>CM070043.1:23291516-23311624 GCA_036250615.1 Ptychadena robeensis | reverse complement strand
GAATTGTATTAGCCTGAAGAAGGGATCTGCGATATCCCGAAAGCTTGCTTCTCTAATGATGTCAGTTAGCCAATAAACGGTATCACTTGATCTCCAAACTTGAAGGATATAAATAGAAAAGGTGAGTATAAATCCGAAAATGTCCATAGCCTGTCAGAACCTGCTGCTTTGATTAGACAGCCTATAGACCCTTCCGGATCTGATGACTATTTCAACTATAACACCCTTGCACTTTTTAAGTGCATCTTTTCCTATCTTTGGCTATTATATAATTGTGACGGTTTTATATTTTTTACATTTTGATGTTTAGTTTGGGGTGTACAGTTATTTTTGTTCTTTCATTTCATGTTGTTAATAAAGGCCTTTGCACACTGCGCACATTGTCATTAACAATACCCTTTATTGGACATCATTGAACTCAATATTTGTTGGGGTGTTCACTAAACCATTAATAAAATGAAATGTTTACCTGTATATTAAACAATAAATTCTGTTATAGCGGATGTGCATTAGTGGCTTCCAGATCAATTCCTAAGCTAAACAATCTGTATTCACATTAAAATCCTCCAAGTCTTAATTGAAAGAAATAGAATTTATATCTCAAGTTTTATTTTTCAATTATCCCAGACACGCATTTACAATTATTTTTCACTAATGTTCATTTCTAAATGACTAAAAGAAGCCCCAGCACAACCTAGTGCCCAAAGCCCATACTGCAGCGTCGCTCCTTTTTTTTTCTTCATAATTTTGTTCTGAATGTCAAACACTGAATACTAGAGAAACGCATGTAATGTTGCTCCATGCATATTACATTCATATGTTTTTTATTGTCAGTCCAATAAAACAGAGATTAGACTTTAACCGACGTAATTCATTGAGTCCTTGAGGGCCAAAAAAAAAATTCTGTTTGGGGTTTGGCTCAGAATGAAGGCTGATTTCAGATGCATCTTAAGATTTCATCCCGGTACCTTATCTGATTGGGTTCACTGAGGTTTTATTTCACTTGACTGCTTTCTGGTATGACTACAAAGCAACAACATGGGGAGACAGATGTGATGTCACAGATTCCTAGAAAACGGAATAATTGGAACTCCAGACAGCAGTGGAGGCCGTGGAGATGTGTCCCTAAAGGGTGGATGTCCTGGAATGAGCCCACCTTGTATGCTACGGCAGGGTTGAATTACTAATTTTCCTTAACCCTTGGCAATAGGAGATCATATAACCAAGCATTGGCAGTAATTGTGGAAATTTACTGATAAGGTACACTAAGCTGCATTATGACTGATAGGCAGAAGGATCCCATGTTCCACAAGAGCTAAGGTGCTGGAGATTTCCTGGTGGGATTGGAGTGAAATGCAGTAGAATAAACCCATCACTATGTGTGATATGGGTAAATGAAAGCTGACTTCAGTCTATTTCCAGTTTATCTTGCCATCCCAATTACTCTCTCCCTTGTTAACAATATTAAATCGAATTGACATTCCTTAGTGTTGCAAGGCATGGTGTGAATGGGGAGCAGGTGTGGTAAATTTTGTGTAAGCGCTCTCACACTTTCTTAGGACTTGTGTCCACTGGGGAGCAATTGCACCTTGGACACAACATGTCCCATTCATTTGAATGGGATTATATCCAGTTCTGCGTTATAAAAGCGGCACTTTGTCTACAATATTGTCATTGCGCCGACACACAGTACCACCATCAACAGCGCATCTGTTTGACACGGAAATGTTGTGACAGACGCTGTGTTTCCATTTAAATAAGTTTAATGTGTTTCCGCTGATAATCCTAAAACATGGGCAATCTGATTGCAATTCACAGGCAATCAGCTCGCAATCTGCATGTAGGGTGTCATGGACACATCACTGTGGGCACGAGCCCATATACTGGTCACTGGAAGTTCACTAGGGTGCCTCAGGGTGAAGAACTCACATGGGATTTAAAATATATATATAATCTAGGCTATAAGAAAATCTGCCAACACAGCCTGAAACTGAGCTGCAACATAGTGGCCAAGACCATATAGTAGTTGAACAGAACAGGTTCCACTTGGAAGCCTCTTCTGTAGATGAAAAAGAAAGCCTGCAAACAGTTTGCTGAAGACAAGCAAATTGCTTAAATCATATCCTTTGGTCTGATAAGACAAAAATAAGCATATTAGGTTCAGATGCTGTAAAGCGTGTGTGGCGGAAACCTGGTGAGGCAGATGACCAAGATGACCATTGCTACCAGCTCATAGCTCATGTCCAAATTGACCATCTACCAAAATGACCATTGCCTTCCTAAAGAAACTGAGGGTAAAGGTCTTGGATTGGCTAAGCATTTCTCTAGACCTAAAATTATTGTGCATCTGTTGGGCATCCTCAAACAGAAGGTTTAGGCTCAAAAGACCTATAACCTTCACCGGCTTCATGGTGTTGTCATGAAGGAGTGGAAGAGGATCCCAAATAGCAACCTGTGAAGCTCTAGTGGACTCCATACCCAAGAGAGTTAATATTGGCGACCACACAAAATACTGCCATATGGGCACAATTTGGACATTTTTCACTTAGAGGTGTACTCACTTTTGTTGGCAGAGGGTTTAGACATTGATGGCTGTATGTTAAGTTATTTTGTGTAAGCAGTAAATTTACGTTGTTATACAAGCTGTACTCTAACTATTTTTACATTGTATCTAAGTTTCACATCTTCAGTGTTGTCCCATATTATTATAAAACTATTCCACATGTCACAGGTGTACTCACTTTTGTGATCTGTATATTAGATTGTATGCTTTGTGAACCTCTTGATCTTTAGAAATAGATCTATATACATTTTAGTGCCTAGTATCTTGGAGAAGCTCCATTTAACAAGCTCTGAATGAGTAAAGGATAACCTTATAATACACTAAATCATTATCGAGTTACAATTTCCACAAAGCAGCATCCCTCTCCGGGGGAATCTCCGGGGGAATTTGTAGTTTTATTTCTGTAATAACATCATTCAACCATCGGAGACTGATCACCTCCAGCCGTTAAACATACTGCAGGGGAAAAAAATTTATTGTATGTTCACACTTACAAACAGTAGACATACCAGACGTTAGCGACCCCCAGCTTCCCGGAATTCTGTGCTGAATTTCCCATAATCCTTGGCAGGCCTAAAAATTTGGATTAAATATCCATCACATGCATTCTTCCTTTTTATTAGTCAGTTCTGACCCTGTGCATCACCTGGAACGGATCCTTATGATATTCCTGTGTGTTGAACAATGACATGTAGCCTGTAGATCAGTGGGGCCCAACTGATTTGATATGGATGGCCACAAGTACGGCCCTCAGCATCACTAGAGTGCCGCACATAACATTTTCAATCTATACTGACTTGTATAAGCATTTTATAATTAAAAAAGTTAAAAAAGGCAAAGCTAGAAGACATTATTTATGTTTTAAATGATACTTCAAGCTTAAGGGAACACTGTAGTATGGTAATGCACATTTTGTGTCATTTACATTGTCAAACATTATACAGCAAACAGTGGTGGGCAACTAAGTTTATATGGAGTATCATTAAAGGGCTGCACATAACATTTTCAATCTATGCTGACTTGTTTAACTTACTTGTTTTATAATGAAAAAATTACAGCAGGCGCTAGTAGACATTTTTTTATGTTTTAAATGATACTTCAAGCATTAGGGAACACTGTAGTATGGTAATGCGCATTTTGTGCCTCATATGTCATCAAAGGTTATGTGCCTCATAGATATCATCAAAGCCTTTTCTCAGGTTTCAGATATCATCAAAGCCTTTTCTCAGCGGGGGGGGGGGGGGGGGGGGGGGGGGGGGGGGGGGGGGGGGGGGGGGGGGGTCGGTAGCAGAAAAAATTTCCACCAAACCCTGGCGTGCTGCCTGATCGGTGCCGTAAGTAGGGGAGTAAGTAGAGGACTGAGGGGGGCCGCCGAAGAACCCCCAAAGGGCTGCATGCACCTAGGCTGTAGATGCATGGAGGTATGTTTGTGAAGCCATGCAGTCTAAAAATATTTTTATTAGAATAGATTCATGATAAGAATTTCCATCAGTTTAGTTTATGTTGGGGAAACTTGGCTACGCTTCCTGTCACAGAAAAAAATCTGAGGAAATCAGTGGTCAAGTTGTTCTGGCCTAAAGGTCCCCATACACGGGTCCGATTCCCAAGGGATTCCAGGACGATCGATTCTGGGCGCGTGCACGCTAATCGATCGTCCCAGAATCGCGTGAAGCCCACCTTGCCCGATCGATCACGTCCGATCGATCGGGGGCCCAGAATCGGATCTGCCAGAGAGCCAACATGTTGGTCTTTCTGATCCGATTCAGCACACATCAGGGGGAGTTGCCATGTGTGAAGTGATTGATCGGGCACGGAATCGTCCAGGAATCGGTGGCCCAAGGTGGTAGGGACAGGCCTAATTGGGCAATCGATCGGACATCCGATTCCCTCTGGCATCGCGGAATCGATCGGCCATGGAATCGGAACATGTATGGCTAGCTTAACACATTTATCTTTTTACGCAGTTTGTCTTCCTCCCACTTCCAATACACGTTTCTTTTTGTTCACAAGTATGGGTGTTTTGTCCATCAGCAATCACATCAACTGTCATTAACGCACCTTATCATGAAGTTAAACGAGAGCTCCTCTGCCCTGGTCATGGTGTCATGACAGTATCATCATCTAAAGGCTCCCATACACGGATCTATTTTTCACTCGATTTTTGACCAATCGATTTCCTTTCCGATCGATGGATTTTGTGGAATCGGACATTTTGGAGATTGGCTCATGTTCAAATCATCCAAAAATTGGATTCCCAATCCGATCAATCGCCGATTCCACAATCGACTGGAATAATTGGATCGGGAATCGATCGGTGACAAATCAACCCGTGTATAGCTAACTTAAGGGTCTGATTGATATTTATCCCTGGATATTATGCCCATTTATCCTGCTTTTAAAAATTTACATGCAGGTCGATGCCACAACCCTCCCCTCGCCTCTTTGTTACCATCAATGATGCCGAGGAGGAACCCATAAGGATCGGTGGAAAAGATGATACAATGAGAAGGCTTTCTCTGAACAGGTAAGATGCCCAAAGTGTAGTTCTGGGGTGATTTACTATTGTAAACAAATTCACCTTGGCCTAAAGCTTGCCATACACGCACCGAGCGGCGGACAATTTTGCAACCCACTGATGGGCGTGTAAGCTCGCAGCTCGGCCACCGATCAGGGGTGCTTCATTGAAGCTAACGGCCGGCACACAAAGGGTGATGGCTTATGCTGCCAGCTTTGGAGAGCAGCGTGATGACGTCATCACGCTGCACTCCGGAGCTGATCTGACCTGCTCTGTCGGCCCCCAGTTGGCATGTGCACAATTGATCTCCATGTGCATTTGAACAGATTCGATTGTGGAAAAGTACTGCATATCAATTCTCCATTTAATTGACATAGTTCCTGTGCAGTACCTTTACTTAGGACAACTGCCCAGGAGGGTAAAGGAATACATGCTTTAAAAAAAAAAACATCAGTGACAGCTTTAAGTAGAAACTTTGAATTTGGAAATTTAACTTTAAATAGAAATTTTGATTTGGTGCTGGAAACAAATTTCGACCATAGAAATTCAAGCCTCTCTAGTAGAATCTGTCATTAGGGGAGGTCAAAGTGGCATCATGTTGCGGGTCTTAGTTGGGAAATGTGTTGGATGGAGATTTGGCTGGGCATATTATTCTGAGTGGTCCTCGCTATATCAACTGTGGTCCTACCTAAAGCCCCCCATAGACAGGCAGACTCCTCCATACAACTTTCATGAGACTTACCAACAACTATGTAGTATAGTGACCTCCCTGATAGAATACATAGTGATTGGAAGGTGTAGAAAGGTCCTCCTATTACATGGTTTTGGTAGAAGAAAAGTTGGTTGTACAGAAGTTGCATGGAGGAGTCTGCCTGTCTATGGGGGGCTTAAGAAAACAAGCTAGAGTGGATTCACATTAAGTGACAATAATCTATTGTCCTCTTACCATACACCATTTACAGAATGTAAATTATATCCCTGGCCTATTTGTTGGCTATTTCCTCCATCGAAAAGCCATCCTACCCAATGGAAGGGAATCTCTGTTTTCACATTCTCACTTTCACTTCTCTGGTAGTACTGTATGTCAGGGTATTAATCAGTGCCATTGGCAAAAAGGGAGGGTACATTTTGCAACGTACAATATGAGATGATAGGGTTCCTCTCTTCCCCTAAATATTTTGGCTAGAGTTGGCCTTAAACCATGCTGGCACAAATAATAAAATGCCAGGAAGGTAGTGAGGGAAAAGTAGCATACTTAATTTGGCAGGATTAAAATGTTTTCTGATTTACAAATCCTCCGGTATTCAAGCTGGTAAGCTTGCTACAAATTAGGGTTGGAAAGTTAGAATCTCAGATGGCCTTAATGGATTACTTGTTTTATTTAAAGTCTAAAAATATCTCCTCTACATTACAGAAATAGCTCACTCAGCGGGACAAGTCCCTTACCTGACTGTGGCACAAAAGATGATTAGCCGATAAAATACGTTCATGAATGGCATCGCAAACAACAAAATGTACATTCTTTGATAAGATTATGTCCAGTTCCTTTGTGGTCCAAAGGGGGCTTTGAAGCTTAAAAATTTACTTTTACAAAATAGCTAATTAATTGGGGATTTTTCCCAAAACACAGTTACTATTTTTAGATGTCCTGGTAATGCGGGGCTTAAATATTGCATAGTTGTTTTTTTTTCCTTTCTTTCATAGTTGAAGTAGACAATTTAGTCCAATTTAATTGCCGTTTAGTTGTTATTTTATGCTAATATCTGGAGTGGCTAAGCAGTCATGGGAACGGAACAGCTGGGGATTTAATTGAAGCTGGCAAAAGTTTGGTTTCTTGTCAACAAGAAAGGACAAAAAAGTAAAAGAAATAAAGATTAATAATAAAATACTTTTTTGTCACAAGGAGCTTTGATTGTTTTTCAAAATGTTAATGTGTTTTTAAGGCTTCAGGTATCCCGAGACCACACAAGCTCATGAGATCATATGGGGAAGTAAGTCATGGATAGAGGGCCAAATGTTTCTTTTGAAAGTTCAACTAGCTTACTTTGTGCATTGCAAACCATTGCAAAACATGGAATCAAGATTGCTGGAGATATAGAGAAGGTTTTTTGGAACTTACAAGAAATAAGTATTATTCTAGCACAAGGGTTGGGAACATATGGCTCTTTGAACGATGCCAAATCTTTAACCTCCCTTGGAAATGCCGAGCAGCATTTTCGGGATTGCGCAATGTTGTGCCTTTTATAAGGGGTATAACGTTTCATATATATACTTAGTTCTAATGTCTATTGGCATACACATATAAGCCATTTTGTTTTGTTTTATCCATTTGTAGGAGAATTATGCAAGACGTGTTTTCAGGTGGTTCATGTCAGAACAATAGACGTTCTTATAATATTATCAGGCCTGTCCTTGGAACATTGTAGATGGTTGGGAAAGGCCTGTGATATCTTTCAGGGCCTTATAACATTGTATACAGAAACATTTCTTAGTTACTTTAACAGGCATGTGATTCATCCTAAAATCAAGCAGGCATTGTTCACAAAATATTTGTTTTTTAAACATTTTAAAAACACCTGTTCTTGAATTTCTAATATTAAAATATAGTTTTACTGTTTAGTTTACCATCGCTGGATGGCAGTATACCATACTGCCATCCAGCGATCTAATGGTAACATTACATTATTTTGGCCT
Organism: Ptychadena robeensis; assembly: GCA_036250615.1. NCBI lineage: Eukaryota > Metazoa > Chordata > Amphibia > Anura > Ptychadenidae > Ptychadena > Ptychadena robeensis. Next base: position 23,303,852 of record CM070043.1, on the reverse strand, counting down.
AATAGTTTAACTACTAAATTAATATGGAAATTTGTCCAGTGTGATTGGACAATCTAAACGTTTTCGGGGTGTGTCTGTTGTGTCTGGGTAAAGTTTTCCCTAAGAAGGGAGGCATGGGGATACTCAAGGGGATCCGCCCATCGCGATTCCAAAGGGAGATCCTACCACTAATATACTAAAGAAAGTTCCAGCCATCACAACCAGGGGGATCCAGCCATTGAAATGCGTGGTCTCATTGTCCACTATCTTGGTAAAGTATATATTTTATATTATATTTCTCAACGGGCTGGCGTGATACTTAGAAGTGCTCTGCTTATTTGCAGAGGTAATAGCTAGGACAGTCTATGATAAGTAAGACCTCTTGGTGAGATGCATACACCAACCAGGCTGCTTCTATAGACTTATAGTGACACTCTGGCAGTTTGCCATTAGCCCGTATCACGACCATAGACCATTGCCTTTATCTGGGATGTTGGCATAGATCTTGCAGAGTTTAAGTTTCATGTATTCCCTGCGTGTGTGATCTGTTACATAACTGAGAGTTTTTAAATGCCTCGCCCACATTCAGCCATATACTGTATGTTGAGTTAATTACATGTTGATGTTGTCATTTTGATATTTGACTTGCTGGTCATATATATCTTGCGTTATTATTATCTTTTATGATATGTGTATATATCTCCCTGTATGCCAAATAAATGAATATTTTGTGTGATTATTCCAGCTCTGTTTTGTTGGTTGCACAACCTAAATCATATACACTATAATTGAAGGGGCGGGGGGTTAGCGCACCATAGACCTCACAATAGACCGCACCATAGACCTCCATGTTAATGGGGGGGGGTAGGCGTCAGCTTTCCAGCTCGCATATTGTATGGCTTTCACTGAACAATATTTTTTAATATGTGGCATTCATGGCTCTCTCAGCTAAAAAGGTTCACGACCCCAAGCTCTAGCACATACAGTTTTCACATGAATTAAGTTAAATGTCAGGTAAAAAAAATTCAGTTTAAACTTTTAAGTAAAATCGTTGCAAGAGCAATACATTTCTCTACTTCTGCAGCAATTGTGGTGATAATACCATGTTTAGTGGCTTTGCAAATAACTCCCAAATAAACTAGTCCAAATGTTTCAAATGTAAGGGTCTCTGAGGGATCATCAGTCTGCAGTTCAAGTGAGATACCCCAATCTTCACTGCGGTCTTTACGAAATTATTTAATTTGATTTAACCACTGCTATTGGCGCTGGGCGTTCCCCATTCCTCCTACCATTTCGCACCTCATGACCTAAACGATAGCTGGTAAGCAAATGTTTAACAATGTTTTATGTTATTGTCAATTTGGTGGATGGTTATATCATGTGGGTTAAGTCATTTGGTAATGTAGGCAAAACAGATGAGTGGAAGTAGCTAACTGTCCAATTCACTAGTGTTTTGGCAGAAAGATAATTGAATAGACAGAAGAGTTGATTTACTTTCCCTTATTATAGGATTGGACCCATTTAGGCACAAGCACATTCTGGTTCTAAGCACTTTAATAAGGCATTTTTGAACCCTAAAGAAGTCTGGAGACCAGATGAAACGTGTCGGAACCAACTTTTTCTTTTGGACCTCATACTTTGATCTTTGAAGATCAATGGAGGTGCCTCCAAGATGCGGGAAAACAGCGTTTTATTTTAACTCTGATTTTCAGCGTCTCTCCCCTGCTGGATGAATAGCAGGGAATCTGCCCGGCTAATGTGCCGGTGCACGCTTTGATTCAGCAATCAGCAGTGAACACATTCCCTAAAGGACTCTAATCTTCCTCAACAACCACAGCTGCAATGTCAGTGTGACAGCTCTCTTTGACTTGCACCCACCTACCCCTTGTGCATGGTACAGTCCTGAGTCTATACAATATATATATATATATATATATATATATATATTATATTATATATATTGTGAACTTGGGGGGTCCGGGGGTTCACTGTCACCACACTGGAGTTCAGCAAATTTAATAAAAACACTTTATTGTGCCAACAAAATAAGGCAATAAGGCTTAACAGCAGCTATTCAAAATAACAGTGTTACAGATAACCCAAAAACAAAGGTATTTCAGAGTTTCTTGAAGCTGCGACCCGGCACAACAGTTCGCGTATTCAAACAGGGGGAAGCAATCCAGCTTGTTTTTTCACACAAATGTCTTTCAACAAGACCATTAGTCCCCCCCCTGATGAGATCACCTGACCACACACACATACCATATGTGAGATGACACTATGGGTTTCAAGCATAAAGCTGGCCATACACCTTCAGGTTTCTCTGTCAGATTTCCTTCAGATCAGATCAGATCTACCAACAACCACGTAGTATAGTGTCCTCCCTGATAGAATACATAGTGATTGGGAGGTGTAGAAAGGTCCTCATATTACATGGTTTTGGTAAAACAAAATCTGATCTGAAGGAAATCTGACAGAGAAATCTGAAGGTGTATGGCCAGCTTAACACCTAATGATGTCATTGATGGAACAGTGACAGACGATGCCTGTGATGGACGAACATCTGCCAGGTGTTGTGAGGGCACGGATGGGGGCTCATTTAGTATGTGGAGTTCCCCTTTAACAAGAGGACCCCTGGATCTCACTCCCTACCCTTTTGAATGAGTTCACAGGTCTCAAGGACCTCTTACCCATTCACAGGGGGTTTAAAAAGGTTTGTCCTAAAAAAAAAAAGGTTACATAGTCAGTGGAGGGAGCTTCAAAATAGAGAAGAGGTGGAGTTTGAAAGGTGTGTTGGGGTTATACAGCTGGAGTTACAATTCAGTAATTAAAAGATAATACTGCACAGTCCACACACATAGGATAATGTACAGAAATGCTGTTCTTGGAAGACCAGAACAAAACATCTGCTTGGGAAATTCTGTTTGAATTTTCCATCCATGGGAGATATATAGGTTGCTACATCAATGAGTCAACAGCAGCCGGTGAACATGTCTGACCCCTGTGAATAATGAGGCGTCTGCTGATACCATTATTGGAATATATGGGAAAGTGTCCAGTTCGGCGTGCTCTGCCTTTTCCTTGCTTAAGACATATTTCTTGTTAGCAGATGGGGGTCTACTATAACAATACAAGGCTTATGCTGCCCACAGATGCCACAAGGTTTCACGGATGTAATGATAAAGTCTCATGTCTCACTCTCAACATTGTTGACACATGCAGAAGGGGGCTACTGAAAATTCATGGAGGACAATGTGTAAAAGATGGCAATGCTCTGTAGAATAAGTTTGAAACATCTTTCGGTATTTCCCTACAGCGGTCATCACTAGGATGGTGCAGGGGGTGCGGTTGGCACAGAGTGACCCAATTTTACTCTTAGAGGAGGAGTGACTCCACACTTTCCAAGTAGAGGCATTATTTTATACATGGGTAGAGGGACTTACAAAATCAGTGAGATAACTCCCATCCCCATCAAGAACCACATCTAGTGATGGCCAAACTGTCTGCAAGGTGGACAGGTGGACATTTGGCCCGCCATGGGCGTGGCGAGAAGATTATTATTCTTTCGCTTGCCAGTAAGGAGCAGAAAGATCTGGCCGGAGGAAAAATATTTTCACTAGAGACTGGGTAGAAAAATCTGCTTTAAAACCGAAAGTGACATTAGTGATGTCACATCCGGTAATCAAAATAAGGAACTGTGCGCCAGTGACGTCACTTCTGGTTTTTCTGATTCAAATTCCGGAAATGTCTGATACACCTGTTCACGAACGGACGGGGCCGATGTTCCGCCATCACTAACACAGTTGTAATGTCAGTGTAACAGCTGTAGCACTGCCTTCCCCTCAACCCCTATGAGTGGTACAGCCCTGAGTCTGGAAGCTCCTGCCCGATCCTATAAATGTAAATAGCCACAGCTCATGCTATGTAAATAGCCCCATGAGAAGCTTTTTAAATATGGGAGGAAGGGAGAGACTTTGCCACATAATATATTCACTGCATTTGATATTCCATATGCAGAATGAGTCAGGAAGTATGCACATAACCAGTTGCAAATGCAGTGAATTTATTATGTGACAGAGACTCACCCCTCCTCTCATATCAAACTAGCCGCTCAAGGGGATATTTACAAAGCATGAGTTGTGTCTATGTGCAAAGGGAATTTCAACTGGAGTAAATATATTATGTGCCATAGTCTTATCCCTCCTTCTATGTAAATAGCCGCTCATAGGTAAGATGCCAGTGCCCGCTTGCAAAATGAGACTTACCATAAGAAAACTTGTAGTGACCCAAGAAAGGGCCACATAACTATGTTTATATGTGCTGTATTATATGCTTATAGTTGGTTATTTGCTTGGTGTGTCCCCTTAAGGGTAGCATCTGTTGTGTACGTGCTGCTAAAACCATGGCTGGGTGTTCACTTCTACTTTTCCCTCCAAAAAGTAGCAGAGTTACTCCTGCCCAGTAACAGGCCTTATGCCAGCCCCTGTCCAAGGACATAAATAGGCCATCCTCAGAATGTTTTGGGCTTCTCTCATCTGCTCTTCTTCCACCCACATCTCCTTAGAGTACCACAGCCTCAGCTCTGGACCCAGCAGACAGTCCCAATGAACACCCAGCTGAATGGTTCCAGCAACGTGGTAGCAGCACAGAAACGCTTTCCCTACGATTAAACCCTTTCTCTGCCCTTGGGAGTCGGAGCTGCATTTGTACATTATCCTCAATAAACTGTAAATTGCCCCCTACCGTCTTGCGTGGACCTTCACTTATTGGGATGTGAGCTCAGCCTGGAAAGTGGACAGAGGACATCTATCCCTAAAGAGCCTGGTGTCGTGAGTACTTTACATTTTGTGCTCGCACAACACTACAAACTCTCCGTGTAAATAAATAGGAATGCCATCAAAGTTCCTGTAGGTGTAACAGTCCGGTCTTCCATTATTTCCATCCACATTATATGTATATTTGTACACCTAACCCTTTTTATACATTATACAAGCTTAATTGCCACTCTCATTTACTGATTCTTTCTCTATATCACATCCAGCGGAAATGTGCGCTTGCTTACAATTCCATAGCTGAGGGCAGAAAGCTGACAATACATTTTTCAAAACATGATAAAACACGGGTTGTTTTGATGCTGGCATGTGACACCAAACAAAAAAAAGACAAAAAATAAAAATAGGAACTCTTCGTACATCCTGTACATGCCAAAGTAATGTTCCCTCTCTCTGCTACCTAGCAACGCACATCTATTATTCTGTCTGGTGCACTGTAATAAGTTTGAAAAAAAAGTAAATAAACAGAAACATATACTGTAGCGCAGAAAGTGCCACCAGGCTTACTTAAGGGGGGAAGATGTATTGCCCATTAAAGGGGTGCCGCCGTTCTTACAATATGGACCCCCTGTCGAGATGTGCTATCTTGCATATAGTGCGGGTAGCATATCTCAACAGGTTCCTAACTTTAACTCCGGAAGCTCTCACCCTTACCCCAGAATCTCCAAACCCCCTCACCCTAACCCCCAAACCAGTGACCCCCAGAACCTCTCATGTGACAGCTCCTAACCCACAGAATCCCGAACCCCTCAGCCTAACCCAATGGTGGGCAAAATTCTTGACTTGTGGGTCACAATGTTTTTTTTTACATTTAACAGGGGGGCGGTCCCAAGTCCTCCTAGCTTGGGTGGGAAATTCAAAAAGATTACATTAAAAAAATTCTGTATTGGCATACAAAAATGACCATACTGCCAGGTTGGTTAAAAACCAAAAAATATTAAAAAAATATTAATATTATAGTTAGAAATGTTAAAAGAGGCTTTGGAAAGTAAACATTTTATTGCAGATATGGGCAAAGTACGGCCATTATGAAACCACAAAAATCATTTGAATAGGGTATCGACCTAGCACGTGTGTGCCCAGCTTAGGCGAAACTAACCTTTAAAATAAATCATGGCTGCCAAAACAAACTGTGTCAGGGATCTGGCAGTTCAGGGAGTGAGAGAAGGCATGTCCAAGTGTAGCAAAATCTGACAAGAGGGAATCATTCTCTGACAGCTGAAATATGACTGTAGTGTCGTGAGGTGCAATGTAGTGCAGCAACTTACATGACCAGGTTGTTTCAAACTGATGTCTTCTGCTCATGCACCAAGCACACACCAGTAAAGGGAATGTCCACGCAGCTGGTAGGGGCTTTTTACAGTTTATTAAAGGACTATGTACAGCTTCACCAACTCCCGAGGGCAGAGGTGGGGATAAAGTATAATGATTCTACGTTGCAACCGTTGCTACCAGCTGCTGAGACAGGTGGACAGGGGTGCTGCAGGCTCTCACACAAGAAGAAGGATAAGCAGTCCAGTCAGGGTGTCACATTTAGCACAGCGGAGGTTACCTCACCCAGGGATTCTCGTCTGGGGACACATCTGAGGGAAGCTGCAGTCATCAGGAAAGCCACATCAGAAAAGCCCAGGATGTTCTGAGGAACTAATATTTATAACCTCAGAAAGGGGCTGGCTTAAGGCCTGTAGTTGGGCAAACAGAATTGTTAAAACCATTAACCCTGTATTTGCACAAAGAGGTTCCAGCAACTGGTAAACAACAAGTGTAGCCCTTAAAGAGACATACAAAAAGTGTAGCCCTTAAAGGGACATACACTAACTATATAACGCACTATACAGGCATATATACACAGCGCAATATATATAGTTCGTTGCCCTTTCTCGGGTCACTACATGACTATGAAGACCTGCATCTAGAGGTGGTAAATTGGGACTGCAGGTTGTGTCAGTTGTTGTTAGTTGCAGACCTTTTAGTTGTTAGTTAATAGTCTTGACATTTTTTTTATCAACAGCAGTACAATGCTGTTGGTAGCATAGGGCTGCTAGCCCTGTGCCTCCCCCGTCAGGCTGTAGCACATTTTTATTCGATGTTACAAGCTCTGCTGTCAGAAAAGTCTGTGACCACTGCTGTAGAACATGGCAGAGATGAGTTCATTATCTTGCTACCATGGAGTTTGACCAGGAAAGGAAAATTAAGGTAAGTATGAACACTTATCTTTTTAGTTGTTCCAGTTGACTTTTTATACCATTGTCCAATGCTGGTCTTTGAGGGCCATGGTGTGCATACATATGGTACATAAAGTAAGGAATGGTTACAGTTTGGCCCTTAAGGACCAAAGTTGGGTAACTATTAGTGATGAGCGGCATAGGCAACATTCGTATTCACGGCATGCCGCAAATTTTATGGAAAACATTCGAAAAATATTCGCATTCGGCAATATTCTGGTTTTTTTTTATTGCGAATATCGGCAGTTTTTATTGCGAATTTCGCGGGCGCAATATATGTTTAACGTGGCGCGAATTTTTATGCGAATTTTTAAAAGTGACGGTTTTCGCAATATTCGCATCACCCAAATATTCATTTTAAAAACTGTTGATGGTCGCAGGGAGTGTTGCTAAGCTCTTGTTGCAGCCTTCCCATTTGTCCACTTGCATTGAGAGGCGTGTGTAATTGATAAAAAGTACAGAATATCCGGAATATAGTCACCATCTTCGCGAATTTCCGAATTGCCGATATTCGCAATGAATATTCGGAATCCAAATATTCGCGATCATTACTAGTAACTATTAGTGTTGAGCTGGCAGCGGATAGTGTATGGCGGTGGATATTCGCAATTTCGAATATTCGCATGGGGATGCTTATGAGCATAGATTGCAAATATACGAGGGTAATAACGAGGCGATTCGATAGATCTAGATTCGCAATGCAATTCGTAACCGTGAATATTCGCGAATATAGAGTCGAATATTAGTAGAATTATCCGCGTAATATCGCGAATTCAAATATTGCCTATGTCACTCATCACTAATAACTATAAGTTGGGGCATAAAACATATTGATATCCATTCACATTATATCAGAGATAATTTTTCTACTGATCTACTTTCCTTTACTTCAGCGCAATCATCAGATTCCGGTGCAATCAATGAATGATAGATCACAGCATGGTGCCGCAATGAATCGTGGAACACCACTTTGCGCAATCGATTCCCAGTTTATACAAAGTAATGGCGGTTGAGCAGGGATTTCTTCAAGTGGGATCGATCGAACAAGGGTTTTCGCATTCGATTCCTGATCGATCTTTTGACGAATGATTCCTGTGAAAGCACACAGTGTTTCGATTGTTCAGGAATCGAATGAAAAATCTTACCATTTGTGGGGGCTTTACAGAAAGTGCAGGGGCACCTGCAATGTGCTGCGCCTGTCTGTGCTGGTTGTGGCTTCATCATGCAGATTATCCCTACTGTCAGCATACAGAATTAAGGGAAGTAGTGTTGGGAAAAATTTTAATGATTAAGGGAATGGTCAGGATTTCTGGGGTTAGGTTAAAGGGGCTGGACAGCTTGGAGGACTACAAGTCCCAGCATGACTAAGGGCGCTTTCATCAGTGCTATAGCAGTAATGTTAATAATGGATGAAGGTAGAGATCTGGTCCATAGTATTTTCGACGTGCAGTTGTCACCTTAGGCTGGCCATACACCTTTAGATCTCTCTATCAGATATCCGTTAGATCTACCAACAACTATGTAGAATGCCGGGTCCTATGCGATTTAATAAATTTTTTGGTAAAACAAAATGAAATCTAAAGGAAATCAGACAGACAGAGAGATCTAAAGGTGTATGGGGATCCTTATGCTATGGGCACAAGTGGTTTTATCTGGCTCTAGCAAATACTTAGGGTCCCCATACACCTTTAGATTTCTCTGTCAGATTTCCTTTAGATCTCCTTTTGTTTTACCAAAACCATGTAATATGAGGGACTTTCTAAACCATCAAGTCTACCTGAGTTCAATCGCAGTGGACCCGGCACTACATAGTTGTTGGTAGATCTAAAGGATATCTGACAGAGAGATCTAAAGGTCTATGGCCAGCTTGAGGTGACTGACCCTCTCCTGTAGTATGTCCGCTTGAGCTCATTGATTCTCCCCTGTAGTATGTTCACAGTAAATGATCATTTATAGTTTTGTAACAATATTTTAAATGGAATTATAATCTCTTGTATGTAGTATTATTGTATATCCTTGTAAATATGGAACCACTTTGTAGCATTCGCAAGCTTTTATTATAAAATGAATCTCTGCTGGAGTAAAATCAATGCATGGGCGACCTTCATTACGGTAAAGTGGTATTGGGAGGGGATTATGGAAAATGGGGTGAAAAGCTGTATTTTCCAGTAAATCCTGCAGCGAACCATAAGGGGAGCCGAGCTTCCCACGTGCTCTGCGGGCCCCACATCTGGTTTAGTGATAAGACCCCTCGTCTACACACGGTGTACACCGCTGACTCATCGCTTTCTGAGTCACTCCATCAGGCCAGAGTCTGCCCTGCACAACTTAAATCCCAATTAGTGTTTCCTGATTTTTTTCTCGTACACTTGGATGGTGAGACGTACCAGTAACTTCCATTTGCGGGAAATTGATGATGCAGAAACACTTTGGCCAGAACATTTAACAAAAGATGATCTGTGAGTCGTATGCAGCTGCCCTTATGGCTGACCCCCAACATTGCTCTCCCATAATGATACATATTTTATAGTAAGCTACCGCACTGGGATAGAAAAGACAGGGGCAGCCACTGCTCATCTTCTTGAGAATGCTTGTTTCCTGGCTGTCATGTTGATCCACTGGATTCATTGGTGTCTGCATTACTGATCGCAAAAGCCTTATCTGCGTGCTTGTGTCAGGTCAGCAATGGTAGCCAGATTGCTTGTAAAGTGTAAGCTTTAAGGACAACACCTTCATTATTGCACACCCACACCGGTACCCACACACATACACAGTGTAAAGCAGGGTCTCCACTGTGCAAATGCGTAAAAAAGGCAACAGTGGCATATTTAGTCAGCCCCAATTCTTTTTTAATAAGCATGTTACTGAATTATACTTGTGGCGCATCACATTTAGTCTTTTAGAACCAGGAGCCCTGCGTTCTAAGAGACAACACACAAGTAAAATATGTTGATACGTCCATTCAAAATGAATTGAGGCTTGTCCAAGACGTGACAACGTGTTATTCCACATTTTCAGAAAGACGCCGTGGATACTCAGTCTAAGGGTCATTTCACACTAGCCGCATTTGCGCTGCAGTAGTTCAATTCATTGCGACTAGTGGTAACGCAAGGTAACAGAGGTTTCCATATGAAACTTGTTGCCTTTCACACTGGCCTGCATTTGCATTCACTGTAATGCGTAACACACATGCATTCCCCTGCAGCACACATTTTTGGGGACGCAGGGAAAGCCTTTAGTATGGCAGATGCAAGTGTAGGAAAATGCAGGACTTAAATACCGGTAATGTAAATGTAAAGTAGCGTTATTATTAACACGTCCGGTACAAGCACTGCAGTGCTCACCAATGTCCAAAAGTGACATAAAGAGGTTTACTTATATTGTGGGTCCTTCTTTTATGGTTCAGGTCTATAAGCTTTACATTGTGGGGAATGGCTGGCAGAGCTGAGAGCTGAACAGGGCTGCTGTGTATAGTGCGGGGGGAGCCCACCTCCTTTGCAGCCATCCTGGGTCCAGCTCTCAGCTCTGCCTGTCTGCAGCTCACAGCCGGTGTTCCGGAAAATATCTCACAACAATGGGTGTAGACAGGGCTGGCTGTGATGGGGCTGTGTGGTCTCTATACACGATGAACCCGGATTTACGGACAGGTCAGTTTCTGGTTCAATCTAAGGTTTTTGGTTCGATTTTCCATTCAATTGGCAAGCGCCCGACTGGCACGAACATGTTGATCAATCGTTCATCAATCAAACCATGCATACATGGGTAATTTTTTTTGTTCGATTCCCAAAAGATCAGTCGCCATGCAATCGTTTGTGAATTGAACATGAAAACCTGTGTTCAATCAATCCCACTCAAAGAAATGTCGATCTAACTGTGAACCAACATGTTGGTAAATCCCTGTTCGATCTACGCTACTTTGGATGGGGACCAAGGTCCCCATTCAAAGTGCTCACGCATAATCGATCGTGCAAAGTGGTGCACATTGATTTGACGAACAATCGTTCTGTAATCCATTGCGTCATCATGCTGCGACCGTTTTTCGGTGATGGAACAGGTATCTACCTATGTATGGCCATCTTTAGAGTAGGACTTTACTTGTTTACCTGTTGGAAGGCTTATTTGTTTTAACCCTTTCCCCAGGCATATGACCTGCTAGAAGGGTTAAGTGTTAGAAGAAGCCTAAAAGTGGGGTGACGTTCATTCTATTACATAAGTCTAATTATCAAACTCCAAGGCCTTCTTGGTCATTACAAGGCATGACCTCCTGCTACACTCCTGCTACTCTCATTGTATTTGTATTTAGAATTTCTTTGCCTAAAGTTAAAGACATCTTCATCTGTGTCTTTATCTTCAATGAAATGCAATGCAATGGTTGCATTGAGGCAACCCAGCCACTGACAGTATTCCATTTTAAAAAAATGGACAAATTTTGGAAATATCCAAACTCCTGTGCGTGGTACTACCAATGTGTCATGGTGTGCTTTGTAAAAGCGCTGCCTTAGTGCGTTAGGGTGCAATTTAGAGCAACTAGCATCGCCACACTGTAATCTGCATAATGTGGTGACAGATTATTGCACATTACCAGAATTCATCACTTACAAACCTGTCAATGGCCCCTCTTTGTAATGGGTGCATTATCAGTGATATTAAAGTTCAGTTCAATGTCTATTTCAAATACGACAACCAACATTCTTGCTGAACACCCATAAGAATTTGCAGGGCAAGTCACTCCTCTATTAAGAGTTACAATATATATTGTTATAGAAGCTGAACATGGATTTGCAGTGACACCATAGCGGCTTGGCTAATGTTTGCACAGGAAATTACTTATCATTACTAATTTACTTTTTCACAATAGCAAATAGTGGTTTGGATTTCTGAACTTTATTTAGTGGATTAAAGGATGTCTGTGTTGAGCAATTTCCATGGGTGGAGGCAATGTCCACTGGGGCAATTACTATACATTGTGTCACCATTAGTGATGGCCCGAACTGTTCGCCGGCAAACTATCCGCGGCGAACATCGCATGTTCGCGTTCGTGCATTATGGCGAGTTCGACCCGCTCCCTATCTTTTTACATTAGTTAAACTTTGACCCTGTGAGTCACAGTCAGCAGACATAATGCAGCCAATCAGCACCCCCACCTCACGGACCATCCCACCCCCTAAAGCATAGCAAGGAGAGGACGCCATTTCACATGCTGATGGAGAAGGAGACAATCAGATCATAGAGCTGCTGCACTGCATAGTGAACTATTAGCTAGGCAGTGTTCTTCTACAGTGTACTCTTCCTCATTGCTC
>CM070043.1:23267604-23285107 GCA_036250615.1 Ptychadena robeensis | reverse complement strand
CCCGCCTAGAGGCGGGGAATTTTAATCTGTCCGCGAACAGGCGGACGGCGGACCCGCCCGTTCGCGGACAGTCCTGGCCGGTGTTCGGCCATCACTAGTCACCATATGTGGACGGTTCATTGAGTGCAGATGTAATTTAATGATGTATATAATAAATACAGTGCAAAGTCAGTTATGGCATCTCAATGCAGTTCCAATGCACTGCTGCACACCGTAGCGCACAGTAGAGCACTGCCTTGCACTAAAACGCAAAGTGATGCTTGTCGAATTTTCTGTGTGCCTATTCAATTCTATTCCCAACCTTAAAGCTTTGTACATTATCATGCACCAGAGTAGTGTGAATCCAACTTCAGCACTTATTTCTGCAAAGTTATTAACACATAAAACCGCTGGAGGATAGATTAATAGAGATCGCCAAGGACCAGATTCCATTCTGTGTGCAACTGGCGCCACCTAGTGGAGATTAATGAGAAGTGCTATCGAGAGAAACATGTATCATTATTTTTTTTCAATTTACCTTAAATGTAGATTTTGCTTTCTAGATGTGCCTTTCCTTGATAAATAAAAACAAAATAATAGTAAGAGTGTACATAACCCTCCTTTCAGCAAGATCCAGGGGATGCTTATTACTCCAAATCTTAACAAGAAGTCTATTTCTTTCAGGACTGTAGCAGGTTTAGATTTGGGGCACTCAGCACTCAGGGGTCTCCTCAACAGTAGACAGTAGAACAGTAGGATGACCACCCCCCACTACCAAAATGCCCATAATACCTGTTTTGTGCCCCTCCCATTTTTTGTAACTTTACTTTGATACAAAAAAAACAGACTGTGTTCTATTTCATATCCTGTCTTAAAGTTTGAAGACAAAACTTTAAAAAGAACATAGATAAGTAAGATGAGTTGTCTGTGCCACTTCATTTTTCTTCATGACTATGGACTCTTTTCTTTAGTCAACCAGTCAGGTCTAACTGTCAGCAATGAGTCTCTATGTAGCCTGTAAACATACAAAGGAACATTTGTCATTTGTAAAATCCGATTTGACTGTATTCTATTGCCTTCCATCGCACGCGCCTGTTCGCAAATATTCGCAAGTTCGAGTATTCGCAAAGATTCGCAATGCAGCATTACAGCTTCTCTTCTTCATTCTGTGATCTCAGCCAGTACGAGCACTGTGTGGACTGTGCGTATACATTCGCAATTCACACAAGTATGCGTGATGTATGCCGGTAAACAATGTTGAAGCATAATATGACGAATATCCGCCAATTGCGAATATCCGAGCGCACATTCACGAATGCCAGATATTAGAATATATTCCAATTTACTAGTGGGAACATTGGTAAAAACGTTTTGCTCTAGCACATAGAGTTTTTGCAAAAATTTAGTTAGAAATTACTTAAGTTAGAAATCGACTTTCGAGTGCAGTGCATGGAAACCATGGCTCTATGGAGTGGGGCTTGGGAGCCGAACATAGAGGAACAACTATATACCATAGGCTATATTTGCACTGTACATCAGAGGTTCCGGATGTGCATTTGGCTGATGGGGTGTAAAGGAATAGTTTGCATTGATCCACCCACTTTACCTGAAACACGTGTTTTTACCTAAACTTTTGGGATTTGTGATGGATTGAGGCATGGAAATATCATGTAAATATATCATGTAAATTCAAAAATTCATAAGCTTCATTTAGAGCTCGCTGAAAGCATCAGAGCTGCTCAGTTATGCAGGAGAGGAACACCCCTCCCTCCTTACTTAGGGAGTTAAGCTGGGCATACATGGGTAGATTTGTAAATAGATTTGAGTACAATCGAGCCCTGTGCATGCTCACGGTGCTTGATTGTGCTCTAATCTATTGAACAGGGTTCCAACATGTTGGAAAACCCTGTTCAGTCTCCGTTACTTTAAATGGAGACCTGAGTCTCCATTCAAAGTATTGGACGTGCTGCTCCTGAACAGCCTACAGCTACAGTGATCAGTGTGAAGGGGCGGGGCCAGCACGCCTCTGTGTGAGGCTGTGCGCTGACTGGCTGCCTTTCTCCAGCTTGCAGCATTGTTATTTTGTGAGCGAATCTCTCACAACACAACAGGGGCTGCGAGTCGGGGAGAACAGGTTCCCATTGAATGGAAATCGATGTGCCCATGTGGTGCACATTGATTTCTGTTCAATTGATCCGCGATCAATCACAGTGTGGGGATGTTACCACGCTGGTATTGATCACGGGTCGATTGCACAGGAATCTACCCGTGTATGCTCAGCTTTACTCTCGCTTCTAACTTGCAACTCTGCACACAATTTGCACAACTGGGGTGGGAAAATATAAGGGAAAGGACATTACAAGTAACTAATGGGATGTCATGGACACTTCCGGTATTAAGAAAGCAGAAGTGACACTTCATGACATCACTTCCGAGGCCACGGATTTTAAAAAGGAGAACTACTGATTTAGAGGGACTTAAGTGTCCTCCAAAGAGCCATGACCTCAATCTTTGGGAAGAATTGGAATGCCAATTACAAGCCAGGTCTTCTCATCTTATGTAAATGCATGACCTCAACTCTGCTGGGCACCTTTGGGATTTATTGGAATGTCAACGGAATGGAATGCCATCTTCTCCTCCAACATCGGTACCTGACCTTGGAAATGCTCTTTTAGAAAAAAAGACTCAATATCCCACAGACAAACTTAAAAATATAATGAAAAGCCTTTTCAGAAGAATAGAGAATGTTTTTATCATCATGTGGCCAGTTCCATATTGTTGCCCATGATTTTAGAAGGGGAAGTCCAACGAGCTCATAGAAGTGTGATGGTCAGGTGTCTCCTGTCCATACATTTTATGTAAAGCATTATGTGTGTATGCACCTGTCCAGTTGCAATGCCCTGCCAACCTTTGGTTCACCACCTTGATTTACAAGCATGGTATCTGTATATTCTGTGATGATTCAGTGTAAACACAAGCTTTTGTTTATTGCCTCAGAGCTTGGAATGCACGAGCTCCGTGGATGGAAAAATCTTTCCGCTGCTCTGTGGTGCTCCTCTTGCAACACCCTTGAACGTCACTGCTAAAAGTTAATGACCTTCTTTCAACATCTATGAAACATGGGAGCAGAAACATATGTTCTGTGTTTATTGCTTTAAGCCTATACATTGCGTGCAGACTATTACTCTTACGTACTACAAACTCCCAATGAAAGAAAACCGCTATGGGAAGAAAAATGAACCAGATTAATTCTTTTTTTTTTATCTGAACTGCTGAATTTCATTTTATTCTGCATCTTAAAGCCTTACTATCCTGTGCTCCATTGGTAAAGAAACCTTTCTGTAAATCCATGGTCCTATGCCCTGCCGGTTCCATTTAGAGACCCAATTATTTTTGGTCCATGATAGGTCATATTTCCACTACTTCCTCCATTGTCATCACACCTGAACCATATTCAGAACCAGTGGCCAGGTCTGAACATGGTCGAGGATAAATCTTAAGTGGCGTGAAGAAGATGACCAATTGTCATCTGGAAGGTTGTGGAACCTTAGTGAATGTATTGGTGTAGTATTCCAGCCCAACATTAAATTTTGTAGGCTTCCTCTGCCTCAGTGCCTGCATTCTTGACTCAGAAAGCATCCTTGCCCAAGAATACAGAGGGGTTTTAAATCCTAACTTTGGGCTCTGGAAGCCTTTTTTTAATTTTGGTTACCTTTTGTGAGATATCTTAAGCCTAGTCATTTGCTATCTGGTTCTTTTTTCTGGTCACCCCTCTTTTAACACTCAGAGGCCCTAGATGATGCAAAGAACTAAGCACATCTGATTGTGTTAGCATATGATTCAGGACCATCCACCTATGCACTATATGTGAGCAGTGGGTTCCCTGCATAGGAGCAGGACCATGGCACCCAATTTTAAACCTAGAAGACTGAGGACATCTTGTGTCTAAGAATAAGTACTACATCTCTATTTTAAAAATGTATATTGCTTGCAGGACTCAAAATAATCCACACTGGAATTTGGCATTAAGCTGGCTTTGTCAAACACAGACGATAAGTACAATGTGAGTAACTCAAAATGCGTCAGGCCACACTGGAACAAGGACAACTAATTGACAGAAAGTGATGTGGCTTCACAAGAGGAGGCTGTGAGTCACTGCTTACTAGACTCTATGGGAGCGAAGTGCTGCCCATAGAGTTTCGTTGTTAAACATTCACAAAATCTGAGTCATTCCTGCGTGTTCCAGAATTTTTGTAAAAATTGATATAGAGGTTCTGGAAATAGCAGCATTGGAGTCACATCTATTACGAGGAATGACGTACAAAAAAGCTTTTAAGAAAGTTTACAGATAACAAGCCATTGTATGTAAAAATGTGGCTTTTAAAACCAACTAGATGCCGTTAGACAAGGCTCTGGCTAGTTACTGCTAATGCCTGCCATACACCCACAGATGGGTGCTGACAGACATGCTCCGATATGCACCGGAATGCAGACGTGATGACTTCATCATGTTTGCACCCTGGTGCATTATGGGGCTCTTTCAGTCGGCCGGCACCCTTTGTGTGCCGACCATTAGCTTCAATGAAGACGCCGGTCTTCATTGAAGCTAATGGCATCGGCTTGCATCGGCCAGAGAATATCGGACATGTCCGTTCTCTGGCCGGCCGAGCTGTGGGGCGACAGGGATCTGTCGCCCCATGTGGGCACATGCCGATAAGCAGCCGATTTTTGCGCTGACCGATGGCGCGAGCACGCACGCCCGTCGGTCAGATGAAAAATCAGCAGCTTATCGGCATGTGTATAACAGGCATTAGGAAGAGAAGAGATATGTAAAACATCCAGGGGACCGGGGAATAAGGTAATTAAAACTGCTGGAGGAGTTAGGGGTAAGATAAGTTAAACTGCCAAAGGCTAAGGCTCCATTAGTGAAATTTGGGAGTGGTTGTCAATGTTCAATGTGCCTCTTGATACACGGCGTAACCTGTAGGAAAAAAAAAATTGGTGTAGCGCGTTTTCCAAGCCATCTACATCAATGGACGTGGTTCAGGCAGGGGTTTTAATCTAGTGACATCAGAGATGGAGAAAAAAATGGAGACAAAAATACATAACCCGCAGGCAAACAGCATAGAAAACTGCTAAAAATGCTAAAAAGGCATGTGTTTTCTAGCCACACTAGTGGAGCATAAGGCCAAGGATCTACTTGGGCGTTTTGGGAGCGCCCCCATGATTTTCAATGTGCCGGTTTTCCAGGTGAGGTGCGGTTGCAGAGTGGTCTGCAAAAGAAAATCAATGGTGTTTTCAAGCTGCCCCAGTGGAGCCTCAGCCTAAGTGAGAGAAAAGAAGCATAAAGATATAGAAGCGAGGGATAAAGTTGTCATGGGTGCATGCAAAAAGATGATTTCTCTCCATTATTGACTCAAATGTTGGTAGAGGCAGGGTTTTCCACTCATCAGAACCTCCAGCAAGGAAAACGATATCACAAAATCTCCATACAATTTCCAGTTTTAAAATAAAAAATGATCTTTCGTCATTTCTGTGATCAGTAATCTAGACTGCCATTCACAGTCTTCTTGGAAAACAATGAACCAATGTGGAAGGACATTTTAGAATACCTCAATGTAGGCAAATTACAGATGAATTGCATAGAAGGATATTTCTTTTCATCCCATCCTGAATTTTTCAGGCTATAAATCTTGTCATGAAAACATTAAACCTTGAGAGTAGCATTGATAAAAAAAATGTAATTGTATCACAGAGATTAAAGTGCATCTGCTAACAGGAATTTAATATAAGCAGGCAAGAGCAGGCAGTCAGATACTGCTTCCCTGCACAGAACTTTCTATGAACTTATTGTATGGGGTCTTTTTTCCAATTTAGATGAGCTGAATATTTAAAGTAGCTTAATATACAACTCGAATTGATCAGAGATACATTGTCGCTTATACACTTTAGAACACCATAATTGTTCCAGTTTAGAAGTGTATGCAGTTTATTTCCAGTGAGTAACATGAGGGAAGCGTTATTTGACACAGGACATTTAACTATAAAGCTTGCAGCTTGAGTTGAAAATTAAAGGGTAAGCAGTCTGAGGGGTTTACTACCGACCCTGAAAGTTTCAGGATTATACTACTAAAGGTGTCAGGGAGTGAGAGAGTGAGAAAAGTCATTCAAGTGTGTAAAGGAATCACTGTCTGACAGCTAAAATATGACTATAAAGGTTAGTTTCAATTTCTAAAAGGTTTGAAAAAAGGTTTGAAAGCAGAACAATGCAGCTGGGGGTATAGAGGCATATCCAATGTTTGTACCGCCCCTTCTGGGCTGTATTCTATGTTGTAAGTTTTTATTCTATGTAACAGGCCCTGCTGTCAGAAAGGTCGGTGACCACTGTCATAAGAGATCATCAAACACAAGACAATTTATATAAAATAGCTTTTAATAATATTCATACATCAAATGTTCAGGAATATTTTCATCCTGGTTGGGAGGTATGCCACCAAACAGTACTGTGTCATAGGAATCAGGAATGGCAGGTCACTTGTGTTCATTGTATGTATAAATAATATTATAATTGCTCCTTACATGGATCTGAACTCCTTTGCAAGCAAAACTTATAGACGAGATTCCCAAAAAAATACAAAGTCACACATAGATTTTTTCATATCTCAAATGAATTTTTAGAAATACAGACAGCACATACTGCAGGTCGGCGCTGGGCACTCATATAACAATGATATTAAGTGATAGAGAACATTGCAGAGATGAGGACATAGGAAGCAAAGATTAGTTCAGGTTTGCTTTATGGATGAAACACGATTTATTTATGGATTACTGAGAATGTTGCAGTGTTAGAGATATGCTAGGGAGTTAAAGGTAACTACCATCTTCCCCTGGCACACTTACTTATTCATCTGCTGTCAATGGATTCAGTCACTAGATAGAAAGCTTCTGGTTCTGGTGCTTCACTTAATCTGAGCATAGACGGTTCGATTTGTGGCCAATTTCGCCTCCGGGCCCTGCCGCGAAAGCAGCCCCGCATCAAGACCTCTATGCTGGGCTTTAGGAAAGAGACACATTAACCTCAAAGTACCGAGTACATCACTTCCAGTGGCTAGACAGAGTAGCAGGAAATGTAAACAAATCTGGGTATGTGCAACTTGGGGTACAGGTCAAGTCAAAGTCCAACTCTGGACATAATAACCTAATAAGAGCTAAAGCAGATACAGTTTCCTTAAAAGCAACCCTTCTGGGCTTTGTTTTGTCAATGGGCAGGAGGAAAGCTCTCATGAACATAACTTGCTTTTGAGCACACAGAATTGTTCCAAAATTACAGGCACCCTGGTGGGTAGTGTTGATCAAGAATATTATAATCGCAAATTTTTATTGCGAATATAGTGCTATATCCTCAAAATCAAGTTGCATTGCGTTTACAATATGCGCATGCCGTTTTGGATGGACTGGATAATAACATTACGAATTCTACAATTTATGGACTTATTGCGAATATTAGGCAAAAAATTTGCATTATTTTACGAATTTGAATATTGCCTATCGCTGCTCATCACTACTGGTGAGTAACATCCAAAGTCTGAGAGAACTTTAGATGGCTCCAATAGGAATGAATGCTGTTATAATGAGCTCCTTGGAACTTTTGATTAGACCAGATCCTCCTCTAATTAACCCTGCAAGAAACTTCAGGGATGTAATATTACATATATCGGGGAGAAGCTGTCTAAAACTGTGATGCCTCGGAAAGCATCAGCCAGTGAAAACTAAAAAATTTAAGAAACATCTGTGACAAATTGGAAGGTTACGTTTGTATTTCTCCTAAAGGAGCATCTCAAATGAACACGGGCCAAAATGCATTGAGGACGTAACCTCCAACATGTTACTGTGTATAATATTAAAATGATATTAATATAATATTAATGATCCACAAGACACTGATGTCAAAAAATAAAGGCTTACATTTAAATTCGTTTTTTTTATTTAAATTATGATGATGAAGTTTTATAATGATTTTATGGGTTTTTTAAATAACATTTTTAAACATAATTCTTAATAAAGATGTTTTTCTATGGTGACATCAAGGAAACAGTATACAGGTGCCAATCCATATTACGCTATACTTGTACTAACAGTTATCAATCATTGGAGCGTGTCAATAAATTTTTACCTATTTGACAAGAAGGAGTGTTATATTGCTTTGACATTAGTAAATTGATTGTGCCCAGAGTTGGAATTTAAAGAGACATACTACTTTACTTTTATGGACAAAGTACAGATTCATTTTAAAGAAAATATGTTAAGATTCCATTTATGAGTTATAGGCAACACTTTTGACCAGTAAAGGAGTTTTCCTTTATTGGGCTTTAAGATTCAGTGATAATAACAGTGTAGGAAAGTCATCTGTAGCACCAAATATATTGACCTGCTGACACACAGAAACAATGGGAAACACAGGCACTCACCGTGTGTCAGTGCCACACAAAATCCTGAGTTCCTCCATGAGCACCCTTGTTATAGGAGATTTGGAATTATGACATGAGCTGAGAACCTATGGCAGCTGGGATCCCAATAGCTGAAGACAGACTGGGAAACACAAAAAACATTTTATAAGTCATGTCAAATGTCAGAAGTCACAAAAAGAAATTCAAGAAGTCAAGTCTGAAATTAAATGGAAGGCTTATTCACTCAATATCCTCTTAAAGTTTGATATGGGGGAAAGACTTGACTACTTGAATTTCTTTTTGTGACTTCTGACATTTGGCATGACTTATAAAATCACAATAATAGGTAAACACAGCTACCTGCTAACAGCTATACCTATAACATTAGGGGTTTTCCTAAACTATTGATTCAATACTCATTTGCAAGGCAGAGAGTTCGGCCGCGAACATGCATGTTCGCCCTTCTTCTCGTCGGCGAGCAGTACGGATGTTCGACCCGCCCTGTTCACCGGCGAGAAGGAGATCTCTATTCTTCCTCCGGTGGGATCAGAAGCAGAGAGATCCCACGGGAGGAAGAATCTTTTCACTGAAGACCGGGTAGAGAACCCGGTCTTGCAGTGAAAAGCCGGCTCGTAATCCCGCTTGCAAACCAGGAACTATGCGTTCCCTAGTGGCGGGGAATTTGAATCTGTCCGCGAACAGGCAGACGGCTGACTTTTTTTAAAGCCCGATCCACCCATTCGTGGACAGACATGGCCGAAGTTCCGCCATCACTGAGGGATGGACGTGTAATGATACAACCATCCCCGCTCATAACAAACAACAGTTGGTTTTAGAATGATCAGATCTTTTTTCTTCCTTCCTTTCTTTAGATACACATATCAGTTGGTATTTGTGATACATCTTCCTACCCACTGCACTGTAGATGTCATGGACTACCATCGACAGAATATTCCTGATGAAGCCCATGATTATATTTAAGGGGGAAACGCGTTGAATACTAACTATTCTGTGATTGGTTTAAACTAATTGTACAGCACTGGATGCACTTTGTTTTTAATTTTTGTGTTATATGTTTTTTACAAGTAAATATGTATTAACTGGTAATCATTCTCCAGCTCCTATAAAGTCCCAGGGTATGAGGGTAGCCACCAAATAAATTCTCTACTCGCTTTTTTGGTCTATACACCATAAAAAGTGAGGATTTAAACCAAATTGTACTTAGAGAGGAGAAGAGTTGCAAATTCTGTATTTTGTTCTACATTTGACTCCATTAAAGAGATTCTTTATCACTTTCTGTCATTACGAAGCCCGTATTAAGGCTTGCATACCTTCTAACTGTCTGGCCCAGGAAGAAGGACATTAAAGCACAAACAGACAACATTATTTTCATATAGGTGGACCATGAAAAAAAGTGCATTTTAACCATTAAAATTCACCTTCTATAATGGCTTTTCAAAATATTATATTTAACAAATGCAAGTGAATGATGTAGTGTTTTAAAACCATTTTGGTATTTCAACTGAAGTAGAAACTGCGATATTATGATCCAAAAGAGGGCAGTCCCACAAAATGAGGGACCTTTGGGAGCTATGGGGTTATGGTTATAATAAGAAGGCTAGACAGAAATAAGCATATCTTCAAAAGTTGTAACTCTTGCCCATTGTACTAAATTTTGCTGTTATTTAAAGTCCCCATTAAGTACATTTGCCACCACTTATGAAAAAAAAAAGAAATTAAATGGTACCCTGCACTGGGAATGATAAAATAAAGGGTTTTGGCTATTTGACCATTAATCCTCTTACTCCATCTTCCATCACTAATCTGATGTGGGAATGGCCAATGACCATGAAGCCATCAAATAATTTAACTAATCAAATCACCACTGATGAAAATATTCATTTTAGATGGCATCTACCTTTTGCCAATACACCACTTTTTGTCCTTCTGCATATTTTTGTAATGTACAAATGAGGCAGACATAGCGATGAGGATGAAAAACATCAAATAAGACAGTTCCGTTTTCCCATCTTAAATCGTAGTATAATTCCTGCTGTAGTTTGCTATTTTCACTTTTTCAGGAAAAATAATTTTGACGTCATTTCCGTTCTCTCTGCTTGCTTTCATGTAGAAATCCTTTTTCTTGCGAATCAAGTGGCTGTACTTGGCATTTGCCAACCAGGTTTCACATTTGGAGAAGAATACAATCCCTGTGGTGATAAGGACAATGAGACAAGTTAGGAGGCCCAGGATGATGAAGCAGATTATTTGACTTTGGCTGAGGAGAGGGTCCTTGTTATGGATGGTTTCTTTCATGGTGATCTTCAGAACCTCATGACCTGGATGGTGGAACCCCTTGTGATGTAGTGATGTGTCAAAGCTGTGCTCTTTGGTAAAACATGTTTTACTCTTTGTAGGAAAAGCACAAGTGGCTCCTAAATATTCTGGTGGGCAGGAGCATTGGAACCCATCCAGCTTCTCATAGCATGTTCCACCATTGCTGCAAGGGTTACTGTTACACCATGTAAGGAGCTCAGAGCAAGAATGACCACCGAAGCCAGCTGGGCAGAGGCAGTGAAAGCCTGGACCAATATCTGTGCAGTTTCCACCATTAACGCAAGGGTTGGGATTGCAGTCATCCTTGTCTATTTCACAGTAGTTACCCATGAAGCCATCGAGACACTGACATGAGGCATGGCTGGAAAAACCATTGTTGTCAACACATGTTCCTCCATTCTGACATGGAGACCTGCCAAAGAATTCAAAAGGAAAAGAAAAATAAAAAATAACAAAAGGCCTATTTTTTTAAAATTTCCCTCTTTGATTAAGCTTCACTTAGTTACTATGACTTTACTTTCTATGGCTTGCTAGGCAAGGCTTAACATAACAATAAAATTGCCCCAAAAGAAATAAAATAAGTATCAGGGTAAAGTATAGTTGGTGGATATATAAACAAAGTCAAGCCCTGCTTAGCAACTGCATATTTATGATTTTCCATATTTCATTTTTTTTTTAGTTCAGATGGAGAACACTATGTGTACTATCTCCATGGTCACTTTGGTCTGTACTCTAGGGCCATTTGATATTGAGCTGGAACTAAACTGACGGAGGGTTATTATTAGTGGTGAGCAAACATGCTCGGCCACACACATGTTCGGCTCGAGCATTGGTTTGCTAGTATCATGGCGGTGTTTTAACGAGCACCACAAGTATTTGTGTACCATGCTCGAGTCTCCGCTCCACATGTTTCACAGGTCGTAGACAGCCAATTGAGGGGAAGGTTAGTACTGCCTTCATTGTTAGGCCAGAAGCCATCTTAGGTGCTGCCATTACAGTGATTGACTGGCCGGAACACATGATCGCGTGCTATGTAGCACCTGGACTGCCCCTGCTCGGATCACATAGAGGCAGGGACAGGTGGGCATAGGCAAGGAAAGATTGCTGTGCTAAGATTTCAAACTCTCATTCATAAACGATCCAAAAGACCTTTTAAGGACTTAGTCTAGTCTTGGCAGTCAATATAAATTTTTTTGACATATAATGTTCCATAACAATGCTTTCCAGTTCCAAAATTCCAAAATTTTAATTGGCGTCATTTGTGGTATGTGGATCGTGGTTCTTCCGCGTTCCAAGTGCCGGACTTACCTCTCGGCTGGTTTAGCAGAGAGAGGGTGTTAGCAGACAGAATAACACTCCCTGCTAGATCAGTGTGATTTTAAGAATCCAGAAGAAATCCAGGATTTCTGGAAATCTGGATTTGACCAGGAAAGCCACATAAAAAACATGAATTTCCCAGCCAAAATGGGTTGACAGGTATGGTTTTAAAGCATCAGCTCAACTCCATGAATTCACATCTTATGTTTTAGATCGTTGGCTCACCTGCAGGCACTGGTATATAATGTTTTAGAGCATCATCTCACCTGCATGTACTCACATCTAATGTTTTAGAGCATCAGCTCACCTGTAGGCACTCCCATGTCATGTTTTAGAGCATCAGCTCACCTGCATGCACTCACATCTAATGTTTTAGAGCATCAGCTCACCTGCAGTTGACCTGCTAATGCTCTAAAACATGACATGGGAGTGTCATGTTTTAGAGCATCAGCTCACCTGCAGGCACTGGCATGTATTGTTTTAGAGCGTCAGCTCACCTTCAGGCACTCCCATATCATATTTTAGAGTGTAATTTTTCCTATAGAATTGTTTTTTGCAGAGTGTTTTTGTCAGTTTGTAAAAGTGGCGTACAACTGGGACAAACTGGTTCCCAGCAGCGACTTGGGAGCCCAAGATGCATCCAGACATCGTCCCCATGCTGTTCAAGTTACATTTGGGTTATGTTTCTGTCAAATTTTGAACTTTTACCCTCTTGCCTGGTTGTCTCCGATTGACTTCCATTATACTCGGGTGCTCGGTAAAACACACATGTGTTCGGACCAAACACCCGAACACTTTGGTGCTCACTCATCACTAGTTATTATACAAAGCTATGGGGGAAGAAGAAATTGGTTTAGGAGTCAATGCAAAAAAACAAACATTGTCCAGGGATTTGAGAGTTCTCTAGATCAGAACATTTAGCCATAAATAACCCTTTACATTGAACTCAACACCACTTTTTCTGGGAGTTGGCCATAAGATGCATCAAGTCTCATATTCCTTAAGACTCGTTGAGGTAAGGACAGTGGGTCTTCCAGTCAGGTTTTAAGTTGGAAGAGCAATAGATCAGGGGTCCTCAAACTATGGCCTGCGGGCAGGATCCGGCCCTCCACAGAGTTGTAACTGGCCCGCGGGTACCCATCATGCTCCCCATGAGTGCCCAGAAGCACATTGCGATGCTGAGCGCCCACGGGTGCCGGCTGTGAAACTTGATTGGCGAGTGGTGTGGCAACAATAGGGGAAGCCAATTGACAGGCACTGAGCCTGTCGGCCTTTGCTGCCACGCCCCCCTGTAATGCTTCACTCTCTTTTTTTAGGGAGTAGTGTGTATGGTATTTTAGTTGAGGGGGGTGGAGGGAGGGGGTTGGGATTGCAGTGCTGTTGGTTAATCAATATGAAAAAGCAGCGTTTGCTCCACCTTCATTGCCAATGGACGTGTTGTGCATTTACTATGCGCATACAACGCACAGCACTTGACATTGAATGGGGGGCGCACTGCAGATCCAACGTTTTTTACCATGTTTTTACCAAACGCAGTGGACACAAGCCCTTACAGGGGTATCCAGAAACACAGGCCAGTAAATATAGTCCCGCCCCCCAACAATCTCGGGTATCATGAACTGGCCCCTTGTTTATATAGTTTGAGGACCCCTGAGCTAGATGATGCTGGACAAGATGAGTTAGGCTCACTATGATTTGCTGCAGCTACTAATATACACTGTTAAGATACTAAAGGTACGGCCAGAGTTCATCCCTAAATATATGTTTACCTTAAATGCCACTAAATCTGAGAAAGATAAAGAGTTTGTTACCCATTTTTAATACAGGGCCCGATTTTAACCAGGCAGTTTCTTCCAGTAAATCCAGGAGCACAGAGGCAGATATATCCACCATCACCGGTCTCAATGCAGGTGGAGTTGCTGGAGCAAGGATATGCAGCACATGGATGGATGTCTGTGGAACACAATGTAAACAGTTCATTAATGGTCTGTGCAGCATCCAGTTTATTCTCCTTTATACATACCAAATGAAGAAGCAGGTTGCAAACATTTGCAAGTACAGGTTCCAATCAAAATAATTAATCAGGAAGAAATTCAATCAAAGTAATTACCGGTAAACCTAGTAATTTTTTCAAAAACATTAACCCATATTTTTTAGATAGTTACACTATAGAAAATGTTCCATACAAACACTATATAATATTGCAATCTCCTATTCTACACACATGTTACCATATGAGTGTACAATGATTATGATATTCTAAAACTGCTGAATAAGTCAAACTAGTCATGATCAATATGGCCACCTAGGTAAGAGACAACATTCCCTTGCGGATTTCCCAATGTGAATAATATGCTTTAAAAATAAACCAGATGATGTAAGACAAATAACAATTTGAAAGTTAAGATAATGCAAATTCAGTTCTTTATCATTGGAGTGTTAGAAGTTACTTGACTAGACCACCTTGTTTAACCCTGGCGTGCCGTAGCAGTTGATTTCCTTTATATCTGATATGGAAAGAAGAAAAGGAACCCCTCTTGGGACTTTGTGTGAACAGTGATGCTTAGTTCAGACCACAGTGGAGCTAAAAATTAGTTTATTAACGAATAACGGTATAGTATGTGATCTCCTCACCATATGTGGTATGAGATCAGATGTTCCGGAGCACATTACCAAACATACCTTGTGATAAATACATAACACATATGCAGGTATATTGCACAGTGCCCTTGGCAAACACAATATATACATACATATACTAAAAGACAAACGACCGACAAAACAAGTTCAGCGGACAATGAGGTAGATGGTTAAGGGTGCATATTGGGCAACATGTTTCGCTGTTGGAGCTTCATCAGGCCGATGCACCTTGGAGTGTGTATGAATCCGCTGCGGAGAAGGATGCACGGTATAAATACTATACCGTTATTCGTTAATAAACTAATTTTTAGTGGTCTAAACTAAGCATCACTGTTCCACACAAAGTCCCAAGAGGGGTTCCTTTTCTTCTTTCCATAGTAATTTAGGGATGGGAACAGTGATCCCACACACCCTCCAATCTATACAATTGTCTGTTTCTTTATATCTGATATAAACACTGGGAAGCTTCCAAGATCACTGGAACAGAGGCTGGAAATTTAATGTTAACATGTTATTCCTTACAATGATGCCTACCTCTAATCTGATATTTTAGTTATGTAGATTATACTAATAGCTGTCTTGCTACCTCTTCCTGAAATAGCATGAGCCCTCAAACTGCGGCCCAGGGGGCCATATATGGCCCCTACAGTACTTTAAGTCCACCCCAATGTTTTTGAGTTGTCAGAAAACTGGAGCTTATAAAGAAAGCAAAAGCTGTGAATGTAATGGTAAGGGGGCATTGAGGGCATCTTGTGGCAAAAGACTGTATTGTAGGGAGATTTTTTTTTCCAATTGAAATAAGGTGTAAAACATTGAACATTACATTGTATACCCAACAGTTAACCTTTTTAGAATACTAATTGTTCCAGTTTTCATTATTTATACAGTTGTCCATTAAAAACCACAGGGAAACATTAATATAACTATAAAAGTTTACAGTTGGGGGTGTGAAATTTGGAGGGTAGCTATTCTGAGTGGTAAATTACTAACCCCCAAAAATTGTACTTCTAAGGGTGTTAAAGATCTGGGGATCAGTCAAAAAGGGCATGCAAGGGTAGGCAAACCACATTTCCCATCATTCTTTCATGTTTTTTTGCACTACAAATAAGATAAACAAACAGTTACAAAAGTAAGCCCCCCTTCCCAGCATCCTGAGGGACCATGAACTGGCCCCCCTGTTTAAAAGGTTTGCTCTTTAGCTTCACCTTAATAGAGCTGGTGTCTAATGTAATAGATGGGCCTTAATTCAATGTGCAAGATCCAAATTGTGCAGATTTTGGGAAGAGACTAGGAATATACTAAAGAGTTGCAGGGGATGGGGTATAATTTTTTAAATAAAAGCGACTTAATGATTTTGTTTTTTTTTATTTCTTAAACACACATCCAAAACAAATTTGCATCTCCTGAGCATGTGTTGAGAATTGCACCCATGGTGTGTTATAAGATGGAAAAGGCTTTGAAAGCCAATCCACGGTGGTTACAAAGACATTTACATCACTCTGAGGACCAATCTTAACCCCAGGGAATATCTCTGAAGAAGAGAGATAATAAGTAATCATAGAAGTCAATGTGACCTGATTAATACACAGAGAGGTATTGTCATCATTGTACACTAGGTGGTGCTGCTACCCCACTTTAGTCATAAGATCCTTTTAACTATCAGGGTATTTCAAGTGACAATCTTTACCACCAGACTTGGAAGATAATAGTATGTACTGTCCATGCATAGCCTGGAATTTAAAGAAACTTCCACACTATCATGCACTGATTACTGTTGTGTTGAGCAATATGCTTGTACACAAATTTTACATTTGCCAAAAACACATTCTGCAAAATACTGCACACCTTAAACTGTGCTTCATGTGTTTTGCCCTTCAGTTTGACGGTGTACTGATACTTAGAAACCTATGGTGAACACAGGGGCTAGTACCAACCCACCTGCAGTAGCGCTCATCCCCATACACACCGGTTGTGGTTTATTGCAGAGCCATGAAAAGCTGCATTTGCATTTTTATTTCACTTCTGAAAAACTGTCCCATGTAATCAAATCAGAAGTTTTGATTTCCAATATGTAACACCGCTGAGCTGCAGAAACGTGTGCAATCACAGTCCAGTAGAATGCTAATTACAATGGACTGCCTCAGTGCTGCTCCCTAATACATTACAGTGCATGCAGGATTTATCAGGTACTATTGAGTGTAAAGCCCCCCATACACTTTACAATCTTCCCATACAATTTCTGTACAATCAGCTTTTGTTTTACCAGAACCATGTCATCATTTTGTTCTATCAAAACCATTTTCATCATCCTTCTCCACTCCCTGGATATACAATGTATACATATTTCTCTAGGAAGGCTTTACATAAAGGTCCAATACACAGTGGTTGAAAATATGTGCAATGTGCCATAGTCATGCAGAAAGTTCTCAGGCCAATAAAACTCTTTGTGATCTGACACAATAAAAAGTAGAAAATAAGTTTTGACAGAAGCAGGCATGCTATATTACAAAAGAGCTAAAAGAGCTGCCTTGGTTCATCAAGCTGCAATGACACTTAGTGCTAAACTGCCATCCGATTAGGCATGCTGAAGTGGCCTCTTCGTCAATATTAAGTGCACTTAAGGGCTCAGACACACTTCTGCAATAATATTATAATCTTGAATGATGGCCACTGAACACACATTTAACAATGTATTATTTCCAATGTACAGGATTGTGTGCTGACAGCCAGGGCCGGGCCGACACAGAGGCCGGACAGGCTCGAGCCTCTGGGCGGCTGGTCAG
>CM070043.1:23226293-23241389 GCA_036250615.1 Ptychadena robeensis | reverse complement strand
TTATGTCTGCTGACTGTGACTCACAGGGGTCAAAGTTTCTGCAATGTTAAAAGATAGTTCTCCGGCGAACAGTTCGGGCCATCACTAGCCATCACTTGTTTTCCTCCTCAGCCTCAACATTTAAAACCAGACATGAGAATGCTATTGATAACCTGGGTAACATGGCACCTGTCGAGGGGTATATTAGCCAGTACCTGAACAGTCAATCATAGATTGTGAAGTGTTGGAAGCAGAAGAAAATGCAAGTTCAAGGATCTGAGAGACTTTGTTGAGGGCCAAGTTGATATGGCTATACTGGGTGAGCTGAGCATGTCCGTCATTGTATGTCTTGGGGGGTATTTTTAGTATTTATATTAGTGCCTGACAAAAGTGAACCAAGGGAGGATGGCAGGTACATCCTTAATTAGTGCTGAGGGGTCACTTAAGCATGCAGGCAGACCAATGCCTGATCAGATCAGGCAACTGCTGAGAAACTTAATGGCTATGAAAGGATAGAATATAAAATGTGTTGATTCAGTCTGAATCAACCTCAACAGGTCAGAGCTGTTACGCTGGAACAGAAGGGGCCTATGCAATACTACCCAAGTAGGTTTAATGTTGTGGCATAATGCAGCACAATCCAAGCAGTGAAATCATTATGTTGAGTAGGTTTAAATATATACGCAGCTGAATGTACAGTCCTGGCCAAAAGTTTTGAGAATTACACAAATATTTGAAATTCAAAAAGTTGCTGCTTAAGTTTTTATAAAAGCAATTTGCATATAATCCAAAATGTTATGAAGAGTGTTCAGATGAATTGCATAATTCTTCTTTGTCATGAAAATTAACAAAAAAAACCTTCAAGGAAAGAGATTTAATCCTTGTTAAGAAGGCTTCAGGGCGTCCAAGAAAGTCCAGCAAGCACCAGGGTTGTCTCCTAAAGAGGATTCAGCTGCAGGATTGGATTGCCACCAGTGCAGAAGTTGCTCAGGAATGGCAGCAGGCAGGTGTGAACGCATCTGCACGCACAGTGAGGCGAAGACTTTTGGAAGATGGCCTGGTGTCAAGAAGGGCAGCAAAGAAGCCACTTCTCTCCCAAACAAAACATCAGGGACAGATTGATCTTCTGCAGAAAGTATGGTGATTGAACTTCTGAGCACTGGGGCAAGGTCATATTCTCCAATGAAGCCCCGTTCCGATTATTTGGGGCATCTGGAAAACGGCTTGTCCGGAGAAGAAAAGGTGAGTGCTACCATCAGTCCTGTGTCATGCCAACAGTAAAGCATCCTGACACCATTCATGTGTGTGTGGTTGCTTCTCATCCAAGGGAGTGGGCTCACAATTTTGCCCAAATACACAGCCATGAATAAAGAATGGAACCAAAACACCCCCAACAGGAACTTCTTCCAACAAGCCAACAACAGTTTGGTGAAGAACAATGCCTTTTCCAGAACGATGGAGCACCGTGCCATAAGGAAAAAGTGATAACTAAGTGGCTCGGGGACCAAAACATTGAAATTTTGGGTCCATGGCCTGGAAACTCCCCAGATCTTAATCCAATTGAGAACTTGTGGTCATTCCTCAAGAGGCGGGTGGACAAACAAAAACCAACTAATTCTGACAAACTCAAAGAAGTGATTATGAAATAATGGGTTGCTATCAGTCAGGATTTGGCCCAAAAGTTGATTGAGAGCAAAGTTGATTCACTACATCACAGAAACAACTGCAACAAAGATCTAAAAGCAGCGCAGCAGCAAACTTGTGAAAATGAATATTTGTATCATTCTCAAAACATTTGACCAGGACTGTACCATATTTTTTTCAGACTACAAGACACACTTTTTCCCCCTTAAAATGTAATGGGAAAATGTCTGTGCATTTTATGGTCCGCATATGTAAAAAAAATATACATTACTTTTTTCTTTCTTTTTAACTTGCAAACAACCTGAGAACAGGAGATCCCAGGTGGCTCAAATTTTTTCTATCCCCTCCAGTGGTGAATTGAGGCTATTTTCAGTTGAATATTTACATTAACATTCTGCATTGCAATAAAAAACATTTGTGACAGATACTCATTTGTCCTCCTATATTTATATACAGTTGCAAGAAAAAGTATGTGAACCCTTGAGATTACGTGCATGAATTTTGCATGAATTGGTCATAAAATGAGCTCTGATCTTCATCTAAATCACACAAATAGAAAAACACAGTCTGCTTAAAATATTACTACACAAACATTATACATTTCATGGTTTTATTGAACATAACATGTAAACATTCACAGTGCAGAGTGGAAAATGTATGTGAACCTTTGGACTTAATAACTGGTTGACCCTCCTTTGCCAACAATAACCTCAACCAAACATTTTGGACCACTCCTCTTCACAAAACTGTTTTAGTGTAGCAATATTCTTGGGATGTCTGGTGTGAATCGCTCTCTTAAGGTCATGCCAAGGCATTTCAATTGGGTTATGGTTAGGACTCTGACTGGACCACTCCAGAAGGCGTATTTTGTTCTGTTGAAGCCATTATTTGGTTGAACGACTATGGGTCAATGTCCTGTGGCATTACCCTTCCTCTGTGGAGCATCAGTTGGCGGACAGATGTTCTTACGTTTTCCTGCAAAATGTCTGGATAAACTCTGGAATTAATTTTTCCATCAATGACAACAATCTGTCCAGGCCCTGAGGCAGCAATAGTTTCCTCTTTGGTGTCTTCCCATCTACTCCATTCTTGTTTAATGTTTTTCTTATTGTAGATGCGTCAACAAAAATTCTAGCATTTGCCAGAGTTTTCTGTTAGTCTTTAGCTGACACTCTAGGATTCTTCTTTACCTCATTAAGCATTCTGCGATGTGCTCTTGCAGTCATCTTTACAGGATGACCACCACGCCTAGGGAGAGGAGCAACAGTGCTAAACTTTCTCCATTCGTAGACAGTCTGTCTTACCGTGGACACATGAACATCAAGGCTCATGGAGATACTTTTGTAAACCTTTCCAGCTTCATGCAAGTCAACAATTCTTGAGTTGTAGGTCTTCTGAGAGCTCTTTTCTGCGAGGCATGGTTCACATCAGACAGTGCTTCTTGAAACTGTTTGTTTTTAGAGTACAGAACAGCTTTCAGCAACACATCTAATATCATCACACTGATTGGACTCAAGGTTGGCTCACTCCTGATTTCAATAAGCTCTTGGAAAAGTCATTAGGGTAGGGGTTACTTTTTCCACCCTGCACTGTGAATGCTTACATGTTATGTTTAAAAAAACATGAAAACATATAATGTTTGTGTAGTATTATTTAAACAGAGCAGACTTCTATTAGTGTGACTAGGATGAAAGCACATTTTATGACCAATTCATGCAAACCTCTACGTAAACCCAAAGAGTTCACATACCTTTTCCTGCTACTGTAGCTGCTTATGGGTAAGTTGTTAGTGTTAGATTGTAAAATGTGATTCTCCACAAGTTCAGGTTCTGAAAATGGGAACTGCTAGTGTATTGCACTCATGGCAAGAACTAAACACTGTCTTGTGGCACTGGCCTTTTTATTAAGCTGAAGGAATATAAAGTGAATGGCCCAGTCTGGTGTACTTTTCTGGAACATGCTACATGTTAAATTTACATGTGTCTCTGATTTTATTTTCTTTCTACAACAATGGGGTGCATCCTTATGGTCAGTTAGGTTAAATAGAATGAAATTAGGAGACTGTTAGATATTTAATGGTACAGTCTTCTACCTGCTGTCTCTGCTAAGTATTTCTAGTTTTCTCTGTTCCGATTTAACCTCTTAGACAGACTGGGGAAGGAAGTGTACATTGTGATACAAATTGTAAGTCTGGACTCTTTAATACAACAAGGATTTGGCTTGTGAGAGATAACCATGAATCCTCAATAGCTGTGCTTTGACATAGACCCTCCACACTACAAAATAAACCCGCCAGAGTAATTGGTAAATGGGTTCCCTGTAATGGCCTCTTTATTCAGGTTTAAATTAAAATGACTTTATATTTTTCTAGCGAGACCCTGCAGGTGGCAACCTAAATAAAAAAGGTTTTTAACAAAATGAAAGCAACATGAAATACGATTTATAAATGAAATAAGATTAATGGAGGTTGGAGCACAGGGGAAATAATTGATTTAGGAAAAGCTGAGCAAGTGGAAAAAATATGTTTGCAGCACAGAACGAGTTATGCCACGAGTCGACTGAATGTGTGTGTGTGGGGGGGGGGCTATATGTCTAGTCTGTTTTGTCATATGGGATTGGGCAATTTCATGTGTAGTATGTGCGTGTCCCTGTAGAAAATCCTTGGATTCTGTTAATTCGTTGTGCTTTTTTAGTTTTATCTCTGTTAACAAAAATTCTGTTTGTTCTACATTCTAGGTTTTTCCCTTCCACTGTCTAATTAACACAATCCCCAGGAATCCTTAAAATTATACATTAGCATTGGGGTAGTTCTATACAAGATGACTCAATGGGGTTGAGTCTGTAAGGGTTATTGGAATTATTATTTTGTAGCCTCTAGAAGAAGAAGTGAAGCAAACTTCTCAATCTGAGAGTGACGGTTTTCAGGAGAATTAGATAAGGAACTTTTTATGTAGTGTGAGGGATAAGCAGTAGAGCAGCAGGGTACGGGACCCTCTGAATGAGTCCACAGCAGGTGGACGAGAGTTGAAGATGAAAAACACTTGTGCAATTATTGTCCAAGTCTATTTACAAAATGTACAGCATGAACAGCAAGTAAGGTAGAGTAATCACATGCAAAAAAAGAAGTAGTCCTCTGAAAACAGATGTACCTCAACACAGAAAGTCCTCATTTACCACACAGGTATAAGCTTCTCCCCAATCTGTCACACTTAATCCTGGTTCCAGAGTAGTGTTGAGCGAGAATATTCGAAATTCAAATATATTTAACGAATATTTGACATTCAAGAATTCACAATGGCAGATATTCGTCATATTATGCTTCAACATTGTTTACCGGCATACATCGCGCACATTTGTGCACATTGCGCATGGATATGGACAATACAAACAGTGCTCGTACTAAGATCACAGAATGAAGAAGAGAAGCTGTAAAGCTGCATTGCGAATAATTGCGAACGGGCGCGCACAATGGAAGGTAATAGAATACATTTGAATGGAATTTAACGAATTTCAATGTTCCTTTGTATCTTCGCGAAATTACACAAATTCGAATATACCATATCCCGCTCAACATTATTCCAGGGTGGATCATCTCAATGAGCAGGCTGGGAGGTTATATAGAGCCGCTAATAAACACATAGATCACAGTTGTGATCGCCCTGAAATAGGCCCAGCAATTCCAGCTCCACCTGCTGGTCAAACAGAGAAATACTCGGCATACTGCTGGTATCTTGGACACACATTCCTGCCATACTGGATACAGAGGATTTACCGGGCTCCCTGCACAGTAGATTATGTTAAAAGATACTGGCAAACTTCTGGCAAGAATTATTTGGCCATTATATTTCATACTAGAAGCTGTAGTTTATCTTGCTTGATGTCGGAGGCTCAGCAATGTTCAGCAATTGATGAGGAATATGATTTCTAAATTTAGCCTAATTGTAACCATGGGTTCAATCTGAAATTACGTTGTAAGGTACTAGGTCGCTATTGTAGGCACCGGAACAAGTAAGATTTTTATTGCTTGAACCTTGAAATAATCTAAAGTCCTCTCTTTTGTCCTATCATATCACCACATTCTTCATTTTCTGGTTCGTTAGTCCTCTGTAGGCTTTTATCACAGAATAGCTAAGCTTCCTGATTCACCCTCTAACGATGAAACTGACTTGAAAGCAACTTCCCCCAAAGCGGTCTATTTATAGTAGAATAAGTGTGTGAATCCTGGGTGGAATGTTGTGTGAATTATATGTGAAAGCTGTTTATAAATAGACTGCTTAAAGTCTACAGATATCTAAAATGTGTTTTCCAGTTTCCTATAGCACAAAGAAGGGTGTGAATTGGGCGTTTTAGTGCCCCATTGTGGGGTGTACACTTCCCTTTCTTAAGATGCAACAGGAAATGAAAGAATATCTTTTTATTATTCCCTCATCTGTTAGTCAGGCTGGTTTCTAGCCTGAAGGTTATAGCATGGGGCCCCCATTAGGGCCAAGTTGTTGATCGAGGGGGGGGGGTGTGTGCTATCATTCAGCCAGCCGTGTTGTTGAGTCTTTTTAAAGAAGACATCGCCTTTTTTGACCGAAACAAACAAATTCGGGAACCTCCCCATTTGTTAATGTTTGAGTGACACCTCCTAATCCTTGGTGTTAGATTAATGAAGAAGTGGTGAAGAGTTAAGCTAGCCATACACGGGTAAATTCCCGCGCAATCGACCCCCAATCAATCACAGCGTGGTGACAGCACCACGCTGTGATTGATCGGGGATCAATTAAACGAAAATCAATGTGCACCACATGGGCACATCGATTCCCGTTCAATAGGGCCCTCCGGGTAGCAGAGTTCTCCCCAGCTTCCGGCGTGTGCATCCGAACACGCTAGAAGCTGGGCAGAAATTCATCCAGCCTGCTTTTCCACGTAAAAGTGAAGAGTGCTGACTCCACCCCCTTCACACTGAGCCTGGGCTGAGCTGACAGCCGACGGCTGTGTGAAGAAGGCAGAGCCAGCTGTTCCTATACTTTACATGCAGATTCTTCTTCATGCAAAGTATTGGAGATTGATTGGAACCCCGTTCAATCGAGTTCCTTTGAGCGGGCTCTATTGAGCCCGCTCGAAGGAAAGCACACACAGGTACAATTGTAAGCAGATTAGAGTACAATCAATAACCGTGACCGCGCACGTTGATTGATTGTACTCAAATCTTTTTACAAATCTACCCGTGTGTGCCTAGCTTTAATTTCTCTGCTCTAATGACTGCAGCAATATTCATCTGAGGTTCTAAAAAAAAACTCATTATTATTAACGTTTTTCTTTAGATACAGCTAACACTTCCCTGCCTAAAGCCTTTCAATAGAACCATTTCCATTAATGAGACCCTAACTTTAATCAACTTCAAAGTTGTCACCCAAAATTATTAAATTAATTTGTGTAATTTTTTTATTTACAGGAAAATAAATAAAAAGCACTTGGTTTTTGTTGGCCAAATATGAACTCTTTTAATTTTTACCCAGGAAGTGGTGTTTTGGGCTTACCAACCAATCTAAAAGTAGTTTGACAATGTGCTATCTGTGTGCTATTTGTGTGCTATTTAAGTTTTATCTATGTCAACAAAAATATGTTTGTTCTACCTATGACATCATGGTTTAATTAAAGGTGGGCAAGCTATTCCCCTTCCACTGTATCGCTTTTGAATAATACAATTCCCAGGAATCCTTAAAACTACACATTAGCATTGGGGTAGTTCTGTGGAAGATACAAAATGACTGAATGGGGTTGGGTCTGTAGTTGTGATTGTGGTTATTTTCTTCATCTAAAGCTATGGAGGGGAGTGTAAAAAGATGGGAACCGACAGGAAGTGGGCGTGAGACAAAGTGTGCCTGGCAGGAAGTGAAGATAACAGCTTAATCTGAGAATTACTTTTTTTAGGGGTATTGGATAATGAACTTCCTATGTCAATAATGTTTGCAACAGACATCTCAAATTCCACATTTACAAAGCAAAAATCTGTGATTTCTTCTTATCAGATAGGGCTTCTTGTGTGCTGCTCTTACCCATAGTGCTATTAGGTTTGCCTGGTTGGTCTGTTTTAGTGGTGTGAAAAAATGTACCGTGACCTTTTGCTCAATGTATCTATGTGAATTGACGATAAAGGATATAGGAAGAGTTGCTTGGGCAACAGTTCACAATGGACCAACTGTCATTGTTTATTTGTAAACCCCGCCCTCTTACACATTTCGAAAAGCTGGTGATCTCCCGGCAGATCAACCACGCAGGGAATCGATGATCCTCATCCACAGTAATGAAAATGATCTAAGAATTACGGCCAATTCATGGGCGAATTTAAAGTTAAAGCTTTCGATTTGTACACTCACGGCAGGATCCGCTGGGAAATTGGGTGCTAATCGAATCTTGTATGGGGGGTCCATGTATATTGTGAGATTAGTAGTATAGCTGCAGAGAGAGGCACCCCCCTGGATGAGTCCACAGCCAGGCAATAAGGCACGGCAAGCCACAGTTGGAAATGAAACACACATGAAAAGTATTTTCTATTTACAAAGTTGTACAAAGTCCAGATCAGTTCATGCAGGATAGGACAGCACAATGAGCAAAACAGTCCTTGCAAAGATAGAGGCAAATTACTACCAGAGATCCGAGTCTATCACAGTAACTGGTTCCTGGTTGGACCATCTCACTAAGCAGACTGGGAGGTTATATAGAGCCGCTAATGAGCACATAGATCACACCTGTGATCACACTGAACCAGACCCAGCAATTTCAGCTCCCCCTTCTGGTCAAACAGAAAAATACTTTACATATTGCCGGTATCTGGGACACGCATACCTCCCATACTGGATACATCCTTCTGCCACAGTATATAAAACAATGTATGTGTAAATATGGATAGAAATCTGTTTCAGGACATCAACTTAAAATTCAATTACACCACGTTCCAATCTAACCCTCTGCTGATGGGTCCTCACTACAACTCTGTTGATATTTACTAGTATCTAGGAGCTAACATAAAAGGATTGACTATTTTAGGCATTAACATTGTTATTACACAATACTTCTCATTGAGCCGTTAATATCGAGAATCATTGGAAAAATTTATGACAATACATTATATATTTACGTTTTATTTGTCTCATTTGGGGTTTCGGAAAGTGAAAAAGTCGGAGCATCATTAAAGTTTAGATGTGTTTTGGTGCAGCTTACTGTTCTTTCGGTGTGCTATCTGTATTAATTTTTTTTCCCACTAACGATATTTTCAGCAAGTACAGAAAACTGAACTGAGCTCAACTGAACAATGTCACCTTCTTTCTAAGATTTATCATCCAGAAGCTAGCTATATCCCTGCCCCCATGGTCCCCCATAGATGCCCCCATAGTCCAGGTCAGGAGACCTACGTAGGGTGGCAACAGTAGATCCCTCCATAGATACAGTGAAAAAGAGAACATAGCCACCCAAGCACAGAAAATGGGTTCTTTGCATCAATAGATGAAGTCAAAGGGAGGTGGGGATAAAAATATCAACAGATGCAGCCACCACCTCTGAGGACTGGTCAGCGGCAGGTTTGCAGTGTTTTTGGATTAGATATGTGTTCAGGTTCCCTTTTTTATTTTCCTGTTTGATGCAACACTAAACACAACAAATGTGGAAATAAACTCAATAGATTGTGGCAGAGGGACTACATTTCCCAGTAAGGGTCTCTATCTTTAGAGGAGCCATGGTCACAGGGAAAGCTTGTACATCTAACACCAGAGCTATGAATCTTTGGAAAGTATGTCCTCTGTTTTTGTAAAGGAACTATTAGTCCCAGCATGCCTTGCACCCCCAAAAGGCATGGTGGGGGGCGGAATCCTGGAACTTGTTGTTCTCCGACAGCTGCAAGCCTAATATTGACAGCGAATTGTGAAGCAAATGCTTATACATGCTGAGACTTGTAGTTCTTAGGAGAATGCTGCTAAAAGAAGATGGCAGCTAGGTATCCACCTAGAAGACATAAACCCACCACTACCAGACCTGAAGGGTCCCAAAGCATGTTGCCTTAATGTAGTTACAGCTACCTAAATATTGAGGAGGAGACCAAAACCATATATTCTCTGCCTAGTTGCAGCGCAGGAGGGGTCAGGTACTCCAGCAACACAAATTCTAGCCTAGGATGCTTTCTGAGATTTGTAGTTCCTTCGACCAGTTGGATCTACTGGTGATCATGATGAATGGAGAGGCACAGGGTAATTATCCAGCCCTTACCTTGAGTGGCTGATGCGATGAACTGCGATAAGATGAACGACCAGACCAGCAGAAAATCCATCACAAGCCTTTCCTCGGGGTGCCTGAAAGAGAACACATGTGCTGTAATCCTGCCATATCTAATCCTCGGAATACGACAGACAAAAGGAAAGGGCAGCCATCCATCTAATCTTCACTCTCACCTTAAAGACTTCTCAGGTGACTCACCCCTGCTCTGGAGCTCCCTTCTACATGCCACCTGCCTCTCACAGACCCTTCCAACACTCCCTTATAACGCACCTCTTCAAACGAGCAAGAAATCAGATCTTGCTTCCTCCCTAACTATCTGACAAAGCACACACAGTCACCTTACCCCTGGCACTCTCCATCCTCAGTGTTCTCATTCCTGCCCCCCATCCCTCTACTTTCTATTCAATTTCTAACCCTTGTTTAGTAGAACTTTTACCTCCATTAATTACAATTGTAACACTTTGTAAAGCAACACAAGGCGATGATCTATAATTATCGCCTTTCATATCACATCCATGAGTACCTTTTAAAACACTAATCCAACTCAATAAGGGTTTTTTTTTGTAATAACGTTGCTACAGCAACCTGCCCCCCCCCCCCCCACAACCATCACACTCACCTTAACTCCTACCAATAGAGGACAGGTTAGACATGGACAAAGCTTCTCATTATTTCCCTTAAACTTCAGCTTTTTGTCTCCAGGATCCCAGTTCTGAGGTGTAGCTAGAAAGCAGTAAAGGGCAGCCAGATATGGCAAGCTGGAGATTGGGTCCTCTTTAGGTTGTCTTGTGCATTACTCCAACGAAGGGTTGTTGGCATCATCTAGACAGGCATGAGTTGGTGCGCAGGAGGAGGGGGGGGGGGGTAAACAAAAAGAGACATCAGGCAGTTGTACCATACCGTGTCGCCTGTCTCTGTCCAGCATCTGCTCTCCTGAAAGCAGGAATCATTTGCAACAGCTCCACTCCTTCCCTTTTTTTCTGAAGCTGCATGCACGCCTCCAACAATGCTGTTAGTCATTCCTAAAGCCTCTTAGAAAACATGAAGTGGATTTGTAATGTAATAAAAACAAAAAAAATATATATCAAATTGTGCATTCAGATACAAATGAATAGGAATGCTTTCTTTATATTACATGTTCTGCCTAGCCCCGCGCTTGTTATCTCTCGCTGCAAGCAAATAATTTAAGGTTTAATTAAAACCTGTAACTACCGGCTTTGGGGCTAAAAGCACAGTTGCTGGGCGTTGTGGCATGGCTTTATTCAATGCATCGCGGCACAACCTCTGCGTCATTAAGCAGATGGAGAATGATGTAGAGGACACTTTTTGGTCAGTATTTTTGTCTGTTGGTCAGCCAGAAGTAAAATATTGAGATGCTCTGGTGGTTATATTCAAAAAGATTTGTTGGGTTGCAAAGGAGTTTATTTTTGGCGTGTTAAATAAGCTTGCATAGGAACGGAGAACTAAAAATTAGCAAAAAATTGGAAATTTTTCATATTCTTAAAATTTTTTATATTTTGGTGTAATGAGTCCTGAATGGATGAATGGTGCAATGGGCCCATTGGAAGATTTTCAAGGTTGTATTAACACGTTTAGGGTGGTTGACCCACAGCGGGTACACACCGTATGCTGGAGTTTGGGAGGCTGCTGTCAAATTTTTGTTTTAGGCAAATGCCTTAAAATCAACTGGGGAACTGGTGTCGTGTTGCCGACCTGATTGGTGGAACCTCTGTACATTCTCACATCCAAATTAGCTCTTAGGCTACAGTGGGTGCTTAACAGCTCCAGAACCATTGTAGGCTTGCTCTTGAGCCAAAAATCAGACCCTCCTTAGCCCTACAATTTTATTTTATTTTTCACAGAATGCAAAAATTTTGCTATGCATTTTAGGTCTTTAACGTTGCTTCCTCACATAGATTAAGAATAATAAATAAAATGGTGTGTTCAATGAGTCCAATGAGGCCATGACGACGATAACTTTTCTCTGAATCCTAAAAGCTGAAAGAGCTAAAGAAATAAGGTCTTCATTAGCCCCACATGGTTTTCAGTAAAACACGTGTCCTATGACCACTCAGCTTTTTATCCCTTCTTCTGTATGAGAGTCAGAAAGTATTTCACATTCCATAAGTATTAACTACTTATATGTAATATGTAATAATAATCACACCAAATACCCTAACAAGGAGGGGAGAAAACTGGGGCTTGGGGCAACGTGGAATCGATTTACACCAAACAGTAATGTTAGATTAATAGGTCTTTATTCGTATAAAAATGACCAATATTGCATTAAATGGTCAATGTAGATGAACCATTTTATGTTGTGTAAATCGTCCTAAATTTCGCCCCTAATGATCAGGCTTCTTCAGTGTCTAAGCCTCGTATTGTAACTATAACCAGCCACAAATCAATCATATTTCAACATTAATAATCATATGACTATATAGGTTATATATCATATACATATGTTGTTTGGAATGCTGTTTCAATATTCACATTTACTGTAATTGATGAATATACACTGCCTTGCCCCCAAAAAAGGTTGCCAACAATGGTTACACACTCTAATATATTGTTGGACCGCCTTTAGCTTTGATTAAGGCATACATTCGCTGTGGCATTGTTTCGATTAGCTTATGCAATGTCACAAGATTTATTTCCATCCAATTTATCACCAAGATCTTACATGGATGATGGTAGAGTCTGACCGCTGCGCAAAGCTTTCTCCAGCATGTCCCAATGATTCTCAATGGGGTTAAGGTCTGGACTCTGTGGTGGTCAATCCATGTGTGAAAATGATGTCCCTTGCTCCCTGAACCAGTCTTTCACAATCTGAGCCCGATGAACCCTGGCATTGACATCTTGGAATATGCCCAGCTGTCAGCTGACCTCATTCTTCGAGTACATACCGTTGCTAAATCTGGACCTGTACCTGTATGTACCATATTTTTCACACTTTAAGACACACCCAGTTTTTAAAGCATAAAAACCATGAAAAAAAATATTGATATATAAAGGTTTTCACATCAATTAGGTTAATGCAATTGATAAAATGAATGCAATATCAAATTCAGCCAGTAGATGTCACTAGCAGCAGTACACAAACAGCACGTCACGTCACCTCTTTACTGATCAGGAGGAGTGGGGCAGGAGGATGCACAGTCCTCTGCTCTCCCTGTCCTCTCTGGCTACCTGTGTCAGTGTAAGCTGCAGTGATTGCAGTTACCAAGGACACGGAGAGAGGGATAGATGGGAGTTTATCTATCCCTCTCCTTATTGCCTATACCAACAGGGCTCTGGGCTCTGTTGGCATAAGCAATTATACAGTTCAGATGGGAGATCCAGCCATGAGCATATCTCACATCTGACAGCTCCCCAGCTAATCTCCTTGCCAGGAGAGCTGACGGGGAGCCAAAGCAGGACCACCATGGGGGGTCTCACATATGGACCATAAGACGCAGGCACTTTTTCCCCCCGATTTTGGGGGTAAAAACGTGCGTCCAATGTTCCAAAAAATACGGTAAAATATACACCACTGTATTAGAATCATATGATTAAAATTTCAGATAAAAATGTATACAAATAAATACCTTTTAATCTAACAATACTGTTTGGTGTAAATAAATTTTGCATTGCCTCAAACCCCAATTCATTTTCTAAGGGTGTAGGGGGCCATTTTATGTCCCTTCCCTCCCTGTTAGGGTATTTGGTTTGATTTAAAGATTGGTTGCAAAGCCCCTAAACATGGTATCATCACCAAATGTAGGAAAGGGTTGTGGGAACATTGTATAAATTACAAGTCAAGTTTTGAACATAAATAAATACTTTTCATTTGAAGTGTTCCCAATGTCAATCTCAGTGATGATACTTTATTTTGCAATTAACTCCCAAATAAAGAATCCAAAATTTCGTGACCATCTCTGCATGGATACTCATAAAAATCAGTCTGCTCCTTTTTATCAGGGGTTATTGGTCTCCATGGTCCCCTCCAAAATGACCCTTTGAAAAACAAGCAGTGAGGTAGGTATTGGAAGACCATAATGTCTATAAGGTGCAGGGTCAAATATTTGTAAAGGAAAGGACACTGGTTATGGGTAGGGTAACAGAAATCCCCCTTCTTTTTGGTTAAGGTTAATAAAAGTTTGTTGACCAACAGGCAACACTGTAAGGTCTTTCCATTAGTTTACTGAAGAACCATTTGTGTCCCTTACCTCAATTTTCTATCTTGCAGTCAACGCAATGTAGCTTGGTCAATGACCTCCCCCCTTGTGGCTGATTTAATGGTGATGGAGCATTTCATAAACAGGTATTCTGTGAGACTACTTAAACACTCTGCAGTGTGGGTTGTTATATTTCCATATGGTTACAACTGTAGCCCCAAAAATTTTAACCCTAACAACCCCCCCCCCCTCCCATCCCACCATCCTAAAGCTATTTCTTTCTGCATCATGATTACTCTGTTTTGTCAGACACAGTTCCTTTGCTGATCTCAAAGCTCTGATCTGGTAGTAAGAAGAGAGCTCTGATGCATATTTATGAAGCTGAGGAAAAGACATGAAGATGTTATTTTGAATATTCTGCTTGGCAGAAGGTTGAAGGTTGCCTATGGCTGCTATCTGACCCCCAACTCAGAACAATGACGTACCTGACAATGCAACTGATCAACTATCCTTGAGTGCTGATTTGTAATGCTCTTGGAAAACCTACAACTTTTTTTTTCAAATGTATTTTCCTCTAGTGAATGCCGCTGAATAAATCCTAATTACATCTATTCAAACCAGAGGAGTGATCAATGTTCTGTAAAAGTTTAAATCATAATGTATCGATTATCTTTACAGCTGCACTTTAGCTAAAGACTGCAAATGTTTGCGTTGTGCATAAAGAATATTGGTGCCTCTTAGCAGTCAGCTAGTATTTACCCCACTTGTTTCTGATGGTGTGGGTTCACTGGAAAGGACCTAATTGTTTGGCGGTCTTTCAAACACTAAATATATAATGAAATTCATACTTTTATTGGCCCATTTTGTCCAGGAATATATTTTTTAGCCTTATTGAATGCAAGACATTGTGTGAGCTCAGGAGGTTGGCTGACGGGGACAGCAATGAAACTGCTTGGTTGACAATGAAGGAGAACAGTTTGTCAGCCTATAACTGGAAGTACAAGCTTCTTCATAGAAGGATCACTATGGTTTTT
This sequence comes from Ptychadena robeensis, assembly GCA_036250615.1. Classification (NCBI taxonomy): domain Eukaryota; kingdom Metazoa; phylum Chordata; class Amphibia; order Anura; family Ptychadenidae; genus Ptychadena; species Ptychadena robeensis. The sequence goes on along the minus strand of CM070043.1, from coordinate 23,226,319 downwards.
TCTTTTTGATTTCTTTAACTGAAAGC
>CM070043.1:23193367-23216783 GCA_036250615.1 Ptychadena robeensis | reverse complement strand
GTGGACGAGAAAGATACCGGGTTACAAGAATCCAAAGGTCTCAGGTAAGGCGGGTCAGGAGTGGAGGCAGGACGGGGATCCAGGAGGACGAAACCAGGTCAGGAACAGGAATACAAACAGGGATAAAGGGAAGGTCTAGCCAAGTCAGGTCAGGTATCCAGGAGAACAAAACCAGGTCAGGAATACAAACAGGGATCAAGATCAGGTCTAGCAAAGTCAGGGGCAGAGGCAGGTTGGGTATCCAAGGAGAACAAACCAAGCAGGATTCACGGTATTAAGGCCAGGTATTGGGATACCAGGGGAAACACAAATGTACCAGCAACTTCCTATTCCCCAGGCAGTGTTTATATAGAAGTTGATACAACATAGGCCAATCAACTGAGGTCCTGTCAGAGACTGCTAATGAGGTAAAGGAAATCAGCTGGTCATGGATTAAACAAGGCTGGGTCTGTGTCCACTCATCTGCATACCAGCTCAGGTTACTCACCAGCAATGTGAGTGGTACACAGACAGGCTCCCCGCCCCTGCTGAGCAACCCAGAACTGAGCTCTGGGTTTGAATCCCAGCGAGATCCTAACACCGGCATACATCGCGCATATTTGTACACATTGAGAATGGCTACGATCACAAAATGAAGAAGAGAAGCTGTAAAGCTGGTTCACAAATCTTTGAGAATAATTGCGAACGGCCATGCGCCATGGAAGGCAATAGAATGCAGTCAAATAGAATTTTACGAATTTCGAATGTTCCTTAATATATTTGCGAAATTACGCAAATTTGAATATTATTATTATTATTATTATTAACATTTATTTATATAGCGCCAGCATATTACGCAGCGCTGTACAATACATTAGAGAGGAGATACGCGTGATGACACCATCTGTCTGCCAGGAGATCGACAGAGAATCTAAATGTGTATGGGGGGTCTTAACTAATGGCACCTCGTCATCACAAAGGTTTGAATTTTTTGTGCTGCACTATATTGTGTATCTTTTTAGCATGTATACAGTGTTTTATCATCTGTTAAGAGAGACATAGACAACATGCAATGTATTGAAATAATGCATGACTATATTCTTCTTTCACTCACCCCAACACAATGCTTTGGTGTGAATTGAACACATAGACAACAGTAGCACTGAATACCCAACACTCCTGGTGTAAATGAAACCTCAGGGGTTTAAATAAGACAGGAACTCTTATCTATTAAAGATATAGACCAGGGGTAAAACTCAAATACACAGCGAGCAAAACTAAAAAATTTGGACAAAGTCATGTGCCATATTCTAGATTTTTTGAGAACTATAATTACTGCAAGCCATTTCTGGCCCCATGGCTGACGTTTGACACTCCTTGACAATACTGTACACACAGGGATGGGGCACAAATGAACGACTCATGCACTAGAAAGAGTCTGGTAATCCCCCCAGCTGGGTCCCTCTGTCCCACTTTGCCTTCTCCCAGATCCATCCTGGTACCCCTTTCCCTAGCTCTGCCAAACCCACAGCCCCTTCTACCAGCTGCACTTAACACGCTGATGTCCATGTGTGTATGCCTTTAAATATTTTCTGTAAATGCTACAATGTGTTGGGAGGTTGTAGACTTGTTTACTCTTTGTTTTCTACCCAGAAACAGGTCAGGGCAGCCTACAAGCCACATGGTATAAATATGTTTCCAGAGAGGGGCCCCTCTATGTCTTGTCTTCATTTTAGCAATGTCTGAATAGGGTTGTAGCCTATTGGCAGCGCCTCTTCAAGTAATTTTCCCCATGGGAACAAAGCAATTCCACTGGCCTGGGGAACTTGCAGTCACCATGTAAGGGCTTGTTTCCCCTATACGTCGTATTGCTTGGCGGGGATCTTGACGTAGCACATAGACTATGCCTACTCAACTACGTTCAGCCTGGCATCGGCAAAATGGCTCGGAGCAGTGAAGACACAGCATCTGCCAAGCAGGTAAGTAAATGTGCTCCGTCGGGATCCCCACCAAGCACTGCGCTTAGCAGAGGGGGTCCCGACTGATAATGGAAACAAGTGTTTACCCTGGAAGTGCTAGGGGTTAACAAGGAGGAACTCCCCCTTTAGCATAGCCAGTCTCATGTAAAGACTGTCTGCCTCCCTCATATCTCTGATTTCCTGCACTTCTCAGGAACACTGGGTTAGAGCATCAGCCTTCCAGCAACTGATATAGAGACTGTTTGTAACATAGTTCCTACACATTGTATTACATCCCTGGCCTGACAGGTGATAGTGATCTGACCTGTAAACTGTAGCTGCTTCTTAGTCAAATGTTTTGCTTTAGGTAACTGTATTGTTTCCGTAGTTAGCTTTTTAATACACGAGTTTTGGACTTTTAAGCTGATATTTCACACATATTTTATGAAGGTTTTAGGAAGTTTCCAAAAGTCCTTATTGTGTCTTCAACTTGTTTGTAATATTTTTTATTATTTTTTGTAGCGATTTACAAGAGTGTGTGTTGGACCATGAAATACATTAAAGTGGACCTACCACCAGAAAATGATCTACACATGAATGGCACTAGAAGCACCGATAATAGGGAGGAATGCATAAAAAAAAAAACAACTCACCTGTAATGAGTGATTTAAGAAGATCCCCCCTCAGCCCTTCTTCACTTGCTGTCCCTGCTTACGTATAGCCATGGCGAGACATCACTAGAACGAAGTGTTTGCTGGGAAATGCTGTGATCTCGACACTTCAATTAGAGTACATTGAGGAAAATTCCCATAGAAAATCATTAAATGACCCCCAGTGGCCACATGCGATATTGCACCCGGCGTTAACTCTTGGAAGCCTGGAAAATAAAGATGAAATCGCTCATAGGATTCAGATACAGAACAGCAGGTAAGTATATTATTTTAGCCTTACGTTGCCATCATGCCAGCTCAGAGGTAAGCCAAACCCAAATTTTACATACCGTATGTTATTTTTACATATTGAGTGTACATCCGCTTTAAAACAAACTATTAAAGCATATTAGACAGACACCCACTTCCCTTTCACCCAGAGCCTTCTAACCAGTGACATCACAACACTGAGTGTACAAACTTTACTTCTGAACTGTATGACATTCACCACAAGGTTGACATGGTGTATGGCTACCTATAGACCTACTTTGAACACCAGGCTCACCCTTCATCTACACTGTGTAAAACAGTTAAGCATTCTGCGTTTGAAAGAATGTTTGAAATGATACTGGGAAAAATTTGGATTTCAGCACCTTGGACAGGAACCATCTGATGTTCACACTGAACTGTTCTTCTTACATTCAGAAGGAAATATTCTGTGTGCTAAGAATAGCTGCTTCCCTCTGTTAGTTTTGAAGGCACTTTTTGGCAAGTGGTTAATGTTTCATAAATGTTTAATGTCTGCTCCAGAAATAAGGGCTTTTTCGTAACTGCTCCAAGTGTTTTATGCTGCATTTTAGGATTAGAGTATTTTACAACTTTTCTTTCTCTGCTGCGCACACTGTGCCCCATTCACCAACCTAGGCGACATGGTTGGTTTAGGGTTTGGTTATACGGTTGTAATAGAGTTCCATAGAGCTTTGGCCTTATATTTGTCATGGTCAGGTGCTCACAAAGTGTTGGCCATACAGTTTAAAAGCCTGTGGCAGTGACTTGGTAAAAAACTGAAGTTTTTTAATACTTTTAGTTATGGCCGTTCATATGTCTGAGGGATCTCAGGGCCTTTCCATATGGGATCCAGTGTTCCCTAATTGTAAGTCTTAGTCCTCACCATGTAGGAGAAAGCAGTAAAAGGGGTTCCAACTTCCTCCCACCTTAACCGTAATAATAGTAAAGTTTTCTGAGGACTTACCGTTTAATTATAAATATCCTGACATTCTAACTCTCTTTACATCACATTCTGCAAAAGTTTCACACATTTATCTTTAATGGAGTACAGAATATTCTAAGACATGATCATTTATTAATCGATTTACATGAATTAAATGGTAAATTGTTCATGACCTGTCGCTCTGGTTGACACAGCTTTATGCTTTGTAATCGGCTCTAAATTCACACTAAGAGGGCAGCAGTGCTGCATTGCTATTAATTATATATTCAACTAATACACCACAACTGAATAATTAATTAGCCTTGTTATAATGTAATTTTACATTTTTGGTAGACTTTCTTCTAGCCTGACTGAGTAATCATATTTTAATTCTACAAACCTGCATCAGAAATCTGTGCTCAGAAAGGCACGATTAAGGTTTTGAAAGGTATTATACCAAAACCCACCATGGTTAGGGTGTGCAGAATGGGTTTAATTGGCCTCTGTTTGCCTATGTTGGCATATACAAATAACATTCCTAGCTGGCCTAAAAGTTGGTGCCCACAATAGAGCCAAGCCATTTCGCCTTTGCTCCTAATCCGATGAATCAGAAGCACCAATACTTTGAAGGCTTTTATAACCAAGTCCAAGGGAAAAAAAGATGGTCTCAGAGCATCCATATTATTGATGTTTTATGAGAGCTGCTGGGGAGACACAGGGAAGCCCTCAAAAGGGTTCTTTCTTGCTTTGAATGCTGTTGGGTGTGGGGTGGTTTAAATTTGGCATATATCTCCAATAGGGATGGTTGAATTCTGCATAATTTGATTCTTGGTGAAAATGTTGCTTCTACTGTGAAAAGTTTGCCACTATGGTAGAATTTCCATTTAAAGAAATTTTTTTAAATTTCCACGTAAAAAACAAAACATTATTGTAACAATGATACAAATCATTACATATAAAAATAGAATACATATAAAGGCCCCCTGTATCTCTAACCCATTCCTAAAGGCTTTAACAAAAGTCCCAGAAATAAAACAAACAGGCAGCAGAATCATAATCTACTGCACATGTCCAATAGGTTTATTTGAGGACATTTTGATTTACAAGCAGTTATCCGGCCAGGGCTGAGCACAAGTGCTTCTGCAAAGCCCTGGCCCTAGGATCTGTATTTCTTTCACTATACTGTACTATATTGTATTGTATCTCCACTCTAATGTATTGTACAGTGCTGCGTAATATGTTGGCGCTATATAAATACATGATGATAATAATAATAATATCCTCATTCCATAGTGGGAGGATTACCATTTTTTGGCAGACTATAAGGTGCATTTTTTCCCATTCAAATTAATGGGAAAATGTCTGTGCATCTTGTGGTCAGAATATTAAAAAATAAATACATTTGTTCCATTACTTCCAACCATTCTTTGAACACACTGGTCAATTATGGAGGGACACATCTTACAATTAGATAGCATGAGTTGTGTATTTACATTGACATTCTGCATGGCAATAAATTCAAATTATGTGACACACTATCTCATATGTAAATAGCTGCTCATGGGTAAGTTGTTAGTGCCAGATTGTAAAATGTAACTCTCCATAAGTTGGTCAGGGGATTCAGAGAATGTGTACTGCTAGTGTACAGACACATGGTAAAGTTTTAGACCTACACACTTTGCTGTAGCTAAGACCTGCCTCCTGGTAGTGGCCTTTTGGCTTGGCTGGTGAAATATACAGTCAATACTGTATGTTCAAGCCCACTTTGCTGTAACATGCTGTATTTTCACTTTATATGTGAATGGCTGTGTCTGTTTTTTTCAAACGTCAAAATTTCACAATAAAAATAAAAATTTCAGCGAGTAAGTTAGAATCATCCTGCAGAATTACATTTTTTTATTCTTTTGACCATCTCTGATCTCCAATGGCTGTGCATGGCTTCCAATTAATTCTAAATGGCCTTCAAATCCCTAACGCTTGGGCACTTAAATGCTGTTTAACTCAAGTTTTACCTTCAAGACTTACCCCCGAGCATCTCACATACCTAACAAAACAGACAATGGTAAGTGGTCCCAATATCCTTCCTGTCATGGATAGAAGCCCAGTAGTTACAATGTAGTGAGTGTTGTCACTAAGGAACCAAGTGGGTTAATGGGAAAGCGCTCCAGCAGAAAATAAAGGAGGGGTGACTAATTCAGCCCCCACATCTAAGGTCTGGTAAGCTTTAATATGTTATATTGTGTTCTTTCAAACAAACATATTGCAAGAGTTCAGCTATTGACTTATTAGCCAGAGTCCACCAATCTGCTGGAATCTTCAGTTTGTCAGATGCGGGTCATGGCTCTTTATAGACAACTCTCGTATTATCGCTGAGAACGAATTGAGCGGGTTGCTACACCAACCCTATTGTTTCACTAATTCTCTGCTGGGTATCTGTTGCAGTTGGCATGGATACAGCTTAGCATCTCCTTGCAATCAGGACCCCTCTCCATATATAACCTTAAATGTATGGATTCCAAACCTGCTGCTTGAACCATGCTAGAAATACCCTCCATAAGACACTCTCTAGTAGCTTACGGCTAACTCAGATATTTTGCACTTTCTGTATTTTACAGCCAGTTGAGGTAATAGGGCTTCTCCTAAAAAGAAATGAAGCTGAAATATAACACACAGATGCTCTGTGATAAGTCAGGAAATTTTTCTTTTCATTGTGCTACTCAATACCTGAGAACGTGCCTTTATTTTTTCAGTTGTCTTCATATTGTTAAATCCATGAACAAAGAAGCAATATATGGCAGGTTATATGTCCTTTAATGTGGCATCTGCATTAGTTTTACCTTCAGGGCTCATTTAACCACCCGTTACATGCCTGTAAACCATGGCCATCAGGCGAATGCAACATGAGGTTTTTGCCCGATGGAGATTTCATGGTGGGGATATTTAAACGCCCTACAAGCACCTGCACATATTTTTTTAGTCCACTGACTACAATTAACTAAAAACAACTCTGAAAATGCATCCAATCCACGTCCATTGGTTTCATTGGTTACGGCGCGGCTCAGAAAACACGGTAAACTGAGGGGTTTTTTTTTCCACAGCCACGCCAGTGGAAGCAGTTTGGGTGTAACAGTCCTAAACCGCACCAGTGGAGCCTCAGCCTTAGGGTTACTACTGCACTTTGTAAACTGCAGAATTGTAATCCTGTGGATAGGTAGACTAATATATCGATAGATGCAACATAATCACATGACTAACAAAGCCTCTCTCCTACTATAACATGGAAGTTTAAGTGGGAACACTTCCTATTCTCATCCCCTATTTAAGAAATTAGTTCATGAATTGGCAACCAGCATATGAATGGACTCCTGGGGATGGATATGGTCATCAGAAAGGATCGCTTGCCCGTCTCTGCCATTGATGCGAATTCCCCCATGGGTGGCAATGGTGCTGGCTGACATGAGATGGCGCTAGCACGTCTTTCTCTACATCCCAGAATAGAGCTTGGGCTTAGATCTGTTTAATTCCTGAGGCTGACTGTCCTCAGAGATTGTGCAGTACGCAACAGCTGTCAACGGCAAAGGCACCGTGTTCGAAATCCCTGTAGAGAAATCTTTGACAAACACAAGATCCTGCAGACTGTGACATGCGAGATATTGCCTTTCAGTTAACAAACTAGAGTAAATTGATGCTTGTCAGCGCAGTGCTATTATAATTTGCATGTTCTCTTTATTTTATCTGAAGAATAGCGCTTTGTAGAACATTTTGCAATATTTAACAGAAGCAGATAAACCCTTTCTGTGCCAGAGCATAGCAATGCTCTATAAATGTTCTTATTGGCTTTCTATATATTACAGTCCTAAGGTCTCTAGTGATTGGATAGGCTGCATTCTCATCGATGTCACAGTCTCTAATGATTGGATAGACTGCATTGTCAGTAATGTCACCAGTCTCTAGTGATTGGATGGGCTGCATTCTCAGTAATGTCACCAGTTTCTAGTGATTGGATAGGCTGCATTCTCAGTAATGTCACCAGTCTCTAGTTATTGGATAGGCTGCATTCTCATTGATGTCACCAGTCTCTAGTGATTGGATAAACAAGAACAAGGACAGAGGCGCACAACCTAGTACAACAAATGGTTAAATCATGTGGAATAGGATAAGATAAAACAAAATTAAACAGAACAAGATGAAAAAGAGCGTCTGCTCGAAACGCGTCCCATTGTTTCTATTGAGCCCCCCAGCATCTGTAAGGATAATTATCTTTCTAGTGATTGGATAGGCTGCATTCTCAGTGATGTCGCCACTCTCTAGTTATTGGATAGGCTGCATTCTCAATTATATCACTAGTCTCTTGTGATTGGATGGGCTTCTCTCTTAGTGATGTCATGGGTCTATAGTGATTGCATTGGCTGCAGTGATGCCACCGGTCTCTATTGATTGGATTGGCTGTTTGCTCAGTGATGTCACCAGTCTCTAGTGAATCCATGAGCAGCATCTTTAGAGAGATCCGTGCTCTCTGGCTCATGGATATGAATCATTAACCAAAATGGGTGTGTGGACCAGCTTGTGTGGACATTCGTTTCCTGAGAGACAGCTGTGACAATACCTCTGAGCATAGGCATCCAAAACCGAAACTAACCTGGGTGCCCTGGTCCTTTACCTCTGGTAACGCTACACTTGGCGTCACAAACAGGATGCTCTATACTGTCTGTAGAATCGCATTGTATTTAAAATTCTCGCCAATTTGTTTAAAAAGACAGCTGCTAAGGGCCTATAAATAGAGAACCAGCTGATTGCTCGCACTTCTTTCTGCTCTCTTGGCTCTCTTACCTCCAGAACTGTTCCACGCAAAGCCACGGGCAAGGCGATAGACACTGGCCTTCAGTTCCACATAGCCAACCAGGCCCTAGTCATCAGGTATGGAGTCCAACATCTTGTGGCCATCTGTGGCCACTGCCAAGAACAATCGGCCCCTCTGAGCCCCTGGACAAGCTGTCCCTCCTGCAGCCGGCTGCTGTTCTTTCTGTGGCCCGAGCACAAGCCCTCACAGGAGCGGAGTATCACTGGCATCTCATCGGCCATGAACTCTGAATTGGGGGGGAAGACCTCACGCCAGTGAGGGTCATGAATCGGCCTGCTCCGAGTCCCTGTTCTCCCCCATAAGGAGTTAAGATGAACGACTCGCCGCCGCAGAAGAGGGAATGGTCCTTCCACTGAGCAGTCGTCTCCTGAGTAGTCGGTGCAGAAAAGTCTCCTGCACTGTGCCAGCACTTCCTTTCTCCAAAACAAACGACCTACAAGAGCCCACATTTTCCGAGGTGGAGGTCCCATCAGCTTCCCCGCAGGGCCCTGGCATGGAAGAAGCTACGCCCCCTACTACCTGCGAACCCGTGTCCGGAGTCTCCCGTACAGAGTATTGTAAGCAAACCCTTAACCCTAACTTCACAGGCCCCCTGGGAGCTACTGGAGGTGCCCCAATGTACTGATGTACCCCCAGGCCCCACTGCATCCCGCTAGGGCGGAATCCCAAGCCTAGACCAAGACCTTGTGTGTCACCCATGCCCTAACTCTTACCTGCCACCTGGCAGGGGGGACCACAAGAAACATGTCTCAGTTTGATACCTTCATCAACCTGGAGTTTAGTTATGACTTCCCCTATGTCCCCAAAGACCTTTTTGATCATTTAGGGGTAATACGAGCTGGGATATATGCAGATATAAGAGGGGCCACCTAGGGGTGATTAATTTTCTCGCCAGGCTCTTAAGGTTGCCTGTGCCCCATTATGTAAATACATGGAGGTATAATGTTACCTGTCAACCTTTGAAGTTATTCTCATGGCGGTTTTTGGGTTCATCTACAGCAGTGTTTCTCAACAAGAAAACTACTGAGGTTTAATGAGCTCTGCTGAGACACTAACACCATGTACTGTTGGGGTTCCCTGAGAACCGGAGTTGAGAAACACTGCCCTACTGGGACTTGTAATGCCAGTGCAGTTCTTTACCTGGCACAAGGGCTCTGGTACTCTACCCCTTTTGGGTTTGGATATCAAGTACATGGTGCCTAATGCACTCATACTGTTCTAGCATGAAAAGTGTCATTGCCATCCTCAGGGTTTATTGGCAGACACGGAGACTTGGTCTGTTTAAAGGCCGGGGTAGTGTAGTGGAGTTACACTAAATCTGTATATAAGCTGTGTATATATTTATTATAAAGCTGGCCATTACATAGTGTGTAAATCTGTATATATACCTTTTAAGAAATATATCTTTCTGTATAGGAGCTGCTGGAAGAACCTAGAAGGTGAGGTCATCCCCTTACTCAGTATTTTGATTTAGTTATCTGCCTAGTAACTGTTAATCTCACTTGGACCAGGCCAGCCTCTTCCTCATCTTGTTCAAGTGGGTGCAGACCACATAGTGCCTAAGGAAATACAGATACCATCAGCCTCCATCTGGACCATCTGTTTCTCCTGTATTCTGGGTAAGAGCCTCAGCAGCTTCCAACATCTGGTTGGCGAACTGTAAGCAATGTAGGACCCCATCCCTACCTTATGGGTGATGGTGAATGTGACTGTTCATATCCCTATAATAAAAGTTAACCCCTAACCAGTTTGTGTGGATATTCATTTCCTATGTGACAGCTGTGAGAATGATCAATCAAAGTGTTCCTTCCCCTGAATAGGTGTTTTTTTTATAATGGAAAAAAGTCAGTGTGCAGCTTAATTCAATACACTCCAATCGTGTGGCCATTCTTGTTAATACCGTGACTTCACTTACTGAGATTCGGATATCAGAATTTATTTGATATTTAATACTTGTAGACCTACATTTAGGTCTCCTTTTATTCTCTATGCTTATTGTTGTTATAAATTTATTTGTATGTCTCAATAAGAAGATGCTGCTACAGGAGTTGAAGACCCCAGAAAACATTAAATACTTTTATAATACTAATTTAAAGATTGGTAGATCTCCTGAACAAGACAGCTTTAGTAATTATGATATCTGCTCTTCAATAATTTCAGTAATTTTGATTAAACTTTTCTGTCATCGTGCCCAGCTATTAGGTGTAGTCATCTTGCCTGATCATTCTTCCATTGGGTCATGTCTTCTTGCTTACTTATTATTCTTATGGATGCTGCCATCTTGCCTGGTTTTCCTTCCATTGTGTGCTGTATTTTCCCCTGGTTATCCTTCCATTGGATGCTAACATCTTTTCTGGTTATCATGCCTTTGGGAGTTGTCATCCATTCTTGATATCCTTTCACTGAGTGCTATCCTCTTTCCTGGTTATTTTTCCATTGGGTGTTGTCATCTAGTTTGGTAGTCCATCCAGTGGTGCTGCCATCTTGCTGGTTATCTTTGCGTTGGGTTCTAGTGTTTTGTCTAATTACTCTCCCACTGGGAAATGCCATTCTGCTTAATTATTACCACAGCTTCCCCCTGTGGCAAAGGGCTGCTGTCCGAATTTGATCCCATTGATTCTACTAAGCACAATGTGTAACTGGTGTCACTACAGCACCACCTGGCCAGATTCAATCTTTTTCTTACCGAACTGAGCTTTGTTGCACTGGGTTGTGCGCCCCATGTCCCTGTTCCTATTCCCCTAGCTGGACACTGCCAACCTGTCTCATTACTTGACACCTGTCTGGTTTCTTTCCCATTGGAAGTGATCAATTGCAGCCCATGTTTTCAGGATGCCTCTATCCTGTCACCTCAATCTCCAGCCTATTAATTCTTACAAGTAAGGCATGTCATTGTTAGCCATCTTTGAACTTTAAGCTGCTACTTGGTACATTAGAGGTAGGGCAATCCAATCTCAAAGATCTTCAAAAGGGATACATGTTCTCTTTGTAGTTCTTTTAAGGTACAATGAGTGTAACGTAAAATTGGTATGCACCACTTTGTTTGGCTTAATTAATCTAACAAGTCCTCCTTATCTGGATCAGAGGCCCTCATGCTATGGCAGTAACACCTATGGGGTGCCGATTATTTGACCCATAGGCAGACAATCTGGGCACATTTCTTTATCTTCAGTTGGTTTTACATTTATGGCTGTAAAAAGCAAAATAAATACCACCAAATAAACAGAACAATATTTACGAATTAATCTTTTTAACCATGTTTAGATTGGAAAGGGTCTTTGGGTGAAGACTAAAAACAACCTAATCATTATCTTCATATTCGTTCTACAAAAAAAATCAAGATAAAAGAATCTTCTCAAGTTATAAATATCTCTCCTTCCACCTCCACGCTGCTAATGAATGGAGGGTTGGGGAGAGACTGGAGCGGCTCTAAGCCTGTGGCTGCAAAGGTTCATAGTAAAATCTTCAAAGGGACATTTATCTCGGGATAGCAGCAGATGCATGCTGACAGCTCCCACTGTTTAAAGTAAAGCTCAAACTTTTTTTTCATCTTGCCTGTTTATAATAAAATAAGCATGGATTTATTCCGAGCACTCACACATTGTCTGCGCTATTGTTTGGTAAGACTTAAGATAAGCAGATATGCCTCTGCTAAGGTTACTTACCATTCCTGGTCCTTCGCCTCTAACATCTTTAAATAAAACATTTCATCATATGTAGAAAGATTAGCTCATATTTCTTCTGTTTCCCCATCCAATCAAAGCCTGGGGGAGGGACAAGACCTGTCAGATGTTATTTGACTGCATCAAAGAAAAATAAGGTCTCCTACCCTACCAGCCATAGCCATGTTGTATTGGCAGGAAATTTAAGGAATTGGTTGGTCACGAATACTAAGCCTTTGGCAAGCAAATCGGCTCCCATCTATGTAATTACCGTTTTTATGCAAAAGACTTTGATATTATAAACCATCCAGTTCTATTTTATCGCTTCCTTTGTCTCACTCATACACAGTAAATAGGTAGTGCATCTTACATACAATAAAATGCGTCCTTCTCGGTTTTTCTCTCATGCCCTAGAGAACGAGGATTGCAGTTTTATCACATTTGCAAGGCGATAGTCAACAATAGAGCCTCTGTAATCCATTATCATTGTGTTCTCCAAAACTTAAATATAAAAAAAAGGAAAGAAACACAAGACTGTGGCTTATTTAATCCGGCACATAAATATTGGCGCTATCTGTATGTAGTGATAAGCCGCCGCTCGTATTTTTTGCTTCTATCGGACTTGTTTCACATTTTGGGTTATTGCTGAGCGTAAAATAAATCTGCGGACTGAAACTTCCCCCTCTGGAGTGCGAGACGCCTAAACCTTCTTTGTGTTCTCGCCTTGGATGGAATAATAGGAAGACAAATTGATCTCGATATTCGGGCAGCTCAAATAAGAGCTATAAATGTACATAAATCTCCCTCTGAGTACATAATATAAGATGGAGAACCAACTGAAAAAAGCGCCGCATGGAGGAAGCCAGAGATGTTCTTCTATGCTGTCATCTGATGATAATAGATGTTCTTTCTGTTGGTCTTTTTGGATTTCAATCACTGACCCAGAAACTAAGTCAGCCACTCAGATAATATTACAGGCAGGGGATCGGCATGACATTCTGGAAGAGGACATTATGAGATATAAGTAATGATAGTTTATCTCATTTATTGGGCTACAGAAAATGGATATTTGGGTGAGAGCATTGGGAGAGGTAAATCTTATTGACATTTTCTATGGCTGAAGCCCCCCATACACTCTTAGATTTCCACCAAATTTTTTGGCCGATCGACCGGTTTGGTGGTATGTCTCCTCAGCTCCATTGGCCCCCTGTGCATTCCTTTTGTGTGGGATCCAATGGGGCTGAGAACACAGAACCTGTCTGCAGGGGGGAGGGGGAGCTAGTATTACCTCCCTCTCCCTTCATGCTGTTACAGTGAGCAAAGGTTGCCAGCTCACAGTCTCAGTTACCTGGCAGCCTCTGCTCACGGCTGGGGTTCCCTTAGCTGTTCAGGCCCTGACGGCGGCCAAGCAGCTTGGGGGACCTGACGAACATACTCTAAGTGCTGGCACACAAAGGGTGATTGGATCACAATCTAAACATGTATGGGGAGCTTTATTGATGGCTTACTAGTGATTTGCCCATAATTAGGGGCCCTTGACATCCTTATGCTGAGCTAATGGACCTATTCACGTGCAGTGCCCATTCTAAATGTCTCCCACATATCTGCAGTAGGTTCTTTGGGTCTGTACACCTGCTAAGCTCATTCTGAATACTCTTGCTCTCTCTCGCCCTCTCATTCCCCTCTCCCCTTCCCTCCTGTAATTTACATGTACATTCAAAAAATTAATTTTTTTACATGGGTTCCAAACAACAAACATGGGTTCCAAACAAACATGGGTTTACAAATCCCTTTTCCTAATGAATACATATGTTGTATTGATATACTGCAAAGGACATTCCCTGTCTAATTTCCCTCTTTTCTTTATTATTTTAGAAATGAGATTACACGTTATCACGGCAAATTAATTACATTTCAGAGTAACGAGTGGGCTGCAGAGGGTAGATTAGTGATTGTAAACTGAAGTGGCATACCAAATAAAGTCTTATTGATTCATGGCTCCAACATAACATTCTATATTTCCCTATAAACAGGGAAGGCCATGGAGGGAGGCTGCGGCTGGATGGTGGAGCATTGTGTGGATACTTCCACGACTTAACTAGGTTCTGCGATCACATTAATTAACATTTAGAGTGATAATATAAAAGACTGAAGAATGCAATATGCACATATTACAGAGGTTGGCATACTTATCAAATTGGAGTTGTGATAGAAACAAAGATGGAACTCTGTGCTACATTAACACTTTTGTTACCGTTAAAGGCACCCTGTAGGCAAACTGTAGGTAAAAGAAGGAATAAAAAGGAAATAAAATGTGTACTTGCTTTAACCTTTCCATATGATAATCACTTTGCTCCAGAAAGTGTAAATTGCAGATTTTATTATTATTGTATTTATACAATAGAAGCAGAATCCAACATGATTCAGGGGCTTAGCAGTCCCCCTTCCTCATGGATTCTCAATGCAGAAATAGTAATCCTGTTTATATTTGGATGCATAGAAATATGTAATGTAATCAATATTCTACAGCCACCCTATTCTGGTGACAATAGGCTGATACAAAGATTGAATAGGCCACCTATTCTAGCTGTATGTAACAATTTACATTTTCATATTGTAAAAACACAACTGCATTATCCCTTGTATATGTCAGGAGTCCCTCTGTGATAAAACATTTCTTATTTATCTGAAGTAGCAGTTTAATTTTTCTGGTCCTATAACTATAGAGGTCTTCCAGCTCTGGACATTTTTGGTAATCCACCCTCGCCCCCCACTCTTCTTGATTAATGTAATGGCCATGAAGAAATCACTTGTGCCTTGTTATCTTTTATCACAAGAGTCACCTTGAACGTGACTGATGGGGTCCTGTTATAATTCCAGTGGATGGAAGACAGCTACACAAGGGTCATGATCTTGAATTCAGTGTGATTTTCTGCAGATTAAAAGAGAACAACCAGCAAAGGAAAACAAAGTGTTTGTGTAGCTTGCAGCAGTTTTAGAAACAAAGGAAGGAGGCAGCATTGGTAAAAGTTGACAAGACTAAATAAACCTGGAATATCTCAAGAACAAGAGGATGTGAATGGGGACACCAGGACATACAAAGAAATCTCAGGTGCAGTATTTAATGAACCTCCTGATCCAAAAAGTCAGATGTTTTTAGTCTGGTGTAAGTTCCTGCAGGAGGTCATCTGATGATCCATGGTAGTACCATGAGTACTGCAGCCATTTCTCTGAGAAGATTCTTCAAGTCATGTCTACCACATGGTAACTGTGACACAGTGGGTATAGTGTGAAAAGACTCCCCACATACAGAACATTGCTAGATTCTGCAACTTTCATCTGTTCAGTCTTTTTAAAAATACGCCCCTTCCAGTTACCAGAGACCACCAAAGTCCTCGTACACGCTCTCATCATTTCCACCTTGACTACTCATCCTCTAACTAGACTATCACATCTCCAGTCCATCATGAATGTTCCTGCTAGACTCATTTATTCCTCTAACCACACTTCCTATGCTGCTCCTCTCTGTAAATCTCTACACTGGCTTCCAGGCATATTCAGACAGTGTGTCTTGCATTTAAATCACTCCACACCTGCTGTCCTAATTACTTCTCCAACCTGATGCATAAATATACCCCTAACCGTCCCTTTCATGCTTTCATTGACCTACTATTGACATCTCCACTCATAACATCATTACATGAGCAGCTTCAATATTTCTCTCTCTAGAGACTCTGGAACTCTCTCCCTCGTCCCATTAGGTTTTCTCCCACTTCAAACACTTTCAATAATAGCCCTGAAAACCCACCTCTTCAGTCTGGCCTACCTATCTTTTTATTCCTAATGGACTAGCCAGCCCCATCACCCCTACCTATGGTGGGTAATATTATCATTATCATCATAATTTATTTATTTTCATATTACGCATCGCTGTACAATATATTAGAGTGGATATACAGTACAGAACACAAGATAACACACAGGTACAGGTTATAACACAGGAGGAATAGAGGACCATGCCCGATCGGGCTTACAATCTTATAGGTTGGGGAACAGAGTATACAATAGGTGGGGGGATGGGAATGGCATGGTGGTGATGTAAGGAGTGAGAAGATGGGTAGGCAGGACTGAAGAGGTGGGATTTTTTTTAAAGTGCTAAAAGTAGGAGTCTAATGGGGCGAGAGAGTTCCAGAGAGTAGGAGAGATGTCTTGAAGCCACGTGTGTAAAGATGTTATGAGTGGGGAGGTCATTTGTAGGTCACTGGAGGAGTGGAGGAGACGGTCAGGGGTGTACCAGGTTGAAAATGTAAGTGGGACAAGAGGTGTGGAGTGATTTAAAAGCAAGGTACAGAACTTTAAATTTAATTCTCAGGACAATTGGAAGCCAGTGAAGAGATTTGCAGAGAGGAGAGGCAGATGTAAGCTCGGTTGAGAAGGGTACTGTTTTACTTGTTCTACATAGTTTGATCTTGTATCTAAGCTTGTGCCTTTCAACCCCTATTTAACCTCCCTAGCGCTATGCCCGAAGCCAGTTCGGGCAAAAGAACACTGCAACTGTCGATGCGCCCGAACTGGCTTCGGGCATGGCGCGGGAGCTCACCTGGTCCGGCTGCTGCCTCCAGCGACGTCCTCACCGTCTTCTACCGTGTCCCCGAGTGACGTCACTGAGGCTGGACCCGGACTTAAAGAAATTTTTTTTTTCCGTTTTTTTAATATTTTTTTTTAACTTTTGAACTGGATCAGATAAATGTCTTTATCTGATCCAGTTCAAAAGTGGATCCAGCAAGCAAAAACGCTCAGCGGGAATGTTCCTGCATCTGGATCCACCTCCGGCTGGACCTGATCTCTCCGGCTATTTCCGTGATTGGCACTCGTGTGCAGATGACGTCACAGCCCGGGCGGGAGATTAAAAATGTAAAGCTACATAAAAAAAAAAAATCTCAGATTTTTTTTTCTTATTAGTTTTCATTTGTTTTTGATTTTAATTATATAACAACAAATATTTATTGGCCAAACCATGAGAGACATGGTAAGTGGAAAAAAGAAACTCCCCCCACCTCATTTGCTGAGGATTTAGTAAATAACTAGAAAGAATGATTTTTTATATGCTGGCTACATATAAAAAAGAAAAGAAAACCTTCTCCCTTTCCATGCTGCACCCAGGCCTAAGTTGAGTGATTCTCTAGGCTGCTTATTTGTTCTGGTGAGTGTCCACTTTTTTTTGTTTGTGTTACTGTTCTGGAATGGCTTTAATGATATGCTTACGATATGCTGAACTCTATGAATTTACCACTATAGGCAATACATACACAAGTCTCCCCCCTTTTTTTATATTTAGCTATACTGTCATTGTTTAAATCTATGACCCTTGGGATGGACAGACTCATGGGTATGAACTATTTTCTACCTACAGTCTGTGCACCTCATTTGCTTGTATATAATTTTGTTCTCTGTTTTTCTTTGTATGATAACGATAATTTATGATGTATTGCATTTGCTTGTATATTCATAGTCATGTTATATTATAGATTCAATTGTCTCCCTGAAGAAGCCGTCCAGGCGAAACATGTCGGAGGGAATCTATACATTTTACCAGCCTATATCATAGATATATTCCATCGTATCACTCACAATTGAATGTATTCTTTTATTTGTATGGCAAATTATGCTCTATTTTCTATGAGGTTAACCCTATGTGTGTTCGAGGCTCTGACCCATATGGTGTATTATATGTATTTTTATGTATTGTGTTTTTTGATATATATTTAATAAATTAAACCCTTTTAGACATACTGTTATGTTTGAGTGCCTCTAAAGTCCCAATGGGGATAGAAGTTTGATCTTCTACTTCAACCCTTATTTTCCCATAAAAAAGAAAGGGGTTTATGAGGTTCTTTCCCTTACCACGGAAACAATAACTTTGCCAGACACCTTCAATGTGTGTTTTTCCCCTGAGGGGTACAATTTAATTAGGTGCAACAATTCACTACTCAGCATCACATGTGGCAATGATCACAGCTAATGTTTTAGAAGGCACCCAGCTAACCCTTTTCACCACTCTTGTGGCGGTGCATATAGAGTGGATGTTACTAGAATTTTGAAGTATTATGTGGTATTGGTTTTAGAGTAAAGTAAAGAAAAAACATTTAAGAGAGTCTTGCTGTGATATTTTTGTTACTTTCCTCCACATTGTTTTCCTTTATTTTAATTTTATGATTCTTCCTCCAAAATGCATTCTGTCCAGACGTGGCAACACTCATACACCAGCCATATCTCTATAGAAGCAGAGTAGTCACTTCAAGGATTTTAGAAACCTCATATTTTCCTCTCCACACGATAGAGGGAAGGGGTTATTGAATCCTCATAGATTGACAGAACAATGCTATTGGATAACAATATTTTGGTCAGAATTTCTCCATGACATTGGTAACGTGCAGGAAAAAAGTTGTTAAAAAATCAGGCATCCCTCATAGAATTGACAATATTGCTGCATAGATCTTCTAGCAGGTAACGTGGTTCCTGTATTCTATTTTAACAGATTGCCTAGCGGCCCTTTATGTAATTTGCATCTTCATAAACCCCTATTAGATAGGATTCCAACTTTATAAATTTACTGTAATTTCCGAGATTTATGCTGCTTTCAGTTTAATTATACAAATCTATTACTGGGTTTATTTATGTGAAGGTCAGGTCTATAAAACCTGCTGAGCCGACCTCTCATAGGACATCAATCATATGTTGTGCAGATGGGAAGGTTCCCTGCACAGCACAGCGGAGATGTGAGTTCATATAATGTAATGGGTGACTCCCATGGGTCTGCTTACGCTGGAGATTAATAGCTGGGAGACAGACTCTCCATCTACACTGCATATGGTTAGACTTTTCGCTTCCTATCAAGGTCTGGCTTGGCCAAAACTTATATGAAAGCCCTAGTATGTATTAAAAACCCCTCCACCATTAATAGCTACATGATCTCTGCTGATGTCCCCATTGTCCAACTTGCTCTAACCCACTTCCTGTAAGTCCAGGACATCAAGGACCCAATAAAATGGTGCAGTGATCTGTGCCAGGTTAACGTCAAGTTGATGGGGACCTATGACATTATGGAAGGGGGGTTAAAATACCCCGCAAAAGTTTCTACAGATTTTTTTATGGAGTGTTTCATTGATGACTCTTTTTATTGTAGATTGTTCCTTGTGTCCTTAGACAATGACTAATAGTGGACATATGACATGCAGTAGAAGGTTCAATGAAATCTGTTGCATGGAGGAAAATTTTGTGAACTAACCTATAAATGTAGATATTACATCCCTCAAATTTCAAAATGATTTTGCAAAATAATGGAACTTTAAAAGTATCTCTTGACTTAAAGCGGATGTATATTTGATATGTTAAAAATACATATGTAAAATTAAAGTTTGACTTACCTCTGAGCTGGTATGGTGGCTTACCTGCTATTCCGTGGAATCATATGGGAGATTCCATATTTATTCGCCAGGCTTCCAGTGGTTAACACAGGGCACAATATCGCGAGTGGCTACTGGGGGTGTTAAATGGTTTTGTCAGTGTACTTCAAGAGAGAGCTGAGATCACAGAATTACCCAGCATTCACACTGCTCTTATGTATCATGTCATCAGGGCTAGAAAGTAAGGGGATGCTGCGAGGGATTTTACGCCTTACAGATACATTTTTTTATGCTCTCCTCCCTATTATCGGCACTTCTAGTTCATATAATCATCATTTTCTGCTGGTAGATCCGCTTTAACACAATCATCTACCCCTACCATAAAACCATATAAAATTTGGTAAACATGACATTTGTTGTCCAATTAGCAGATCAACGCATTTCACCAATAGTGATGGCGCGAACCCGGAATTTGATGTTTGCGAACGGCGAACGCGAACTTCCGCTTCGCGAACCCACCGCAAAACGCCCATTGACTTCAATGGGAGGCAATTTTAAAAACAAAGGGACCTTTCGGCCACAAGATGGTTGGGAAAAGTCGTTTCAAGGGGTCTAATACCTGGTCAATTGACAGACAGAGGGAACCCATGGCAAAAAATCCCAAGAAATTTTTTTTTTCACGCAATAAATCCGCACAAAGGATTTCTACAATGATAGTCAATGGGATTTGAGCTGGAGATAGCACTAAACACATGGTTTTGTAAATGCCTGTGTGAATTCCACCGAAACAACCTGTGAAGATCTCCTGTCCACGTTGCCTACAGCTTAAAAGGGATTTTAATTTTATGAGGAACACTGTGTGGAGATGACAGTGTGGAGGACAAACTGTGGAGATGGACAGTGTGACGGAACACTGGTGTAGATGGACAGTGGTGGAGGACACTGGATATGGACCTTGTGGAGGACACCTGGATGATGGGCAGTTGTGAGGACACTGGTGGAGATGGACAGTATGGAGGACACTGGGAGGGATGGTCAGTGTTGAGGACACTGGTGGATATGGACATATGGAGGCAACTGGTGGTGATGGTCAGTTTGTTGGAGGACACTGGTGGTGATGGTCAGTGTGGAGACACTGTGGTGATGGTCAGTTTGGAGGACACCTGGCGGTGGATGGTCAGTGTGGAGGACAACTGGTGTGTGATGGTCAGTTTTGGAGGACACTGGGTGTGACTGGTCCGTTTGGAGGACATACTGTGGAGATGGACAGT
This sequence comes from Ptychadena robeensis, assembly GCA_036250615.1. NCBI lineage: Eukaryota > Metazoa > Chordata > Amphibia > Anura > Ptychadenidae > Ptychadena > Ptychadena robeensis. The sequence goes on along the minus strand of CM070043.1, from coordinate 23,195,786 downwards.
ATGGAGACCTTGGTGGAGATGGACAGTAGAGGACCACTAGTGGGAATGGTCAATGTGGAGGACACTGGGTGGTGATGGACAAGTTTGGAAGGACACTGGTTGAGATGGACAGTATGTAGGACACTGGTGGATATGGTCAGTGTGGCAACCCTGTGGTGATGTTTGTGGCAGACACTGGTGGTGATGTGTCAGTATGGAAGACACTGGTGGGATTGGTCAGTATGCATACACTTGGTGGTGATGGTCAGTATGGCAGTACACTGGTGTGATGGTCAGTGTGGCAGACACTGGTGGTGAATGGTCAGTGTGGCAGACACTGGTGGTGATGTCAGTTTGGCAGAACACTGGTGGTGATGGTCAGTTTGGAGGACACTGGTGGTGATGGTCAGGTATGTAGGACCTGGTGGTGATGTCAGATATGGCCAGACACTGGTGGTGATGGTCAGTATGGAGGACACGGTGGTGATGGTCATGTGTAGGACACTGGGGGAGATGGGTATTCCCCATGTATGGATGGATGGGAATATTTCAGTGAAGACTGCAGATGACACTGAACCTGCCCTACTAATGGTTCCCCTATGCAGCAGCATCTCCTCTGTTCTAACTCTCTTCTTCTCCAGCAGAATGTGGTAATGGGCGTCCTGTACTTGATTGTTATAGTGGTGTGATGGTCCGTGGGTGGGGGGTGCTGATGGCTGGATTATTTCTGCTGACTGTGACTCACAGGGGTCAAAGTTTCACCAATGTTAAAAGATAGGGGCGGGGTCGAACTCGCCATATGTTCACGAAAATGCGCGAACGCAAACATGGGATGTTCGCCGCGAATAGTTCGCGGGCGAACAGTTCGGTCCATCACTATTCACCAATACCGACTAGAGATGGTCAATGAGATGTCGAAATTTTATTACCATTAGCATGTAAATTGTATGGAGACTGAAACTGAGCCAATACAAGCTGCTTTGTTTAATGGCGGTCACTTTTTTATGTAAAAATTTCTTTTGACAAGTTCCATAAACTTCAATTATTGAAACAGTCTATTCATTATCCTGCTTTAACTTACTTTTTTCAAAAAGTAAATGTTAAAAAATTGCCACATGTACGACCCTAGCCTTTGTTCCCTTATTCCAATAAGATGCACCTGTTCATAAGACTCACCCCATAGTTTTGACGAGAAAAATAAATAAATAAAGAGTCAGACACACAGCCATTCACATATAGAGTACATATACAGAATATTCCAGCAAAGTTGGCAGGTATGGTCTATGTTCCTGTAGCCAAGCCAAAAGTCCAGTGCCAGGAGGGAGGTCTTAGCTCCAGCAGAGCATACAGTAGGACTACACATTCTCTGAACCCACTGACCACATTTTGGAGAGACACATTTTTTAATCTGACACTAACAACTTACCCATGAGCACCTATTTAAATAAAGGAGTTGAGAAGAGTATGTATCACATAGTTTATTTCATTATCTAAATAGCCTTAATTCGCTCACCTGGCTGGTCAGTATGTTCAGAAAATGGGTGCTAATATAGCTAAGATCTCTCTTTTGACAGTGACCTTTTGGCTTGTCTGGAGTAAATGGAACAAACCTTAGCCTCCTGGGATGCAGAGCTATTGATCCCATGATGTTTGGGTTGAGACACAGACATTTTCCCATTGATCTCAATGGAAAAAAATGAGTTATATGTAAGAGGAAGGATAACAAACCCCACCTCCTTTTGCAGATATCCCCTCTCTGCCTTACATCCTATCTGAACTTAAAGGAATATGAAATCTGAGAAAAGGGAATTGTTAAATATGTCGTTTATAAGACTTGCAAATTTGGCAAACTTGAAAAATGTAAAAACTAAGCTTGCCATATTTAGCATGTTCTATATATACCAGACTTATAAAAAGTTCAGTGTCCACAAGAATCTTTGGTTCGACAGTTAATACCGTTGATACACAGATGGGAGATAATTGAATTCACAACACAGAAGTCTGTTAATCCCATTCTGTGAAGTCTGACAAAAAAAAATAATAAAGTAGCCGTCAGCTAAAACGCTCTTTCCTCTAATTAGGCAAAGAAAGCCAACCTGATACATGCATAATATTCCCAAGTAAAAATAGATCTGATTAATCTAACAACACTTGAGGAAAACAAATCAGATGAGACTTGGCTTCATCCGGTGGCAGGAATAATTTCTCACCGACTATATAAAGTGTCTCGTGCTGTCTTCCCATATGACTCCGCTGCTAACGTATTCTGCTCCAGTGGGACCCAAAAGTTGCTGATTGATGGCGGATAAATGTGTGAATCGCCTTCACCAACAGCTGCATACAAAGTTCTTATTTATTCTGCATCATCTTCAATGAATCTCACAGGAAATACATAGTTAAAGCCATCCTTAGACATATAAAGATTTGGGGGGGGGGGGGG
>CM070043.1:23176893-23193089 GCA_036250615.1 Ptychadena robeensis | reverse complement strand
CCCCCTCGTCTTCTTTTCAATATTACTATTGTGGTCCCATGATGATACATTTGTTACAGCGATCCCTTCATTATAGTGCCTCATAGTGCCCCATATTACTCTTTTTGTTGTAATCCCATGTTGTGCCCCCCACATTTCTGTCCTCATTATAGTGCCCCCTACACTATTCCCTTTGTCCCAGTGACCCTTTCAATATAGTACCCCCACATTTTTTCCTTCATTATAGTGATCCAGATACATTGTAATCCTCCCCGTAGTACTCCCTTCTATATGTTGTTCCTTTTATTCTGGCGCCCTCTATTAGTGCTCACTTTATCATGCCTCAGTTATATTGTCAATTCAAAGTTTTTTTCCTTTATTGTATTTCTGTCTCTCCCTTAAGCCCCCCATAGACAGGCCGATTCCTGGCCATAGTTGCAGCTGACCAACCGGCGTGCTCGCTACCGCCGAGCCCATAAAGGTTGGTGGGCCACAACTATGAGGGCGCCCACCTTGAGTTTCGTAGAAAAAAAGCCGGCAGGTCGGATCTCACACGGATCTGTCCTGCTGGTTCTTTTTCTTCCCAACTGTGCTGCAGGCTGTTAACTCGGAGGGGAAGTCTCCTCCCCCTCTGAGTTAATTGGCTACAGTCTGACAGGAATTGCATGTGTTAGTGGAACACACGGGATTCCTGTTCTCTCTGTAGCCAACTGCTCACAGCGTGGTGACGTCACCACTCTGTGATGAGTCTGCTAGAAGTTGGCTTTACAACCCCCTCCATTTACGTTTTTTAAGATTTCATTTCTCTAAAGTGCTACTTGTTGGTGTACCCTAAAGTGCTCCTTTTTTATTAGAGTGCCTCTGGTAGTGCTCCCTTCATTTTAGTGTCTCTGGTTGCTTTTTTAATCACACTGACATTGGATTTTCACCTCAACAGTTCATTACCATTGGGCCAAAAAACTAATTATAATATTGATCAGGATAGTGAAAGATACCATCCAGTGTGTTCACTTACCTGTGCAAATCTGTATTGGAATGAGCAGACTGATATACTGACTTGGGGGAAATACAAATGTAACACATTGATCCTTTGAGCCCCCTTTAACTCATTGGTTTCCAACAAGGAAACACAAAATATAAACAAATTAAATCAGTTGTGGTCTTTGTCCCTGTAGGAGAATTTTCACATCACTTAAGATGATCACATCAGATATCCTTTAGATCTACCAACAACATCTACCATCTATCTGGCCCATATAATTTCCGGCAATCAATCCCAGGATATCGTTGCTTTGCATGGAAACTGCAGGGTCTCCATGCAAAGCATCGGCATCAGCAGAGCTGTCTCTCCAGCTCCTCCGATACTTGACAGCAGCGTGATGATGCCATCATGCTGCTGCAGGGAACATTGGACGGCTCCAATATCGAGCCGCGTGTTCCCTGCTTTATATTGCATGAGTTAAGTAAAACAAAAGGAGATATAAAGGAAATCTGAGCCTATGATGTCCTATGACTGCCTCCTTAGGCATTTGTTCCAATAATTATACATTTTAATGAAAATAACACAATTATTAAATTATAAAAGTGGCATTGACAAAGATCTCCACATTACAGGGGGATTGACACTTTTTGACTCAAAGATAGTGACCATTCCATATATGAGTATGTTGGGTGCCTTTTTATAAAGTCATGGACCTCAATATGGCATTGATCCTCCTTTGCAGTTATATCAACCTTCATTCAAAGATCACAGAGAAGATCTGGCTTACAATTATTTCCGAAGACATTCAGTAGGGCTGGCAAACATTGCATATGTGTCTAAATGAACAACCAGTTAACAAGGGTTGGTCAATGTTATTCGATTTTCAGAAACAATTGGCTGCTTTTATACCAAAAAACATCTAAAATGATCAAAAATTTTATGTCAAAGCATAATTATGACACAAAAAGCTTCCAAATGGCAGTTAACACGTATTATGGTGTTTTTTTCATTTTTGTTGGCAAAGATCATATTTAAAAAAGTGTGGGGTCCCCCCAAAGCATCCCAGACCACCTTTTAGCATTAGGTCTGGTGTGCATTAAAAAAGAGGGACCTGTGTGGGACCACAAACAGCATGGGGTCCCTCCCAGAGCATACCAAACCCCTGCTGGCATAGGGTTTTGCTCTGGAAAAGGGGGAGGGTAGGCACAAATGACATAGGGCAAACCAGAACCCTTTCGGCAAGCCTGGACATGACGGCGGCACCCCCATCCTACCAGGCCCCATGCCATACCTTAAAACAAGGGAGACCCCTCGTTAAGGTAATGGGGTCCTTTCTCCACAACACTGGCCAGGCTTTGTGAGGGCTTGTTGCGTATCTGGGGTTCCCCTAAACATGATGACCCACCCTATTTAATGAGTTTAATGAGTACAGAGGTCCCAAGGAAATCTTATCTATTCAGATGGGGTTTTGAGAGATGAGGCCTAGAAATAAGACACAAGACAGAAAAAATATTTTTGTTAACATATCTGCCCTTCCACATAAGTACTTCATCTTTGCAAATCTTTTTCGTCCCACGAAGAGAGTGGGCTCCAGCGACGATCTGGGTCCCTGGCGATTAAATGAATATTCAGATGCCCGGTGGTTCCCATGCATGCTTAATGTCCTCATATGTCCCAGGTGGGAAAAATACGTATTTATTTTACTCCATTTTAGGTATGGAAGGCGGATCGAACATCGGTATTGTTTGCCTGACCGGGCAAACCGACCACCTGTACAAACCAGGTCTTTATCTAAAAAGTATATTCCATGAACTGCTGTCACAAGGCTGGAAGAACACAGTGGTTGTGCCATTACCGCTACACTTTAGAGAGACCTCTATTCAATTCTAGGGATGGGTGTCCTTATATTGTAGTTGCCTAATGAAGATTTGAATGTGAGGTGTCTGGAAAAAATGTTTCCTTTGCGTAATACAGTGAACTGAAATAAGAAAGTAAAACAGATGTATCTTTATCTTTCTATCAGTCATTAGAAAGTCTACATTTAGTTTGGCGATTTCTCTTTAAGCTTTAAACTCAAGCAAAGTCTTCATTTTTTATCTCCATGAAGATAGCTACCTGTCCTGGGATGGAGATAAATTAGATGCCGTCACTTGAGGATGCTGCTAGGGACGCACTGAGTGAAACTAATGGAAATGAAAAGTGTGAAGTCTTGTTCATGGGCGCTTGGCCAACAGTCATTGATCACATGATGGATCAATATGGAGCAGGACGGAGGCTCAGTCTGAAGTCACAGTTATTGAAAGGAAGTGTTGGAGAGATTTGGAGGTCCATCTCCTAATCTTTTAAACCCATTCTGAGCTGTAGTGTCCCAGTCCATCAAACTACTTTGTGATGATCTGGGCACTTTTTTACTGTATCACATTTGATGTACACTTCTTAGCAGTGTGATGTATTCATATAAAGATCATATAAAGATCATTACTGTTGATGGAGTGGATAAGGCAACCAAATAGCTTTTTATAGGTTTGTGCTTTGTCAGGGCCACTAGTGGTTTTCCAGTTTTGACTGTTGTGATGAGGGTTGTGGCGCAGCGGAGGTTAATAGGCGGTTGTCCCTCTTTGGCATGTTTTTCTTGCAATCTTGGATCCCTGGTGTGTCTCTCAAGCATATTCTTCTTCACGGTTTACTGCTCGAGGTGCCCTGCTGTACATTCCCGCACCGATGCATCTGTCTTGTTTCCTACGTGTTTCTGTCTAACAAACTGAGCGCAACCGGGAACCATTATTAAACAGTTGTTCTTTACAGATTGCTGACTTGTCCCAGAAATTACTAGATCACCCCAACGGTGCAATACAGAGGAAATCAAGACCTCCTGACTCATTTTGGGGGCATGTTGGACCATCTTTACAGAGAAACCTAACTCTCTAATAGCCCAAAGTCTTTCAGGCCCAGGGCAGTTTCTAGCTTTCTGGGGGCCCTATATAAGATCTTTTAGGGGGCCTTTTTTTGTATGCTATGATGCTAAGGAGTTTAAACCCTTGATCGGTGCTCTTTGATGATATTTGTAAGACGTTTTAAGAACACTAGGTTCTTAAAACTGAAATTAACATTCTGTTAGGCTCAACGTGGGGCTGGGAGGGAGCAGACTTCTCATGTTCTGCATTTGATAATAAGAGAAGTTTACACGGAAGTGACACCACAAGGTGTAAACAATGGTCCATAAATGGGAAATATGAACATAAATGACCATTTGAAGTCTTTATCAAAATGCTTTGTGGCCGGGTGACAAAGGGGGAGAATAACCAGGAAACAGAGACAGAGTGTTGACACCCTATGAACCATGTAATTGCATTGTTTCTTCATGATTATAGTGACAAAAAAATATTCATACAGACTGTCCTTCATCTAGGATAGCATGTAATTACATGTAGTTATAATTCTGGGCTATTGGCCATGGGTTCAGTTGTTGTTCATGCTGTGCTAAGAAACTTCAACTGCAAGCATTATCTCCTGCCAATTGGTGAAGAACTATACTGCCCAGCATGCCCTGCGGCCTTTTCTGCCTTACACATACACACATATTCTGCCTTACACACACAGATTACATGCACACATTCTGCCTTTTATACACACACACACAAAATATTTCAATACAGTCTACTTACTATCTGATGCTTCACCTTCCTCCCAGCCCTGCTTCTTGCTTGTCCCTCCATCAGCCTTCCGATTGGCTTGCAGTGCTGGGGGAGGGTATGGGAACTGTTTACATTCTGCAGAAGTAGAAAGAGAACTTACAGCTCACAGAGCCAATAAGCTGCAGTTCTCTTCTCCCCTCTCTCTGACTCTGCTGACAGTCTGACTCCAGCCAAGAGGCTCCGGACAATCCCCCCTGAACTGAGTTGCATCTACAGTTTACAGATTTCCATGATTGTAAAAATAAGGGAGGGGTTGGTAAAGAGCCCTAAAAAAATTACTTTCTCTGTGTTCTGTCAATTTGAGCTGCCCCGTTGAGATGTGCTCCCAATGTAAGCACACAATGACTAGCAGGAGGAGCACACAATTTTCTAAGTTCAGCTGCCCTGTCGAGATGTGTTCCCCCTGTGTCCACAAATTAAAAGCCCTGACCTGGAGCCCTGACCTGGAGCTTAAGACCCCAAATTTGACATGGTTATAGCCAAAAACCATCCCTACAATCCAACAAAATTGGGGGTCTAGCTCCCTTGATTTTGGAGAATTGGGCATGGAGGAAAGGCCTTGACTTAAATGTAGGCCAAGATTGGGGCAAATCCCCTACAGGAATCACTTGGTGTAACTGCTCAAAGCCAGTAAAGGCCCAATGTGTGGAAGGTCTGTCCTTGGGCCTAGTACCCATTAAAGCCTATAGGTAAGGTGGGGGAGTTTGACCAGGCATCATTTGCTCCTTTGGGGCTAGAAATGCTAAATTTGGCATGGATGTATCCCTCATATTGTACTAGAAACCCACCAAGTGTGGTGGGCCTAGTTCCACCAGGATCAGGATATACAGTGGCCCCAAAAGTGCAGACTTTTGGTGTTGGATGTAGCCCAGGTCGGGTTCTTCAGACCCAAAGGGGCAGTAGACCCGCGCTCCAGAACATTTAAACTGGTGCAGCTCCTTGTCCAAAAGGGCTTGGAACTAACTTTTTGCATGATGAAAAACTTCAACTTCTTTACTTCACACACTAAAAAAGTTTAATGTTTTTAATTAATGGGTTAATCAAGGTGGTTCTGGAGGGAACGGGTGACTTAAATCCTCCCTTTTTTATCTTTGAACTCAAAGTTGGGTAACCGCAAACATTATTTACTCCTCCCCATTTATCTCTATATGAAATAGTGGGGTCTCTAGCCCATTGGTAGGGGTAGGTTTGGTGTTTGGCTACAACCATGCCAAACTTGGGGTCTCTAGCCTATCAGGTTTGTGAACCAATAAAACTCAAAGTCGGGGCTTTTAAAGTGCCAATTTGAACTTTCCCATTCATCTCTATGGAAAAAAGTACCCACTTTGGAGTTATGGTTCTCCGGAACCATGGGGGCTAGAGACCCCTAATTCTGTAGGATTGTAGGCTTGGTCTGGCAAAATTTGGGGTCTCTAGCCTATTAGGTTCCAAATCTGTGGTCATTCCAAACATTTCAACAAAGCTTGTGGGCGCCCTAGTGGTTGAAGGGGCCCTATTTGCCCGCATACTTCACATATCGGGAGAAACGACACTTTTCTTTTCCGGTTTATTTTTGGCACACTGACCAGTTTCCAGTTTTCAGCACCTAAACAAAAACAGGATTTCTTGGCATTGGTTGGACTTGGAGGTTCCAGGTCAAAATACTGAACTCCTATTCCAGGGTAAATGATGCCCAGGGTCATTCTTCTCAATTCCTATTGACCTATAGTGTCATGGCTCCTCCCACTGCCCTGATGAATGCTGATGAGCTGATTGTGCAGCTTAGCTGTGCAGTATTTGCCCCTGCATTTGTATGCGGGGCCGCCGTCAGGGGGGGACAGAGGGGACTCCTGTCCCGGGCAGCTAGGGGGGCCCGACGGTCAGCACGTAGGGAACCCCGGCGTGTGGCGTGCTGCCTGATCGTAACAGCAGTCTCTGCTCACTCAGCCCGGACTGCCACTGTGTACGATGTGCTGCTGGCCGGGCTGCACCGATCAGACAGCACGCGGGGGGCGGGGGTTGGCGACTGGGGTGGTAAGTGGGGGGTGTTGGTGGAAATTTTTTTTTTCAGGATCCAGGGTCACTGTCTACTACAAGGGCTTCCTGGAGCATGTAGATACCGATGCAAAGTTCCAAGATGGCTAATGGCCGGATTGGTGATTACTAGCGCTTCACGCTATAATTATATAATCATGGGAACTGCTGGATTTGTATTCAAATTAACCGTCTACAATTCTACACATGAGGACATGTTAATATCATAACCACTACCTTTTAATTGTTCTGATTAATCACAATCTTGGCCTCCAAAATGAAATAACTGGCATGCTGAGTTTGGTAGATGCCCAAGTATCTCAGAATGGTAATATCACGTCATTGGCATCAAAGACGAATCAGTCTGTCTGCAGGTGATTTTAAATAACCTTAATAAACCATCTGATAGATAAAGGGATAAGATAAAATATGTCTACCCAGTGGTCCCTGACAAGGGGTGCAATATATTGGGCAGTAGGTGAACAGTCAGTTCTTTAGGGTGATGTGTTGGAAGCAGGAAATTGGTTAGTCTCAAAGGGAAAGACACACAATACCAGCCTAAAGTGGTCCAAAAAAGGACAATCAATGAAAGGGTCATGGACACCCAAGGTTTATTGATTATTATAGTTGGGTATGGTGTTGGTTGGTAGGCTCAAGTCGCGGCATAGGCAATATTCACAATATTTCCTGAATAGTTCTACTAATATTTGATCAGATATTTGCAATTTGAGTGTATGGCTATGAATTGCGAAAATATGTATTCGCAATTATAATCACAATCTGATTACCTTCAAAATTTATGGTTACATGTGGTATGTATTTTCACTGCGAATAAAAAAATCACAATGCATGGCCATAGGCTTAACTAATGCTTATATTCGCCAATATTCGACATTGTGAATATCCACCGCAAAATAGCAAATTCATGAAAAGCCAATATTTGTCTAATATATTGGCAATTCGAATATTCAAGCTCAACACTACTGAGGACATCATCATCATTTGCTGTCTATGGGGGTGAGCTACCGCAGACCAGTACAAGTGTACCAGATGACCCTTTTCCACCACGGAAGAAAGAGAATTGGGCCATAGAGCAATGGAATGGGGTGGACTAGTCTGATTAGTCAGGTTTTTGTATCGCCAATAAATGGCTGGCTGGGTTTGGTATTTTGTTGGGGATCCCATCCATGCAGGTCAAACTTCACAACTTTCAGGGCTTAAAGGAACTGTTAACATTACCACTTATTGTGAAAGCTGGACAGGTCAGAACTGTTATGGTGGCCCTGTAGGGACCTTCAAAGCATGAGGGTCGTGGCTTTAATATTTTAGTGCGATAAGGATCCATTAAAAAAAAAAAACATTCACTATGACTTTACGAAAGAATGCATGAATTCAATGTCTTAATACATGAAATATCTCACAAAAGTGAGTACAGCCTGTGTGTGTGTATTAAGATACTGTATATCATGGAGACAGATACAAAGACTGATAATGGACATCAGGAAGGTACACTAGACTTTATTTATAGATCTGCTTTATCAAGCCCTCTGCGAATCAGCGTAACCTCAAGCTATTACTTTCTATAACATAACGTAGAATTCTTCACATCCAATGTACTTGTGACAGCAGCCTGCAAACCCCCCTACGCAGTTGTAGAATCCACTGCTCACGGACTCCATCTGCTGCCATACAATACTACTTGCTATATTTCACCTCATTTAAAGTATATCAGAATCCAGGAACAGAAATGTCACATATTGCAGGATACCAGTCTGCTGGTATCTGCAATTTGTGACATTGCTATATCCTATTCTTAGCTGGTGTGTCTGCATTGTTTTTTTCTTTCTTAGGCTTCTCTCTTTTATTTTTAACCAATGATATGGCCAGTAACCAGGGCCACCATCAGAAGTGTCAGGGCTCCCTACCACTAGCAACCCCCTTCTCCCCGGTCTGAGGGCTCAAGAAGATGCCAACCTAGGGGTGCACATAACTTTTATAGTGAGCTACTCTGATGAGTACCAGGAGATCATGTGTGGTATGCACCCCATATGTAATGTGGTTTTAATAAGTGCAGTCTTCCTCACTGTCCTCTGTGTCAGCCTCCTGCATTGTAGATTCTGCTGCAGATGGACCTCTTCCGATTAGCTGTCTCCCTTCCACAGATCAGCTGGCTTTGAGGTAAATTAACTCTCACAGTACAACACTGTTTTAACTCCCAGATCTCATACCTCAGTGGTCAAACAGTGCTTTTCTCTTGTCAGAGTTTACTCTTAGCCCTAATTCCACGTCCGCTATTGAATGACCTGGGTTCTGTCAAGCCTCCTTTGCGTTCCTTTAGACGCGGATGGCTGCATCAACATCAACACGATGGAGGCTTGGACCAGCGGATCGGGGGCTCTGATGGGGTGTGGAGACAGCCCTGTCATAGCCCTTTGCCATCAATAGGCAGCTTGAGCACTGCAATAAAATCCCAACGCAGTGATTTTAGTGACCTTGCATGAGCCTACTCTGACTTTTATCCCACAGATCTCCAACACCCTTAGAAGCCCAATTTTTTTTGCATTTCCAATTTGACACCCCTATCTGCAACCTTTTATAGCTATTAATGTTTCCCTACAGTTATCCATCCATGGGACATACATTGTATACATTTAAAAAAAAAACTGAAACAGTTTTGGTAAACTAAAAAAATTTTACTTTTACAGTAGTGTATACATGATGAAGTGAAGTTGTTTGAACAGCTAATTAATGTGTTCCAGTTTTAATCTCAATCTCCCTGCAACACAATGTCACTAAAGAGCACTTTTCCTCAAAGTAGCAGTACATTTTCACACACGTGAGGAGGGGAGGCCCGAGGAGGATGCAGCAGTTCCCCTCAGATGGTAGCATGGTCCAGGCAGCAGACCTCTGGGCACCCTAGACGGTCGGGCCCAGGACCGGAGTGGTCCCTTGTCCCCGTCTGAAGGCCACCCTCTAACTATTAAGGGGGAATATAGTCAGGGGTGCACATAAGTGGTTCACTGGTACGCAAATGGGGTGAAAAGCTGGCAATGCTGACCAATTTTGCTGTTGCTGAGCACCTTTGCGTAACATGCTGCCGGTGTTCTGGAGGCTGTTGTGTATTCCATAGAACACGGAGTCTCTCAGCTACAGAGAGGTCCCCCCTCCCTCCTTGAGACGTGCTCATTAGAGGCGGGGTCCCCAGTGGCTGAAACTGGTATTGCAGCTCAAACACATTTAATAGCTGCCCACAAAATTTCAATGTATAAAAGTACAACTTTTCCTGTTTTTATTAATAAATGTATACAATTTGTCACTTGTATAAACCCAGGGAAACATTAATACATATGAATGGTTGCAGTTATGGGATGTCAAATTGGGAATATAAACTACTAACATAAAGAATGTACTTTTAAGGTTGTTGGAGATCTGGGGGTTCAATGGACAATGCAATGAAGACGCCACATCTATATATCAGCACCGCAGGCACGCCGCTTAGATAACACAGACTGTCCTGCGAAAAAAAATTGACAGGAATGTTGACGGTTGGAATATGACTATGAAAGGTTGCAGGTAGTCTCAGGTGTTAGTTACTAACCCAGAAAATGTCAGGGTTGCACTACCGAGTAGGAGATCTGGGGGTCAAATGGTGTTGTACTCTGAGAGTTACATTTGACACAAAGCCAGCTGGTGACCTGTGGATAGAGACAGCTAATCGGAGGATCAATCAGGGACAGTGAGGGAGACCGTGTGAAAGAGTATGAGTGTGAGTACCAAGCACCATGCATGTGCACCCCTGAATAACGTCACTCTTTGACAGCAGACACAGTCTCCCTGTGAAGAGGGGAGTGTTGGAAACAATGATACAATTGTCAACTTTGGAGCAGACATCTGTTCTGTTTTATAGTTGCTACTTTTTTGCTATACATAACAATATAACAGTTCAACTCTCAATCACCAGCAGCTAGGCTTTGAGCTTTCATGTAAAATTTATGGACCTATCCTAGATGCTAAGTACTATGATGTAATTTCCCCCAAAAGAGGCGCTACAGTTGGTCTCCAGCAGCTTGCAGGACCTGCTGTTCGTTTACTTCAGAGGAAACAAGGTGACAAGTGATGTGATTTCAGTGCTTCTGTAGTTATGTTTTTGGATGAATTACACACGCTACAGAGTTCAGTAGGGCTCGTTTTAAAGCACATTCACTATCAAGGATAATATATTTATATGATTGCCACAGTTTCCCAAAAGTCACCCACCCACAGTTTATGATGGTTGTCCCTTCTTCACTCTAAAACTTTAAACTTTACAAGCAGTTGTTTTGTTAAAGTTTTTTAACTGTCTCCTCTCTTCATCAGATTAAATCCCCCCTCACTGAGCAACCCATTTTTTCTTTACCTTGTGTAGCAAGATGGCTCATGGTAGTGTGTATAAGGGACATTAAGGGTGCCCATATACGGGTCGATACACGCTCAATCAATGAATGCGCCAGTGCAGTGCTTGTGGTGATGTCATGATGGAGTAACCATGCTGCACTCAACCATTCAGCGATTGAACGGCAAATCAATGGCACCACCATTCGATACTTTGGATGAGGATACTGGTTCCTATCTAAAGTAATGGAAATTGTACAGAGACAGTTTCCTGTTCAATCAATCCCGTTTGAAGAAAAGGTGGCTGTGTTTGACTCCCGAACAATCAATCACTGCAAACGCACATGGTGATCAATTGTTCAGGAAGCAAACAAAAAATCGACCCATGTAAGGGGACCTTAAGATTTCTGCAACCCAGTTAGGGAATGTTTTGGAGGCATCATGGCAATCTAAGGGCTCTTTCACACTGTATTTACAATGTTGACAACACATTATGCACTACTCATCATACCAATACCATAGGAAACAGTTTACCACTCCCACTTGTATGCACTGCGTTGTGTGGTGCGTTACCTGCTGCAATAATTTTGGATGCGTTGTTTTCTTTTCTAAATTGTTTTAATTACACAAACAAAGCACAAATGCATTTCCAGCACACAACTCAGAGCTAATAGCATGAAAGAGCCCAAAAAACTCCATATGTAGACCGCTAACAGGTAGGCTCGCTGTTTCAAGAAAAGTATCGCAGACATCTCGTGGAGTAAAGCACGCTGCTGTCAGATATCAGAGGAGCTGGAAAGACAGCTCTGCTATCTCTCCAGCTCAGCTGATGCTTTGCATGGAGAGCAGTGGTCTCCATATGCAAAGCAACCGACATCGGCCATATTAACGGTCATGTAATTTTTTTGAGTAGGATTGATTAGTCCCGCTCGAAAACAGGGATGGCTGCATATGATATGGGCCAGAACGATGGGCGTGAGCATGCACAGCGCTTGAATCGATCTGGCCCATATCTACATGTGTATACCCTGCTTAAGTGAATTAAAAAGCGTTCTCTGGCATTGCTCGCAGTTAAACTTTAGAACCCATTGGAGCAACTCCTGGCAACACCTACCTATTGAAATAGGCATTGGCATAGTCTGTGAGCGCCGGCCTTCTCTCGCAATCGCCCTATGTGCCATCCGCACGTAGCATGCCGTTATCTCTCTTTAACTTCTGCTTCCAGCACCAGCAGACGAGTCGCAGCGCCAACTGTCGTGTTATTACTGTCGCTGTATAAAGGAATACATCACCGCATCCTGAATAAGAAGATTATGATGTGCCGTTAAACATCCGTCGCAGATTAGTGATGCGCATCTTAAAATTGCCATGAAGCAGACTCGCATCCCAACCACTTTAAAGCAGCTGAGCGTCTCTAATTTTTTTATGTTTCAACCAAAGGAAAACCAGTAATGTGTATACTCGAGTATAAGCCAATCCAAATATAAGTGGAGGTTTTACCATAAAAGCTGGACAGACTTGGTTATAAGCCTAGGGTGGGAAGCTAAGGAACAGAAACAATGTGGGTTTGTCATGACCGCTAGGGAGGTTAATTGGATTTATTGACAAATGTTTTTTCTGCACATTTTGGGTGCTGAAAATTTTGGCTTATACTTCAGAGTATATATGGTAATTACTTTCCATAAAGATGCCTTCTATTTAAGGAAATGAGCTGCAACCAAGCCTATTCCACAGGCTAAATAAAGTTTGTAGTATATTTGCCACTTCATATAGAACTATGGTCTCCCACTGAAATGAGCTGCGCTTACAGCTAATCCTGCAAATCAGCTTCCAGTGATAGTGGCAACGCTGCTGCACTGCTTCTAAGTGGAGTTGCCACTCTTATGCTTACAGTACAGTGGGTGGAAAAGATGTTGCAGGTTTGATGGCTATTCTCACTTCTGTTTTAGAAACGTGTAGCTTGTAGGGATGGTCGAAAAATTCGCAGTGCGAATTTTTAAGTAGAAATTTTGACTTTTTCGCCGAAAATTCGCATAGTCGAATTTTGATGGGGTCATTTCAACTTTTCCCCGAAAAAGTCGAAAATCAGCCTGATATTTCGACTGAAATCGAAATTTCAACTTAAAAACTAACTTTGCTTTTGATTTCCCGTGCCACTATTTCGCTTGCGAGTATCGCCATTTTATTTAAAATTTTCGCAAGCGGGAGGGATTGGAAAATTTGCATTGGCGTAAATTCGCATGGTGCTAGCTAACTTTGTCAGCTTATTGCAAAGCCTCTGAAAATGGTATCCTCACAAAAATTGCTGGAGTTGTAGAGAAGGGTTGGGGAAACATTTGAAAACAATAAGTTTTGCTCTAACATGTCAGGTTTGTGTATAAATTGGGTTTAAATCTCAGCTCGGATTGTAAAGCTCTGCTGCTATGTACACTGATTCTTCTATTATAGCTCAAGCTCATACAGCAAATCGAAATTTTCCACCTTATGTGAATTTTTGACCTTATGCAAATTTTTGGCTTTATGCAATTTTTTGAGTGTTTTATGCGAATTTTTGGCGTTATGCAAATTCGACTTCGACTAGAAAAATGTCGAAATTTCGCAGACTAATTGAAATTCGATTGGGAAACTCGAAATTTAAGTAGAATCGAATTTTATTCATTTCGACCATCTCTAGTAGCTTGTCATGCCCACTGTTTTGTTGATAGAGAGTCCTGCCACTGTGGCAAAAAAGCTCTACAATTTCCCATTAAAATCAGTTCTTGAGATAATGGTGTTGGCATGCTGCAGGCAGGAAGAAGCATTTCCCCAGTCTTCTGTCAGACTTGCCTTTCAGCTAGTCACAAGGTGAGTGGCTGCAGCATGGGGCTGATCTGTGTTAGACATTTGTTAACACTGCCATTACAATAAATGTCATTAATAGCTATAACTCTGACAGGTGACCGATGCAGAAGCCCCAGTGCTGCAATCCAAGACATCCTGTAGGAAAGACTTCCTGGTGGCGGAGGTATCTGACATTTTCATAATGTCTGAAATGTCTCTGCAGAGCGTGCGCTCAGATTCATCTCTGGGGGCAGCTTTCATTATGTCCTAACTGAGCCTGATAGACGTTGGGAAAGGTCACCGCACACATAAGTGGCCTTTGCTCCTCTGAGAGAGTTGGATGAAAAGCCCAACTTCTGCATCTCAACCATGAATTACAGTGGCTGTGACAAGGTAGCGTCACCACCATATAAATGCTGAGGAAATAAATTATTACACGTGCCTAATGGAGCTTATCTGGGACTATGCAACCATGTCACGTTTGAGAGGACAATTGGCTTAAAGGAAACCTGCCATGGGCTGGCGAACACCAACCCACTTCTGAAAATGCTACTAACCTGGCTGTCTCTGGCTTCAATGAGCATGCAGCAAGCAAAAGTACAGGTTTTCAGTTAAAATGGGTAGTCACAGAGGATGTGCTTCCAGTACTCTGGGAATGAGTGGCACTTCCAAGTACAAAACCCTAATACCGCTGTGGGAAGAATAGAGATTTTTTTTCTAGACTAGGGAAAGCTTCAAACCCCATTACAGAATACTTTGTATTCTCTGCTTTGGCTAGTTCCCTCTACTTCCTGCCTTGGAGATGCAACAGGAAGTAAGAGTTCATCTCCCCAAAGTGAGAGGAATTTTATCCTGTCCAAACTTTCCCCAAATACTTAAAAAAACCTTCCATATATTCCAACAAACCTGATGAACTTTATGTACTACACTGGCACCTCGATATTGGGACAATCGGTTAAAAAGAAAAAAAATCATTGCCTCATTGCTCCCTCAAAACTGTAACTGCTTCTAATACATGCTGTTCGAAAGTGCAAGTCCGTAGCTTCAGTAGCCTACGGAGCTACGTTTTCACTCTTGAAAACAACCTAGCAGCCTCTAGTGGCCCTATGTGTTACTGCAGTTCATTATCCCCCTAAAGCAGAGATCATTAAATTTTTTAAATGGCTGCACCAGTTTACACCCATCTCCTTGCGAACTGCACATATCCTTCACATATACTGTATACATAAAAAAATGATCAGTGTGATTTTGCTACCCTTGCATATATATGCCTCTCTAACTTTGAACCTCCTGATCTACGAAACCCATAAAAGCCCAATATTGTGGATGGTGGGGGTTAGTTATTAACCACTGAGAAATCTTACCCTCCCAAATTCACACCCCTATCTGCAACCTTTCATAGTTATATTACTGGGGTTATTCAATGGACTATATACCAAATAAAAACTGCAACAATTAATTATGGTTAACAAATTGTATAATGGGGCCTGTGTGGAATAAAAGGTAGGTGCCAACATCCCTATATGAAAACTTATAAGAAAAAAAAACATTTGGACCGAGCGAAGCTCTGGTCACCAAATTTGGGGTGGCTAGCCACTGGAACTTTAATGGCACATATGATCTAGACAAATAAAAGTTAAAAGGTGTGATTTATTGAGTAGCAAAAAAGACAAACATAATGAACAAAATATACACTTAAAAATATCAGTCACGAATGACCTAGATAACCAGTTATACACATGTAAAATCAAGTAACGCTTCATAATTAAAATCTGAGGTTGTGATGCCCGACGCGTTTCTCCCTTTGTTAAGGGCTTCATCAGGGGTAGGTCAGGGGTGTGTGGTCCCTCTAGAAGCACATTAAAAATATATTTTTTGTATCCTGAAATACATAAACACTATTAAAACAATATCCATTTTGTGTGCAGACGAGTCATAAAGAAGGTCCAATCACTATGTCATCCTATACATCAGAGGATGCACTGTGATTGTCCCTATTCTGTTATAAACACACCTTTAGTTAATCACCTTATATTGTCACATCATGGTCACGGGCCTGGGGGTCAGATCATACATATCAAATTTAAAACACATATGACAGTTGCCAGCCAATTCCGCATACCTGTGAACTGGGGGGAGTGGTCCGGTCCTTTGAGTAGGGAGAGATCGCCCAAGTCGATAGTGTCTAATTGGTCAGACAAGTCTTATAATCCATGCAGTTGATTAGAAGATAGGGGATCTAGCAGGTGAGATCCCCCTCCTTCACCCTCCCCTACATATAGGGGCAGGTCCCCAAAAGACAAAATATGTATATAGACGTGAGTAAAAGAGAATAT
>CM070043.1:23150703-23165521 GCA_036250615.1 Ptychadena robeensis | reverse complement strand
CTTTCTATGGGCCATTTCCATCATGAAGGCATCACTGGGATTCTGACCTCTCAGCGTTGACAGGACCATCCATTGCACTCCTGTCTCTTCTGGTGTACCCCTTAAAGCTCTGGTGTACATATTCAACAAACGTCCTACATGGTAATCATATAATATGTATGATATGCATTAAATATATCATATGATGTATTATTTATATAAATATTATTAATATAAATGTATACACTACAAATACATATTTATATCTAAATATAATAATAATATATTTACACACACACACAAACTGTATTTGAGCCTCAAGGATAAAGAATTCACTTCATACGTACCAGTTCACTGTTACATACTGTTACACTGTTCACTGCCTATGCAGAGAGCACTATAGGCTGCCTGTATAAAACTAGAGGAGGAGGCGGAGTCCAGACCAGTTCCCTGCACAAGGAGAGAGAGCAGCAGTGATCAGTCCTTATAGAGGAGCTGCTTAACTATGGTGAGGACCGGGAGTAGATTCATATAAGAGAACACACTTTCAGCTTTAAATCTCGAATCCAGCTTATTGAAATGCTTTGTCTGTACGTGGCTTAAGCTGGGAATTCATATTCGTCTGTTCTCTGTGAATATTTCTCATGAGTAATATGGAAAGTAGCTGCAGTGATTTTCTTTTTTTTGTGAAGCATGAAATGAAATAATGCTTTAATATAGAAAGGATCACGGACATAATGTTACTTTTGTGGCTCAATGCAATAAGTTTGTTTTGTTTTTTCCTGACTGAGGCAATGCAGCTCTTTTATAGATTTGACACGTAAAATCACCCCACTTCCCTCTTTGTGATTAGAGAAAAAATATTTAATGTCACTAAATACATATTCACTGTCTTAGTCACTTTTAAAGGGGAATTGCATCATTCGAAATGAT
Organism: Ptychadena robeensis; assembly: GCA_036250615.1. NCBI lineage: Eukaryota > Metazoa > Chordata > Amphibia > Anura > Ptychadenidae > Ptychadena > Ptychadena robeensis. Next base: position 23,164,609 of record CM070043.1, on the reverse strand, counting down.
TGGTTTTTTTTAGACATGTGTATGAACTACTTTAATGTTATCAGCAGCACTGGATTTCCTAGTGTTGTCCCTACTAGAGAGATTCTTAATATCTTTCTCTTCTGGTGGCCTAACAGTGACAGGAAATCTCAGAGCCGCCATGTTTTGTCAGTTGTTATTCAAACAAATGAGGGTAATCACCCTAGAATTGTAGGTCTCTTATTTTATGTGGCTAGTGGTGTAAGGTTCAGGATCAACACGACAGTCGGTGCACGTGGTGCGAAAAACGACTTTATTTAACAAACTTACTCAACAAGCAGTAAAGCCTTCCCACATATTCTCAAAAGTCCGATCTGCAGGGTAGTTTCCCGAGTCTCTTTAGATTTAGGACAGGCTGCGTCTCGGAGTCCGGGAAAGCCATAAGGATAAGGCCGACCGACAATGGGAAAGCACACCTCAGATGCCACCAGTCAGGGGCCTGGATAGAAAGGGGTATCCCACCCCACATGTCGAGTGCACTCTGTGCAGCCCCAGCTGGAGAGACTCGGGAGGCAACTGGGTCTATCAGGATAAGTGCAGGCTATCTGGTCCCCCTGCTGCTTGCACGCCGGGCTGAACTGCTGCATTTCTGGAGACAGCTAGTGTGCACGGTTGCTGCAATCTCATCAGAAGTAGCACCTCTGGACTGCCCCTCCTCTTCCTGAATCGTGTCTATATACCCCTTGGGAACCAGGGCCTGATGGTAAAGCATCTTAAAGGGGACTGTACCAAACTCTGGCGGGGTGACCACACTACAGTGGAATTTTCACAAATGGCTTTAACAATGGCAGAAAAAATAATTTCAATTTGTTATCATTCTCTAAAGGTGATGAAGGAACATAAAGTTATGCCCTTACCCCATTAGTTCTGGTTGTGATAACTGATCCCCCTAAAGCAAGGGTGTCAAAAAAAAATTCTTAGAAATCTAGGTTATGTGAAGTGTGTACTGTGTTAGTCTAACATTATTAGAATCATTAACATAAAATACAAATGAATGATACCATGGGCAGATCTCTACTTTAATTTATACTTGACAGCAACATTGGGTGGATCCTGCTCAAAGGAACTCGACCAAACGGGTTTCCAACATGTTGGAAAACCTTGGTTGAAACCCATTACTTTGAATGGGAACAGCGGGTCTCCATCCAATGTAATGGATTGGCTGACAGCTGAGCTGCACACAGGCAGCTGTGATCAGCTACCTGCTGTGTGAGTGTGAAGGGGGCGGGGCCAGCACGTCTGTGTCCTGATTGGCTGCCTTTCTTCAGCTCTCAGCTGTGTTGTTAATGATTCCTTTGCAACACAACACGGGCTGTGAGCTGGGGAGAAAAGGTCCCCATTGGACGGGAATCGATGTGCCCATGTGGGGCACATTGTTTTCTGTTCAATTGATCTCCGATCAATTACAGCGTGGTGACATTGCCACGCTGTGATTGATCGGGGTTTGATTGCACGGGAATCTACCCGTGTATGCCCAGTTTAATACTGTATCCTGTTAGTAGAAATAATCTGCATGAGGAATCAGCCAGGCACAGCACGGTGTAAACCGCTAACTTTACCATTGCCTGTGGGAGGGGGTTCAATGCAAAGTCCCTGACATGGCAGCTGTTCTTGAGACAGACGGTAGTCCTTTTGTTGCACTTAAAGCCCTGCTATGTGCACAAACATTGCACTGGTTGGGAAGATTGGTGTCTCCCATCCTCTAGTGGTGAAATAGTGTCACCCAAGTAAGGATCGCCGCTGCATAATATTGATTTTATGACCGAGGCTGCAGACCACTGGAAACTTGAAGGCATTGACCCTTGGCCTGACTTTGAACATGCTTACCCTAAAGCCACCTGCTTGGCAACTGAAGTCACCAATGTAATCATATACAATATAGAACCAGGGCTTAGCATAGCAGTCAGGTTTTATGCTACCAACAGGAAGGAGTTGTGACTTCAGTGTAGTGGAGTTTGAAAATGAATTTCTCTACTAGGGCATTAATAACTAATGATTTTGTATAAATCATTGGTCACTAAAGTCATTGTTGAGTCAACTAGTCAAGATGTCATCAGACAGACATCACCTCCTCTTCCCTCCCAGCCAATGCTACAGATAGAAAAGGTCTTGTGCTGACTGCCAGACGCAGATGCTGACCAACATTTTAACCCAGGCCAGTATTTTCAAGATACAAGAACAAATGTGTATAATAAAGTCAAGATAGGAAAACAGTGATGGAGGGGAGGGAAGAGCAGGTGAAAAAACCATCTCCTGTTCCCTCACTCCAATCAGAGGCAGAAGCCAGTAAGCATACACATAGAGAAAGTCTTCACCAAGAAAAAGAAGAAAGGGTCCCCTCGGGGTTGGGACTTTGATTGGAATGTGGGAATATTCGTCTCTTCAATTTTAATAGTAGCTAGGTTCCAATTAGCAAGTATAATGGTGTATACAAAAAGTTTTTTATTTGGACACGTAGTCCGTGTAGAACGAGAAAAATATATAGCATAACAAATATAGAAATTCATACAAAAAACATATAACTCATACAAGAGTTATCATAGTGTCCAATACATTATAAAATAAGACAGTCATGGAAATACGCGTGTGCTTTGATGATTATTGCAACATGTTTCGCCAAATATGATGGCTTCTTCAGGCTGCACACGCTGTCTTAGCATAAAATCAATGGCCGGAAAGCCTGTTCTAGGTGCGGTTAGACAGTGTAACTCCCACAAGATGGGTGGTGCAGAGAGTGGGGACCCCTTCCTTCCCTATGGGCACTTAACCGTGTCCTGATCCCCAATGGGGGGAGGGGGTGGGACTGGTGGTGTGGTCAGGCCAGCAGGTAACGACTCAGGTCTGGGTAAACCCAGTCTTGTAATGGCATGATGGTGGTGTGGAAATGAGAAAATCCAAGTTTGGGGAGAGAGGCTGCACGTGCAGTCCTTAGGGTGCCTAGGCGCATTGGACGGAAACCTCACATGTTCACCTCCCAATACTTATGCATTCTATCGAGTATGTTTTGTCTGTGAAGCAAACCCATTGAAGATTCCTTCATCCCAAATCTATAATCTCTTATATCACACCATTGATTTTCCTGAACGCTTACTGTTCCATCACAAGTAGTTTCTAACTCGCTTGTAGCAGACATCTTGTTTCAGATCCTTGTTATGGTGTTACAGGTTTTATCTTTTAAAAGGACTTTTTTTTCATTTCAGACAACATAATCTATGTAGATGCTGACTAGTAAGAAAAATGAAATAAAACATTAGAATTTTGGGTAATGGGTTTTGTTGCTGTCTGCTACTGTCCCTGTTGATTACAAGGGTGTAACGGGATAGAAATGTAGGGAATGTAGTGTCATGAAATGGTGTGTATTGTATGTTCATTTGGAAATGGCATTGTGATGTATATTTAATGTATATTTTGTGTATATACCTTTTAAATATAGAATATAGTCTAGAATTTTGTAGAATGTTCCAGCATGTCTGACTAAAGATGCCAGGACTTTCCCCTTGCTTTGTAATCTGCCCAGTAACAAAGGGAGGTGCATGAAGGGTCACTGAGTTTATAAATATGATGATGGGATACGCACAGGGTCTCCTGTTTTTTAGAAAGAGAGCCAGGCTCTGTGCCTCTCCAGTATCTCCCCATGGGAATGGGCCTCCTTCACCAGAACTGTGTGACTACAGGAACCAGAAGCATCATGTAAGTGAGCTTCCCTCATGGCTACGGGTTGAGATTAGAGACTCTCCTACTTCTGTTAGCCTAGAAGCAAGTGACTATACCATACTATAGAATACTAATTTACATTGCCCCTGTATTTTGTACATTGTTTGAAACTTGCCCTACGAACTGTACCCTTCTCTGGGACCAGTGCAAGTGTAGAAATACTCCTCTATCATAGGAAAAGTTATCCCCAGTGTGGACCTTTTTTTATTGCTGAACTGTGTGCATGTATACGACTGCAGCATCAGCAATTGACAGGAATTGTCTAAAGAACTGGGTTGACCGACTTTTTCTCTGTAATTCAAAAAGATATTAGCGCTTTTATCTTCAGCACCAAGATATGGTTTGGTTCTTGGACAAAAAGCTGTTTTCATGAAGCTTTTATGTTCTGCAAATAGTTGGGGTTTCCTTCTAAATCCCAAATATAGTATTTTAGGTCCACTGACTTAACATTAAATCAGACTTGGTATGTGTTGGGGTCATATTATTATGGTATTATTATTTTATATGGTAGGGATATTAGCTTAGGTGCTCCTCTGCTGGATAGTTTGGTATATAACTTTAAGCTCTAAGTAAAGCATTAAACATTCTGAATACGGATAGGCTTGAAGCAATAGCATAGATGGGCACCAAGAATGTTTTGAGAGAGCTTCACAATGGTTGCCCATGGAAAGTTTTTCCACCCTTTTCACAAAACTTGTATACTACTTAAGTACTCTTTTTTATGAGTGTGTGTATAAAGCAAATAGGCCTGGCCCAATAGGTAGTGGCAGGGTACAAGAGGCTGGAAGGAACAGCATACAATGAACCACACAACCAAGTAGCTGCACATGGCCTAGACCAGGTAAAAACAGATGGGAGTGTCCATGGAGAATAACCAGGCTTAGGTCCTGTAGGTCTTCCAGATCCAGACAGACAAATGAATACTGGCCAAACATTTGGCCAAACAACCAAACATTTTTGCTATAGACAAAGACCAAGTGATGCACCATCAGAAATAAGGATTTGGAGAAGCTGAAGACTTCAGCAACATGAAAAGATGTGAAAAATTAAGGCTAAAGGTGTTCCAGTAGTAAGAGAAGCATTTCAAAAGTGGCAACAACTGATTCCAGGAATATCAGAGCTCTCTGTCCAGAAGAGTGAAATGCTGGGTACAATTGAAGAACTTCCCCAAACACCAAGACCTCAGGTAGAGGACCAAATCTGGAGCTAGGAAGTGCATACTACCCATCTGGGATGAGGAAAATTATATATTTTCAGGATTTCATTTCAAATGTAAATTGAAATGATACCTTATTTTAAGTTTGTGTGTGTTTACCGATCTCTAGGAACAGACACTAGGTGAGTCACCTATCCCACAGCTACTGATTATCATGATAACACCACTGAAGTTCCGCCTAATTGTACATTCATGAATCATGCTTCATTACAGTATTCTATTGTCCCATGTAATTGCCTTCTGAGGGGCTATTCATGAAAAAATAAAAAAAGGTGTTTGCTAATTATGAAATTATGAAACTCACGATTCATCATTTTCTTGTAAAAAGCATGCCATTAACTGCTTAGGACCAATGTGCTTCAAACCCTTCCATACCAGACCAGTGTTTATGCTTGTGCTGGTATGCTCAAAAAATATTTTAACAAAATGGTATCTCACCATCCCCACAGTATGATTGGACAGGAGGGTGCAACAACAGACTGATGGGGTTATATTTCTGCTCTTTTCCTGACAGCTTTTTTCTTGTCAGTATTTAGAAATGCAGGGTATCTGATTGGTATCGTCACCCCCTCCTCCTGAAGAGATGTGCAAGAAGCTTAAGGAGGTTAAACTCACGAGTAACTAGTTATACTTACCAATAATAATAAAATATGCAACTTCTAAAAAAGTCCTCAGCCTATTAGTTACAGCTCCACCTCACCCCCACCCACCACAATGATATTCTCCATATCCCAGCTCATATGCCCATTGATGCAATGAGTAGTTGTGACTTCAATTTTGTGTGTCCCGGTGACGGAGCTTAGAACCCCAAGCACCAATCTGATTCAAGATTACAAGGTAGGTTTGGATCTGATTGGTTGCCATGAAATTGCTTTTAGAAACATTAGACCCTGTGTAGTCCTAAAAGTCCTGACTATTCTGTATGTATTTTGTATAATGATTTATGTTAGGTTGAGAAGGGGTTAATCACAAAATTTGTTTTGCGTTTTTTGGGGTTGATTTTCTATCTCTCTATCTTTTGAACCGTTGCCAATCTCAATCGATCGCCGCTGGTACAGGCGGCTAATTGCACAGAGTCATTGAGACTAATTAAAACATGACCTTCTCTGATATCTGATTTTAAAAAGCAAGTGACCATTTCTATTGTGCGGCTGAGAAGAAATGCGCACAGAGCACCGTATATAGGGCAGAGATCAGTCGGCCGGCACATTCCGTGTGACATTGGTGGTCAATACATCTGTGCACCACCCAGAGACCTAAATTGTGGAAAGTTGTTTTCAGAAAAGAATAAGCAACCCGTAAACCAGTCCTACTGCCGGGCTGGCTTAGATCCTCTCCGAGGTGTTAAGAGGAGCAAATCTTACCATTGGTGGATACAATCCTTGACCAACACTAGTTCTTGAGGACCTTTTTTTCAAGATTCCACACTTGGACAATGAGAAGGATCTGCAAAATAAAAGCCCTTCAACTTCAACAGGAAAACTTATCATGATCATTGTATACAAAGACAACAGCACTGTCTACAAAATTTTTTGAAACTAACAATATTTACATTGACCCAAAAGTGGATAAATATTAAAGCTGATCCAAGAGTTGGAACACGAAGTCTACAGCGGTGAATCTAAAAACCATAAAGGTTCTCAAATACCCCTCATTGGGTCTGCGTAGATAAAACAGAGAGGATGTTTCTTAGAAATAAAAGAGGAAAGCTGAAATTTCGTCTCAGTTCGTCCTCCTCGGACATCAGTCAACAAAGTCGGGAGTCGACTAACTCCAATGGGGAAGAGGGCAGGAGCAAGCTCCAGTTTTCCAAATTTCTCAACAATGTCACTGCTAGCGTCCTAAATCCCATACATCAAAACTCTTTTGATTGTGAGAGATATAAAGATACGCTTCAGTACAGTGCAAAAAGTCTGGATGATGTGCACCAACCCAAAAATAGCACCAAGTGGAAAGAAGATGCTGTGCGGAAAGACTATCTGAAAGCAGATCCAGGTGGTGTGAGGACTGAGGAGTCTCCACGAGTGGTATCCATGTCCCAGGCTCATAGGGTTCTAGAACCTGACACTTGCTTCTTCCAAGGTAGCTTAACCTCACAGCGCCTGGTATCCGGAAGTTTGTGCCAGTTAGACGGGGCCTATGACGATGACTTCCCGGTGTACAGCAGAACCTTCATCACGGAGGCTCCACACATGGTGGGTCTATACATACATACTCTAGTGTGTCTCTTTCACCACCTAGGTTGTTGTTTGCTTTTTCTCATTGTGCTTTCTCTCCTTACCTTTTTCTTTCATTCACTCTCTTGCTCGCTTCTTTGCAGTCACTCTCTCTTACTATGAAGTGCTCTTTCACTACATTTCACTTACTCTCTCCTTTGCTCTCTTTCTCCCGCTTACTCTTTTGTACTCTGTCTCTCAGTCGCTCCTTTGCATGTTTTCTCACTCCCTTCTAGGAGCTCTCATTCCTTCCTTTGCGCTTGTTCTGTTTTGTGCTCTTTTGCACTTTCTCTCTCTCTCTTGCTGCTTTGAACTCATTCTCTTGCGCTCTCCTTTGCCCTCATTCTTTTATTCTCTCACTTGCTACTTTGTGCTTACTATTGCTTACACTTTTACACTCTCTCTCTTGCTCAAAACCTTTGCATTCTCGAATGCTCATTTCTTTGGACTAACACTCTCACATGCTCCTTTTCACTTTATGTCATTCTTTTGTGTTCTCTTTTTTTTCTTCTCCTTTGCACATAGTTTGCTCCTGGGTACTCGCCTGCTCATTCATTCATTTGCGCTCTCATTTTCTTGCTACTTTTCACTTTCTCTATTGTTTGCCCCTTTTCACTTTCTTTGATTTCTCACTACTCTCTGGCATGCTAGCTTGCTCACTCCTTTGCTTCCTGATATAGATGGTCGAATGTTTTTTAAAAATTCGTCCTATTCAATGATTTTGAGTTAATTGCAAAGCCCCTGAACATGGTATCGTCACCAAACTTGCTTTAGATGTATAGAAGGGTTGGGGGTATAATGTTTAGCTTGAATATCAGATTTAGACTTTGAGTTGAACTAAATTTATGCAAAAACTACATTTGCTAGAGCAAAACTTTTTTCCCAATATTCCCACAGCCCTTCTCTCCATCTCCAGCAATTTTGGAGATGATTCCTTTTTCAGGGGCTTTGCAATTAGCTCACAAGGACAGCTAGTCAAAAAATGTGACCATCTCTACTCCCTGCTTTGTACCCATACACTCTTAATTGCTCGTTTGTTTGCACTCTTTATTGATACCTAGAAATTAAATGTTCAAATGTTGTCTAGAATCTGGGGATAGCCCCTTATAAAGGGCCACGAGTAAATAAAATGCCCTAGAGGCCTATTTTTGTCCCCCACACTCTGGTTTTGTATTTTTAGGATCCCGGTAGAATGAATAATAATTGTGAAGTTGATCAGCAGTGTGAGACGTAATTGGTTTTTCTATAGAGTACATCTACCTTCGACAATACTCAGGCAAATATTGAGCCGGGCTTACTCCCGCAGCTGCCACCTCCATGTAATTTGCACTTCTCCACAGTCTCCCGCTTGCCCATCAGGCGCCTTTATTTTCAAACAATGCTGTCGATTATTCCAACCTGTTCAGATTTATAGAACATATTGCAGTCCCGGGAGGCTTTTATTAATTTCTTGGCTCCCGCGACAATAAATCGAATGTTTTAAATCTACTTTCCATTGAGCAAACTTTTTTATTTTAAAAACAGAATGTTACTTACATTTCAGGTTATGCACAGTGCAGCCCACATCAGTCACTTGTCTTTAAAGAGATACCATCACCTTTGTATGCAGGGCAAAGGCACAGTGTTAAGAGCCCCTCCACCCACCAATGCTCACCTTGCCACTTCTTCTGCCATTACTGCCAGGTGCCATAATCAATACTTGATCTACACTCAAAGTGTAACTTCCTGTATTTGGAACAGGGAAGTGCCGCATTCCGAATACTGGAATTGGCACTCTGCAATGTCCCTCCTGGCAAGATCAGGTAAGTGTAATGTCCCCTCCTTCCTATTGTCCCACTGGCTTGTGCAAATGATGAGCAGGTTTGGAAGTTAGGAGGGTAGAGTAACACCATAGGTCAGGATGGAGGGGGAATTACTCTTCTTCCTATATTCCGCGACCCCTGCCAAAAGGTTGATCAACCCCAAGGGCTTCCGACCCACAGGTTGAGAGCCACTGCTTTAAGGTTTAGGTGAATATGGGACCACCCAAGTGGAGTATGAGCAGCCAACCCCTAAATCTGTGCACCATGGCATGATGCAAGGAGACACATAACCACAACCCATATTGTCCTATTTTTTCCAGAAGCAAAATGAGGTAGATGGGCTTCTGGGATAAAGAGAAGGGGTTTTGGGGGGTTATGGTACCATAATTTCATCATTAATTTGGCTTATTTTCCATAACGTTTTGAAGTTTTTCTTGATGCTGTTTTATGGATGGCTACAAGCCCTTACAGCACCACATGTCATTTAGACAAATGCGCTTCCAAGTTCCAGTTACCTGTGCTGACTAGAGATAGCCAAACAGTTTGCCCAGCTGTCGGTTTGCTGACCAGGTGAACAATTCCCACAATTTGCAAATGCTGGAAACACCCTTGTTTATAATTACATTTTTTATCTAAATCTATTAGTCCATTAAACACTTTATAAAAACAAATGCAGCCACCACATCTGAGGACTGTTACGATGCAATATACCATAGAACATTAAAATTCTGGGGTTTACATACACTATAATTCCACTTCAAAGATCCAAATAGATTCCTGTACACAAGGATGAATTTAATTCCACTTGAATTCCAGCCTTTGCTGTGCTAAACTCATAAGGAAGGGCCAGAGTAATCTTCAAGCAACATCTGCTTCATTTTGGTCCCATCTAATGATTTGTACATCAGCTGGACATTTTTCTGATCCTGTGTGGGGACGATCTGAGTAGTTTTCTGTAATATTAATGATTTCACTGATGGTAAATGTCTCCTGGAAACTGAAATAATCTTAATTTGGTTGTTTAGTTAAAAAATCTCAATTGTTTTTTAAAAGGGTGTTCTTATATATTTTCTTTTAGCAGTGTGCAGTTTAGCTTTTCACACAGTGTACAGGACATTAGTGGTTTTTTGGGTATTATTTGGGTATTAGATTTTGAGTAATGCATTATTTTAAATGTTGAAAGTTACCAGCCCTAGAGTAGTTTGTAAGGATCCACAACCTATAGGAGCCAATTAAACCAACACATTTTGCCAAAAATGTTTAATTCAATTTGAAAGGTAAGTTCTAGGTAAGGTTGAAAAGCGCTCAATCAGTTTCATCAGCTGGTTTATTAGTACTGCTCTGACATTTACTAGTCTGATTGACCAAGTCATGGAGCTGAAAGGCCAGGAATTGCAAAGGTGTCTAAATATGCACAAAGTCAAGTCTCTGCCCCTCTGGGGGAGGTGACCCCAAAACCGGACTTGTTACTAAGGTAAGTTATCATTTGGGTAGCTCCAATGTCAGGCCAGGAATTCTGGACCACATACTTCTGTCTTAGGGCTTGTTTCCACTAGAGTGATCAGCTGCGGTTGGATGTGGTTTTACCACTTTGACGTGTCCACGGCCGACTGGTACTGCTACTGCGGTTTTGCACGCATTCGCACGTGCAATTGGATGTAGTTTTTGTGATCGCCCATAGGAAATGAATGGACGCAGTCAAAATCCGCTTTCACTATGGACACGTTTTTTTACTGCGTACATTCATGTCAAAGGACACGGATTTCCAAACGCGGTTGTGGTTGGCTGCAGCATACGGAAAAAATTGCAGTAGGGTGGCGTTAAAAACCGCACCCTAAACTGTGCCCAACCACACATTGCCAGTTTCTACTTCTGAAATATGAATGCGGTAAGACGCTGCGGCACGTTATAAACTGCATCCATCCGTGGCTGAGCCCTAAGTTTAATGTACCTAAGGTATGTATGGAGACTAATTGGAGAACAAGTCCTAATTCTCCAGAGGAGCCAGGTGGGATTTCAGAAATATGGTGACCACCAACTCTAAGCACTGTAATAAACTTTATATATCATCAGGCAAAAAAAATTTTCATGGTTTGCATGTGGAGTTGGAATTAGAATGCTTGCCCAGCTCTCTATTATGAATTAAAACAGGGATGCCCAAATGGCTTTGTTAGGATATAAATCCCAGCTCAGCACCAAATTGTTGGTGCAGCTCCATAGATGACCAAAGCCACGTTGGTGACCCCAGCTGTAGAAAAGCTGTTTAAAAAGCTATATGAATGTATGTTTGACCAGTTCAGTAGCCAAGGCAAATATTCTGAGATTAAATCTTAAATCTAGAGCAGTGGTGGCAAACCAATGGCTCCCGCTGCTGAATGTACTCAGTGCCCCCATCCTTCCAATACTGGCAGCCAATCATTCTGGCTTCCTGCTTCTCCCTCCTCCAGCCTTCTAACAGCCCTATACTAGGAAAGAGCCTCAGAAAGGAAGTAGAGTGTATTGTGTGTGTGTGTGTGTGTGTGTATAGGATTAATGATTCCTGTGTGAATATGATTAAATTGGCATGTTGGCCCTATAGAAAAAATTGTGGGGTTTGGGTTTTAGTTTGGGCACTTGGCCTCTAAAAAGTTTGCTGGTGTAGAGCGATGTACTGTTGATTTTGTTAATATAAGACTGTAAGGATGGGGGGAAAAAAGAGTGGGTTTGATATTTTGTAGAATATAAATATACAACGTATAAATATACTCCAGAGGACACGTAACTTAATGGTAGGATTACATTTGTGTTTCCAGGTCTACCTGGTAATGCCACTGTTGGCATATGTAGTGTTATTACATTCTGACATTTTACAGAACTGCCTGTACAGTTGTAATAACATTCCAACCAAAAATCTGTTCTGTGCCGATATCACTTGAAGTTTGCAGCGCTGATGTACTACAGGTCCTGGCTGGGTACTGCCTGTTGATAAACAATTTCCACTTAAGTTACCTTACCTTAACTTTTTCCCTTACTAATGCACATGTCCTTGGATGTCACCTGTGTCTAGTGTTGATAAACATTGCAGCAGGTGAGGTGAAATCTAAATGACATGAGCAGCAGCATGGGAAAAATTTCCCACACTACTGTTCATGCCCAATAGGTTACTTGTGGCCATGTTTATGTTTACATACGGGAACACAGCCAGGGCTGAGCTTTGTGTACAGACATCATATCCCCCTGGGTAGTTTCACCTCTTAGAACAGAATGGAAAAGAAACAAAATAACAAATCTTTGGAAGGAATGGGGGGGGGGGGGTTACTTTTAGGAAGAAGGTACAGGTGTTATGAACCTGAAACTTCACCACCAATATGGATGACCTCCTCAATGCTCCACGGTGTCTTTGTTGTAGGTTGGAAATGATGGGTGGTTTCTTGGTGGACAGATGGACCTCTCAACTGAAGTATTTATTTTTTGTTTGACATTCTCCTCTGACCACAAAGCATTCATAACATCTACATCATATGTTTACCACTATCCCTATTTTTGAAAATTTTGATTTTAATAATAATATGCCTATAGGGTCCTTTCCATAGCTCCTCCATTCACCATCATTAAAATTTAAATGATATTGTTCAGTAAAACATGTTGAAAATAGCAGTCAGTCAGCAGCCTCAATAATTATATAAACTTACATCCTCTGGGCAACAGGGAAGGATAACCCAACCTCCCTTAAAACCTCCTAGCTCCCAAATTCTCACTTCCCCCTTTTTCTCACCATCCTCCCACATTAGTGTTCCCATGAACTCTGTCAGTAGGCTCAGCTGCAGGGAACAACTAGGCATATTGATAGAGCTGACGGAAGGCTTATGCGATGAATACTAATCCAGGATGGGGATGGCGAACAGTGGCTAAAATGGGGTGCTTCACAGATTTGAGTGCACGCTATGAGAAAATCAGTGTGCAATAAATCATATATGCCATTGTAGTCCAGTAGAGGAACTGTAATACTGTGCAACATTTTTTATAACCATTCTTTGGACAGTTATTTAGTGAGGTGCTTATGTATATCAATACAATGGCAACTGTAAAACCACTTAAACCAGTGGTTTCCAAACTTTCCTTGCAGGGCCCCTCTTTTCTATTTAGGAACATTTTCGAGCCCCCCACCCCTCCTGATTGAAACACAGGTTCAGAATGAAGGACCGCGCCCCCCAGGACACCTTCACGCCGCCCAGACTTAATCTTAGACCAAGATTTCAGTGTAAAGTGGCCATACATGTGTCAGTGATCTTTTGCATCTCATTTTGCCACCACTTCCTTCCTACCCACATTCTAATTTTTATTTCCCAACACACACAACCTTCCATGTCAAAATAACCCCCGATAACTGAGTGACAACATGGGAGCAAAACCTTAAGATGGCAACAGCTTGTTGTCACCTTAACAGGAAACGCTGGGCATAATCTTCCTGGTCATCCTCAAGTTTTATAAAATGTAACAAAAATTAGCAAGAGATTGCATTGAATTGTAAAAGAAAAAGGAACAACGTATCAACTTTTGTTGGAGAAACAGCAACATTAGACCTGTTACTTGTTCTCTCGCTCTCCTCTTCCTTTTTTTTTTTTATATTCCGTCTTTGCTCTACAACTGAGTCATTCTCCTGCTTTTGGCTCTTGGGTATACACGCTTTCTGCAGTGTGGCCGCTCTACTCCTGAGTCAAGCAGCCACAGCGTTGCTTTCCGCTAATGCAGATGTGACTCCTTTGGCAGCCCCGGCTCTACAGACACAAAAAAAAAAAGAAAAGGAGGAAGCGAGCGTCAATAGAGCTCCGGCTATGAATAAATCTGCCGACCGAAGCCGATCATTCATATGAGCCTCCTCTCTCGTTTCTTCTAGGCCTCCGCTGCAGACATGGAGAAAATCAGGTAAGTGCCAATTTTATTTCTATTTATTCCTCCCA
>CM070043.1:23139987-23150604 GCA_036250615.1 Ptychadena robeensis | reverse complement strand
CCCCCCCCCCTTCCCACCACCCTAGAATTTATAGAACATTTGGGTATCCTCAAGCCGATTCAATGAGAAGGATGCAAACGACAACCTGCAACGTGGTTTCCATGGGATACCGCAATTGGCAGCATCTGGACCGGCAAGTGATGCTCGCTGATTGGTTGCCATGGGTAACCGCTCCGCTTTGTGTTTGTCTCAGCGATGCAAATGTTTTTATTTCATTTTTTTATTAAAAAGCTGGTGTTAAATATGTGCTGCTGTGCTTGCTTCTGTTTTTGTGTTTTATGTTTTTAGGGTTTTTTTTAAAACTGTGTGCAAATTGTATTTTAGCCAATTTTTTTAATGGGAATTAATAAGTGTTTGCAGGCGATCCGGTGCCGGGGGTTGTCATAGCATTGCTGCGAAGGCTGGTGCTCCGTGCTGCTTAATTACCTCATCTCATACGGTTGTTTTCTGTCTATGGGAAATCAACGGACACACATTAGCCACCTCATTTTGCAGGGTGCATTAATAGAGACCAGGGGGTCTGTGACTTCTCCAAGTGAGTTGGGGCATCATTTGTAGAAGTGGGCAGAAGGGTGCAGGACCCCATAGCAGCCAAATATGTATTTAGAGGTTAGAAGAAGATAGTTGGTTCCGATGGGTTACAGCATGATGTTGCATTCTATAGGACAGGGTCACAGGATCACGTGATGAGAAGCAGCTTTGAGGAACATAGGAATGGGTCCTCATTCCTTGCTGAGCAACCAGCAGTGTAAAATCAGAGGAGTTGCTGCTTTTAAAGGGAAATCCACAACAGTGGCGGTTAAAGGGTCAGTAAAGTACTCTTTATATAGCAGTTCACCTGTCTTGGTTTTATTACTAATTGCTTAAATCTAAACTATAGCTAAACACACGTTTGAAATACACATGTGAAGGGTCTTTCTCTGCAGACCAGTGTAACTTTAAAATAGCACCTGGTCAAGGCACCACCGCAAATGTTGATTGCATTATTTTGTTGAGGAGCAGCAGTCACAGAGCCCTGCTCTCTCTGGGAAAGCAGTAGTCTCTCTGAAAAGGTCAGACATGCCCCCTGTTGAATAAAAGTCAGAGTTCTCAAACAGGTAGAACTGATACTTGCTGTCGATTGGAGCACTTAAATTCTGGCTCTGCATGGGGTGTGTCAGACATCTACAGAGTCAACATTGGCAGGGGACAGGCCTTTCTACTCAAAATTTTAAGACTTTGATTTCCCTATTTACATTGAAGCATGAGGTTTGCTTTGGCTCTTTTATTCCGGGGAGCTGAAGTATAATAATTGGTATTTGCAAGTATAGGATAGCATGTGAATTATGTCATGTGACAGTGTGGACCCAATCATCATACAAGGAGCCCATAGTGTGACCCCCTAGTTTGTATTGGACACTCCTGTGGTCACACTGACTGTATCTAGGGAGGGGTAAGTGGCTTATATATTTATTCCATATGTCAGACATTGGTCTTGACAGGTGAAAAATATCCTCTTTTAGCCAGGAATTAGCAGATGGTTGCCACTTTCAGAGTCACATCAAGAAACATCTCTAAGAAACAAAAGTTGGAACCTCTGCTAAATTACACAGTAAGGTCCTCCCATCACTGAAGCAGCACCGCGTGGGTGGAGACTCTCCTTCCCCTTAATGCTGATTGGCCCATTGGCATTGATGGGCATTGGCATGCTTGTGCAGCTCTCTGCTAGCATAGAATCCCAAGTCACTAATTTGACTTCAGGCAAACTTTTAAGATGGAGCATTAAAGGGGTTTATGGATATTTGTTTTCACCCCTTGGCCAGAGGGAAAACAGGAAGTGACATGAAAATCTTTTGAAAGGGATCAAAAGCTGTATGTTTAACAGGTTCCTTCATGGAAAGATTTATAGTGTCTGTGAAAATGGTCACCAAGAGTGTGGATATGCCAGGCAATTGCTATAAATTAGTCCTTGGAACAAATGGGTGATTGTTTTTAGACAAGTTTTGAACATTGAGAAAAGTGAAGTGATTGTATCTATGCTTAGATGATGTCATCATTCTGATGCAAACAAGAAGTATCATCTCCCCCCTGATCACATCCACCCCAACATTGTAACTGTAACAACATGGCAACAAGGGCTGATCTGGGTCAATTTCATTTGTAAACAAAGCCAAGAACTGGCACAAGAGCTGGAAGTCCTGCCATGAACTGCCCTATCTTACCCCACAGCCATGGAGGGGTGCAGTTTGAGTGCAGTTCAAGGATTTTTGAAGTAATAACTTCTGAGAGTTTTTCAGGCCCCGCCTTCTCCATAACGTGCAATAAAACATTCAGCACGCTCTTAATAATAGATGGGCAAGCATATTTAGGATTGTCCATTCCCAGAGTGGGTTCCTCTGCCAACTTATTTGGCTTCCTTCCAGGTCCTGATGAGCTTCATCTCAGAACTGCTGAAGTTGTTGGGTGAGGTTGAGGCCAAACACTGCTCCTGGGGCACGAATGATGCCTAGGATAGATAGGAACATATAATATATGTATGGAGCTATGGGTAAAGGACAGAAAAGCGCATGTTACCAAAGTATCAAAGGACCATTGAAGTATTTTAATATATCATGTTGTAATAAATGATTTACTGCATATTAATTATTACCTTTTATTGATAAAACACCAGTATATATAGGATTTCCCTTCCATTTCTGTCTGGTAACAAAAGAGGGCATTTTAGCAGTCTGTCAAATCTAGGCAAACTAAGGACCATCCCATTTAGCCTCCTCTCATTCAAACTAAAACCATCACGTTTAGTCTTTAAATTCCGTCCTTTGTCACCTTGGTGTCAAGATGCTCTTGCTCCCCTCCGCTTACTCCCTGCAACAAGTGGGGATAATGCCAAGCGTTTCTCTCTCAAAAGCTCCTATTTTTAGATATATTTTATATATTTTTTTTTTTTATCTCCCGTCCAGGCCGCTAGGGCTTAGGACAGCTATTCCAGGCAGGCTCTTGGTCTGGCCCACAAGTAGTTTCTGGCCCTGTGCAAAGTAATGTCAATCAAACAGGATTTTACCAATATGCTGGATCCCTGTTCGATTGACATTTCTTCAACGATCCCACTCAAAGAAAGGGTGACCACATTTGATTTCCAAACAATCCATCGCTGTCACCTATGGCTTGGGAATCGAAAGAAAATTTGGCCCGTGTAAGGGGACCTTGAGAGGTGTCAGCCAGATCTGTTGTTTTTTGCTTAGCTGCTTTACCATTCCATCTTTCAGTTCCTTACAACATAAAGGCCTATTATTCTGTAGCCAATGTAGAAGAGGTGGACTATGTAGGCCCTATGAGATAATAAGGGAGTTTGCACAGGTCATTGGTATATTTTATAGTCAGAGAGGGTGCAAATAAGGCATATGTTTTGCTGGGGTTGACATATACTTTAAGGAGCAAGGGCCAGAGCAAACCATTGGGTCAGTGGTTCCCAAACTGGGGGGTGAGAAGGTATTCCAGGGGGGCATTGGCCCTCATTTTTAACCTGTGTTTGAATAGGAAGGGGGGGCTTGATAATGTTCCTAAATAGAAAAGGGAGGAACCACTGCATTAGGTGGAGACGGACGGCTCAGGGTGGATATTAACAAGGGTATTGGCCATGTTTACTTGAAATATAATGAGCAAGGGAAAGATGGTAAGTTGTCTTGGGAAATGTTTTTCCACACTTCCTGTATAAAATCAGTGGACTTCCTGTATAAAATTACACAGCAGCATTGTCGCCTTAGTCCAAATTATATTAAATGGATTTGCAGTTTCAAATGAGATGAGATTGAGATAAAAATATTTCCATTGTAAATATAAGAGCCAGCACTATAAGCGTGATATTCAAATGATAAATCCCAACCTAAGTCTTTTTTACAGGCTGACTGAAACTGCCTGTGAAATGCGTAGAGAGATGTAATCGAAGGTGGGGGGTGGGGGGATGAAATAGAATAATCATTGTATATACTGAGTTACCATGATAGAGTTACAGGAACACAATGCATTCTTTCCATGGTGACTCCCTAATAGCTCGGCAGTGCGGATCCTCTGCTTGCTTGCCCCGGGGCTGCATCTGCTACACATCCATTTAAAGCCCCACTGGGGTGAAAGGCCTGTCAGAATGCAGCACCATAAATCATGCCAAATTCCCAGGGTGAGAAACGTTAAACAAGATACGATTATTTTGCGCCCCTGGACATCCCCCACCCACTAGGACCCCATAAAAGCGGAGGGATGGGCCATTTGGCACATCGGTCAACAGGTTGGGAAAACATAGCTCCGGCATGCAATACGATGGTGCAACTGCAGACGAAGCTTCTTCCCGGGTAATGAGGGAGCGTGTTCTCGGTTGCCATGGCGATAACTGTCACGAAGCTCCATTTGTTTATGCTGGAAGGATAGGGAGTGATGCTAGAACGCTCAATGGCATTTCAGCGATCGGTGCTGGACCGACACATGTATCAGACATAATTTGTGCAGCACTAATTTTGCCCATTGCTGGAACATCATGTGACTGCTACAGGTCAAAAATATGTCCATCTTGGTAGCATCAACAGTGTGTTCGTTAAGGTAGAAAATTTGGTGGCCTGCTAAGCCAAATTCATGTTGTCCAAACACCCATCCACTGCTATTGATGTTCCCCGCCAGTGTTGTTGGCACATCTTGGTGCAGGTTAGGTGCATGAGGGCATTGTACAAATTTCCGCTTTGAAAAGGTCCAGCTCCAAAGCATATGTATCCTGTGCAAGACACAAAAATGCACATTGGGGCACATTGCAAAAAACATTTCATGGTGTGAACTTGGTGTGAGAGAATGCTGTAAAATCACATGACAGCAGCACAGTGGCTACATACATATGGTTGCTTAGTAAGCAGCTTTTAAAAGGACGCCGATCCCCCTCTATTTTCAATAGGCAACAACACGAAAGCCTTGTATAATAATTCCTCGCCTGTAGCAATGGGCAGTTAGAAACAGTGGCCAGTCCACAACCAAAAGGGTGAATTTAGCTAAATGCATAGCAAAATGGTCATTACCGAAGGTAAAACATGTTCTTTGGGTGTGGAATAACTTTTTTTTAAGGTTGTTACTACTATACGGTGTGAGTCCTGCTTATCTTCACTTATGGTCCTAGTGACTATGGCTTTATTTTACAGGAAATGAGTCACAATCCCCAGCACAAGAAATATAAAATGAAAAGAAGTATAAAATGTTTTTACACTAGTAGTAGTGTAAGGCTGAAACCCGGTTGGTATGGCCTTGCTGAAGAATTTTTGTTCCACCCCATGTGTTAAAAATAGTTGTCAATGCTACAGAAACGGAAAGGGGACCTCTCCAACAAAGCAGAGGTTCAAATTCTTATTCAGGTTTAAATGAAAAAATTTTTTCTGGAATACTCCAAATCTCTTGTAGACCATCAATGATGGAGCAGTCTGCCATTTTTCACCTGACATGTCCCATTGAATGTCCTGCCAGACAGACCACACCTTGCTGAGGGTAATGAAGATTTGGTTAGACTCTAGTCTAGAGTCTAGTATACTTTTTATAAAGTCAATGACTCTCTCAAATGATTGACAGAACCACAATTTGTATAGAGTTCCCATGTTGTCAAGTTCCATCTACAACGATTACAGGTTCCACCCACAAATTTTGGGTAGAAAATGTATGTTTCCAAGATTGTGTAGCATTGGCCAAATAATACATTGGCTCGCTATGTTTTATTCTTTGTTTTGTTGGCATGGGGTCAGGCACTGATGTTGCATAAGAAGACCTTGCTCGCCGTTAAAGTTCCAATCTATCACAAAGGCACCCAGTAGGCTTGAGGCCAGGTATTGATGTTTAATGAGAAAACCTTGCTCAAAGTTGACATTCCAATACATCCCAAAGGTGTTCCAAAGTAAAACCAAACAACCGGTTGCCCGCACTGTATATAATGTCTCTTCACCAAATCTTTTTTCCAAAATTATCAGGCGTCGTGATCATATAGTCATTGGTGATATTAGGTTCTGGTAACTGTACAGAGCCTGTTGCACTCTGACACATGAGCGCACATCAAGAAAGAAAGGATCTGCGCTCCGGGGAATCAAGCAATCCAAATCACAAAGTTTTATTATTGAACTTGTTTAAAATCTTACAGTGAGTTCCATGTCACCCCCTTACAAGTGGGTTGCCCCTCTTACGGATTTTACTCATGTATGAGCATAATCATAGAGTTAAGCATACCTTGCTGTTATACTTAACAAAACTAAAGAAACCAACACCAGAAAGATACTAGGAGAAAAGGTGTGACGTAACATGAATGACTGCATATCAGATGTGGAGTCCCATCCACCTGCTGCATCCATTCCTCGTTGACTTCACTCCCAGAGAGGAATGGGTGCTGCAGGTGGATGAGACTCCTTATACATGAGTGAAACACGTAAGAGGGGCAACCCCATTGTAAGGGGGTAACACGGAACTCGCTATAAGATTTTAAACAAGTTCAGTAATAAAAAGTGTGGTCCTTGGAGTGTGAAACCTTTCTTTTTTGATGTGGGCCCAAAGGTGTTCAGTTGGAGGGAGGTCAGGGCCTCTGTTTAGGACACTCCACATTTTGCAGGAGCTCACTCATGGTGGACAAAGGGTCTTCTATAAAAAGGTAACACAAGGCTGTAATTTCCAATGTTTTTGTATTTTGCATCAACAGGGCCCTGCAAAAATGAGTCCTCTTGCACAGGACATATAGTCTGGCAGGAAACTAAAATACAAACAAAGTCTTTTTCATATATATTTTTTTTCAATCAAAATTTTTTCAGACCATGTTTTACTTTTTGTAAGTAGCTGTGCTGCATGATTACATTTTGATGGGTTTTGCCATGGTCTGCGATTTCAGGAAAAAATGGAAAGCAGCAGGCAGTTTGTAAATGAAGCAGCTGGAAAACCAAATTGGTTTGGGAAAGGGACATTCTCACGGAAGGGGACCTAAAGATTTAGGATCCTTTAAATAAGGCGGACGGAGATCCTCTTAATCTGGAAGTCATATGAGGCCTACGCCGAATATCTGCAATCTTCCGAAAGCGATTAGGACTCTCTAGGATGGGGAAACATCCAACACAGCAGGGACTGTGCGCATTAGCTCCTGAGAACCACAACTGTCACACCAAAATAGATGGCAGAGCGGAATCAACAAAGGCGCACTGTGTTCCCTGAGTTAATTAGCTGCTGTTTCATATTAACCGTTGCATAGCAGTTGTACACTACGACATAAAAACATAGTTTGCTTAGAGCTGCACCCCAGGCAGACACAGATAGAATACAGGTAGCTGTTTTATCTTCTTCTGATTTTCCTATCTCTTCAATGCAGCACAGTCATGGCTACCAGTAGAAGGAAGCTGAATGTATATAATAGGGACTTATAGACAATAAGACTTATTGATTGTTCTAGGAAGTTCTAGTCCAGGGGATTCCAAACTTTTTTGTTTGGTATGGTAAAAATGTGTTGGGGCCAACCATTCATCCTGAAATGCTTTAAACCATTAACATGAAATCAAATAAACTATACCATGAGCAGATCTCTTCCTTCACAAATGCTTGGCATCATTATTGTAAAGCATTAGCCAATCACTTATTGTCCTCCCAGCTATCCAGTTACATTTCACCTAACCTCGGAAATCCTAACCTTTCCCTTAGCATGGCGTATGGGCAGTTGGTGAGAAGATTCCCCTAGCACTGCTCACCTTAAGGCTGCCATACACAGCCCGACGGGTGCAGACAGACCAGTCCCGATATGCACCGGGATGCAAACGTGATGATGTCATCACGTTTTCACCCTGGTGCATTATGGGGCCCCTTCAGTCGGCCAGCACCCTTTGTGTGCCGGCCATTAGCTTCAATGAAGACGCTGGTCTTCATTGAAGCTTATGGCATCGGCTTGCATTGGCCAGAGAATATCAGACATGTCCGTTCTCTGGCCGGCCGAGCTGTGGGGCGACAGGGATCTGTTGCCCCATGTGGGCACATGCCAATAAGTGGCCGATTTTTAACCTGACTGACGGGCGTGCGCGCTCTCGCCGTCGGTCAGGTTAAAAATCGGCCGTTTATCGGCATGTGTATGGCAGCCTTTAATGCTGCATCCTGATAGTAGTGATAATCTGCATTTTGAAGCCCCAGCCAGCACAGATAGGCACTGCACAAGTATGCAGGCAGAGCTCTGTCTAAACCCAGGACTCTACCATTCATGGGGGGGGGGGTTTATACATGGTTAAAGGACTTGCAAGTCCTTTAGACATGTATACAAAACAAATGGCACTGGTTGGAAAGGTTGGTGTTGCCCATAATGTTAATCCAAATGTGGATTGCTTCTGCATATCACATTGATTTTATGAATGAGGCCAGATCAGGGTATTTACGCCAATGCAGAGGTTTCTGTCCACTTTCTGTCCCAGAGACACAACAGCAAGTCAAAGTCTTGGTTATCACTTTGATAATCAATGATAGGCTCCTTTTTATAGCAAAAAAACCCAAACTTTTTATATGAACTGAAGAGAAATTCAGTAATACACCAATTGTGTTTTACTGTCCTTAAACGCTAGAAAATGGTTTCACTTGTGAATACCATAACATGTGTGTTCATGAAAGAGATGTGTGGGAAGAGAATTGTGTGGGAAGAGTTGTAACTCCAAAATTAAGTATGTAGATTAGAGGCACAGAAGAGTCTTCCAACTGTCCTGGACTTTTTCTTGATCCGAAAAAAGATTTCTGACCTGTTTTTAGACATTATTTCTCACATAGAAAACATTTCCAAGTAGCAACTTGAATGCTTTGTGCCATTTTGCAGTTGTTCATTTTCATTCCCACATTAAGTACACATCAAACACATCAATGACTATGTTGACAAAGACCCAATATATGTTACACTTTGCCCTTGGCAACATAGTGGTGCTATTCATTGAAGACATTGTTCATGTCAATGGAAACTTAAGATAGCCCTACACATATTGATTTTTCCGGCAATCAATCGGGTTTTGCTCACCCTGTCCGATCAATTAAAAAAAAATCGGAATTGACTAAAAATCGGATCGGACAATGAACCGATATGTTGGTTTTTTGGTCGATCGTTCTGCAATCAGAGTACATTGATGGACCCACAGCCCTATGCAGCAGCCTTTCCGATCAATGGGTTTTGTGGAATCGGCCATTTTTGAGATCGGCTCATGTATAAATCGACCACAAATCGCATTTACAAGGTGGTGTTGCATCTATTCCTGAACGGATCAATTGCCGATTCCTGATCGGCTGGAAACATTGGATCGGCAGTCGAGTGGCAACAGAAGTCACCACTGAGGCATATATATTTGTGAAGGTCCTAATTCACCAAGGATATGGTATAGTTGGCAAGTAGTTGGTGATTGTGAATTGGACTTGTTGTAAATGTTGAAGTCTCACATATCAAGGTCATGGTATAGTTGGTAGTAGTTGGTCATAGTCATCTAGACTTTTAAAATGTTTAAATCTCACGTATCAAGGTCATGGTATAGTTGGCAGTAGTTGGTCATAGTCAAAGACTTGTTGTATACAGTATGTTGAAGACATTACTACGAAATAACTTGTTTGATTGAAACTTTGAAATATGCTGGCAAAGTGGCAACAATTGATCATGTCAGGCAAGTAACTCATCAATGAATACCAATATCAGGATTCAATGGCCTCTTTCATTCACATGTTCAGATCTGGGTGGGGTTACCAGCTTTCTATTTCTTTACCTATAGACAAACAAGTGAGATGGAATATCTACAAAGCAAGAGATATTCCTAGATCTTATTTTGGTCATTTGCCAATCACATTCTAGACGTATCAGAACAGTTTCAGATGCATTGCCATAAAAACTTTGGCTGTCCATAGCAGTGGCGTAGTGTAGCTCACCCAGGTGGTACATCTAAGAAAAAGGTTTATACCATTTGCAGTGAGAAATATCCAGAGACCAGGTCTTCTTGTTGCCCCTTAGCAGGGGCTGCCTCTACATTTTGTCTGAAATGTAAATTATCTGTGAATGTAGAATGAATTTGAAGTGTAACTATGATGCAACGTCACTGCCTGTAACACTGGCGCCCCTTTGTAACATTATATTTCTAATGATCCTGAAAGCAGATCCATTCAGTTTCCAACACAACTCTTAATTCATAAGTGTAAGTCTTTGAGAACATTAGAAGTTTTCTTTAGATTTATGAGAAGGTATAACTTTACATTGGAATATGTAGCTAGTTTACATTTATTATCCCATTTTTTAAATATGTTCCCCCTCTCCCTTACGAAAACCCCAAATTAACGTTTAAATAGGCATCTGCAGGGAGTGAGGAGACTTGGCTTGTGAAATTTTAAATTCTAGTTTATTTCATAAATACTTTGAAACATAAACTAAGAGGTCCCCAAATGTCTGAGAGGCCCCAAAAGTCTGGAAGTTGCTGTACCATCAACTTCCCGACCTTAACTACATAAGTTTGGTGTAGTTCTTGCCCTTTAAGAATATACATTAAGATTTTTGTAATTAAGCCATGACCATCCTGCCAACTTACCTTCCTGTTGTAGCATGACAGTTCTTAGGCCTCTTACTCCTTCATGCTGCACCATTGTCACATTGGCTTC
>CM070043.1:23096230-23119597 GCA_036250615.1 Ptychadena robeensis | reverse complement strand
CGCAACGTCACAGCATGGGTTGTGCTACCTCGGAAAAACTGTCTTTCCTGCTGTAAGATTGATTTTTTTTCTTTTTGGACAGTGATTGCCCTATCTATTGGCAGCCTGATGCTAATAGTGCAAAGTGACCTACAACGTGGTAGGTCCGCTTTAAATTCAACACTTCAGTCTAATAGTATGTGATTTCACATATACTGTACAGCGTTGCCACGCAATTCTGGCAACGGGTGACACAAAGCCTAGTGACACCATTTTGGCTCAACTCATATTGTCATCTCCACACCCCAGCCAATGTCTATCTTTGCCATTTTCTGATCAAGCAAGGTGGATTGCCAAACGACAAAGAAAATGGCCACCAGTGTTTTTTTATGGTGAAGGCAGGGGGGTTGTGCCTGCTCATCTTCCTCTTGCCATAAACCAGAAGATGTACTGTGTGTTGTTCATTCTAATGCTGGGAGCGATCACGCTAGTTCAAGAAATATTGAACTTTCAGCTCAACACAACAGAAGCAAGTACAGGATGAAGATCAGAGTGCAAACAGGAATGAGAAACAAACATTTACAAATCAACGTCTTAACAATCGTTAATCGTTACGATTGTCTTTTATGATTGGACCGCCTGTAGTTATAAAATATTGGTGTTCCATTGAACCAGGTTAATGAGCTATAACCATGAAAAACGATGGTTGATATCGATGACTCTTCCAGTTCTTTCCTTTCTAGTCCTTGATGGGATTCTGCGCGCGCGGCCATAGCAGGTGTTCGCATAGCTTCCTCATTAACTATTTACGATTCAATCTCCATCATGAATCTCGCAGTCTCAGAGAAGTAGTGGCGAATTCTTAGCCGAGGGGGCTTGGCGTTCCCAGGCTATTCATCATCTTAATGATGGCACTCTGATGAGGTGTCTGAACAAATGCATTGATTTCATAAAAAGATACATAAACCTGGGTGGTTATTACCGCTGTTAATCATTATGGGAGATCATGAAAGTTTTCACCGCATTGATTTAATCTCTTGGTGGTAGTGCTATGTGAGCGCGTTGGGGGGATGGCGGAATGATGAAACCTCTACTGTAGAGTTATGCAGGTAGACTAGCCAATGTAAAGCT
Organism: Ptychadena robeensis; assembly: GCA_036250615.1. Lineage (NCBI taxonomy): Eukaryota > Metazoa > Chordata > Amphibia > Anura > Ptychadenidae > Ptychadena > Ptychadena robeensis. The sequence goes on along the minus strand of CM070043.1, from coordinate 23,118,487 downwards.
TATTTAAACCCCCAAAAATTCTTGCCAGTCTTTGAATAGGGTGGCTGAATTAGTTTTCAGTTATTTTCTGTCCTAGGGTTGTAGCATTGCCCAGGGAAACCGCCATAGCAAGGTTCTTTTCGGATGCCTATGTTCCAACTCTATGATTCAAGGCTGGCACACAATAAAGTGAATGTCCACACAGCTGGTTAGGTGGGAAACTGTTTACTAAAAGGAATATGTACAAGTCTTTACACCATCACCCATGGCAGGGATGTGGTTAAAAGCATAGGGACTACAGTTCCAAACAATCCTAACCAGCTGCACAGGAGGGTTGGCTGATGGCTCTCTTACCCAGAATCAGTAGAGAAGAGTAGTAGGTAGCACATGTGGTTCAGTGGAAGAGGAGAGGGGAGGAATCCTGCGTCTCACCCTAACTCTGCAGACACCTCTTGAAAGCTGCATCCATCCATTCGGGCAAGATGAGGGAGAGACTAACCCTGGTCCAAAGGATGTCCCTGTCATTTACCAGCCTGGGCACTGCTAAGTGGAAGGCCAGCAGAGGGATCCAGAAGAAGGTGGGAGCACCTAGCTCCTAGGTAAGCTACCGACAAAAAGCCCGGGAAAACAGCTAACAAGCTAATATATAACCTCTGCCCAGTGGTAGGGAAATGACAGTAACTAGGCAGAAGGTAGAAGCAAAACAGCTGGAAAGAGCCATGATCTCATGCCCTGGCAGTTGCTGTACAGAATATATACATTTCTTAAAGCTATATACACAGGGGTGCACATAACTTTTTTAGTGATCTCCTCAGATGAGTACCAGGAGATGGTGTTTGGTACTCACCCCAAATGTTCCTGCATGGTAGGTTCTGCTGCAGATGGACCTCTGTCCTCCGATTAGCTGTCTCCATCCACAGGTCACCAGCTGGCTTTGGGTCACATGTAACTCTCACAGTACAACAAGTTTGAACCCCCAGACCTCATACCTTAGTAGTACAACCCTGAAATTTTCTGGGCTAGAAACTAACCCCCGAGACTACCTGTAGTCCAAATGTCATCCTTTCATAGTCATATTCCAGCTGTAACAGTGCTTTTCTCTTGTCAGATTTTACACTTACATATGCCTACTCTTTTTCATCCCCCAGATCTTTTTTGGATTATTAATTTACATTCCCAATTTCACCCCTCTAACGGCAACCTTTCATAGTTATTCATGTTTCCCTGCAGTTATCCAAGTGACAGAAATTGTATACATTTAACTACAGCTGTCCAGACACTGAGCGCCTCCAAGTTGTTAGTACGCATATGAGCTTTGTAGCCATAATGCAGATACGCATAGGTTTTGGCCCCTTTTGAGTACCAGAGTATCACTTATGTGCACCACGTTATATACACCAATTTAAACACCATGTCATGGCCTATCATTCAATGTATTACAGTGTATTTCACTACACTACAAGGTGACAACACTCCATTTAGAAGAGCCATCTATTGGATGGCATTATGAGGCATCACAGAGTCTGTTATCACCTCCCCCCAAAACAGATGTACATGGTTAGAATTAGTGTTGAGCCCGAATATTCGAATTGCGAATATATTCAACGAATATCGGCTATTCGAGAATTCACAAATTCCGCGAATATGATGGCAGATATTCCCAATGTCAAATATATTATATAATGCATTGGGATGCTAATGGCCATGCATTGGGATTCTATATTTGCAATGCATGCAAATTCATTTTGAAGGTAATCACAAAACGGGTATATTAGCAAAATATCGCAAATTTGAATAGTGCCTATGCCGCTCATCACTTACAGAATAAAAGGGGGAATTGTGAAGATCTCTAGCTTATCAGATTTTAGGTCGCACAGTATGCTAATACCTGTTTTTAGAGATTGCTCTACAAAGCGTACAATTTCTTCTCTATATACTATTTGGATGACCCCCGACCCGCATTTCACTAATATCTCCTGATATCTGGGAAAGATCAGAGCTGCTCTTAAGTGACAAATATTTTTTAATTTCCTGCTGTGAACACATTTCTACATCAGCAGATCTGTATGAATTTGTTTTACGTGCGCAGGATTTGCATTTCAAAGGCAACTAAGGTTTAGACACAATTTAATAAAAAAACTGCTTACCGCTGTGTTGGGGTGAAGAGGTCTCTGCGCCGAGCTGTCAGTCCCCGCTGAATAAATACATTTCATGGGAAAGTACATTAATTTATCCAATAGTGATAGCTTGTGAATGAATAGGCTGTATTGTCAGTGATGTCATCAGTCTGAAGTCATTGGATAGGCTTTATTGTCAGCGATGTCACTGGTCTCTAGTAGTCTCACATTCTGCATTCTCAGTGAGGTCACTGGACACTAGTGATTGGATATTCTCAGTGATGTCACTGATCTCGAGTGATTGGATAGGCTGCATTCTCAGTAATGCCACTGGTCTCTAGTCATTGGATAGGCTGTATTCTCAGTGATGTCACTGGTCTCTAGTGATTGGATAGGCTGCATTCTCAGTGATGTACCTGATCTCTAGTGGTCTGAAATTCTGCATTCTCAGTGATGTCACTGGTCTCTAGTCATTGGATAGGGAGCATTTTCAGTGATGTCACTGGTCTCTAGTGATTGGATAGGTTGCATTCTCAGTGATGTCACCAGTCTCTAGTGATTGAGTAGGGAGCATTCTCAGTGATGCCACCAGTCTCTACTGATTGGTGATTTGATAGGCTGCATTCTCAATGATGTAAACATTCTCGGTGATATAACCGGTAAGTGAATGGGTAGGCTGCATTTTTGATGGTGTTTCAAACTCTGTTGTCTGGTGAACAGTGACGTGCACAGCAAGAATCCTCATTCCTCATCGTTTCATACCCACCTCTGTGGGTATTTTGGATCTTCTATTCTATTAACCTGGAATCACAGTGTGTTATGTTAAAATACAAAACTGTACTTTACATTGCTAATATTCTCTGCCTCCAGCTGCCCATGTTCTGCATTATTTATCACTTGCCTCCATCGAATGATGCTTCTGGGCGCTCCAAAGATGCAAAGCTAATAGCGAGCTTGTTAAATCAGCGGGCCTCTCGTGTCATAACTCAGAAAGTTTGTTTTTGCAGACTGCCCTTAAGAATTTCCTATCTGTTCTGTTATTTTCAGGCTGCCCTGGGGAGGTTTAATATAGAAGAACCTCCGGTAATTGCTCTGCGGGGCAAGATGAGCAAGACATGAGAAGATTGCAAGCTAAAACTTCAGACAAAATGAGTTGCGTTTAAAGGGGAACTGCAATTTAAATTATTCTGATTTCTAGAGAAAAAAATATATATATTTAAAATAGCTGAATTTGTGGGTTAATTGCAAAGACCCTAAAATAGGCATCATCACCTACATTGCTGGAGATGTAGGTTTTTGAGTGAAAATATTGACTTTGAACTTCATTTATATAAAAACTTATATAAAAAAGTGCTAGAGCAATACTTTTTTTTATGTTCCCACATTCCTTCTCTACATCTCCAGCAATGTTGATGATGATATCTTGTTCATGGGGTTTAAAATTAACTCCCCTATAAACTACTTTAGATATCGGGACCATCCCAATTATGAACCAGTAATGTAAGATGTAACATTTCAAGGTGTAGATCTGTTCTCAACTTTCCCAGAGGTCATGAGTACTCATACACCCACAACATATTGCTACACATTTCTTACTGAATTCTAGTATTTTCGCAGATCGGCCGTGAATTGCTGCTGCCCACATGGAGTGACAGATCCATGCCGCCTAAAATCTTGATCTTCCAGAGAACGAACTTATCCGTATTTCTCTGGCCGATTCCCTTCGCACGTGTTCACTTGAGGAGTACTTTGTGCAAATCAATTTGTGGGATGCTTGGGAATGTATCTACCACATCACTTTGTTTAAATGGCTATTACTTTGTGGCAAGTGACATAATAGGGAGGATCATCTAGAGGCCAGGCGTACTGTGGTTCCTCCATGTGGCAGGAAGTGGTCCAGGACTGAACTGGATGTGTTCATGTTTCGTCAAGCCTCCTGAACTGACTGGAACAAGTTTTAACAGGAAATGAGAGAGAAATATAATACAGAGCATATAATATAATCCTGTGTAGCTCTCCCCTGATAGGTTGCAAGCCAAACAAGATGACGTCTAGACCCGTCTCATCGTGCATGGGAGGTGGTAAGAGAACCCCTGTTAATCAAGAGGTCAAAAGATTGCCAAGTCTAAAGACCTGAGGTGGCAGGGTTCTGACAGCAACCTCCCAGGGGCCCCACTACCCAGACATTGACAGAAGCATTTAGGAACAACATAAACACAAGAGGAATCCTCTCCAACAAATACCCGCGCTACCCACTCTAATCTATGCTGCCATTGAAGAGGTTTCCCTAGAAATAACTGTTGGTATGCTCCATTTGGTGACAATTGTGGTGTTTTTATCAAGTAGATGGACAAACATCAATGAAAACTAAACAAAAGTTCTAAGCCTATATAAAAAATATAACTCACACCTTAATAGTTGCTTATTTAGCTTTGTGTGGCCGCTATTATTCTATAAATAACTCACTTTGAATTTCAAAATGAAAGGCATTTTTTTTAATGAAATAAATAATCCATACGTTCTCCCTATAATGACTTTCTCCAGGAAAGCAGCTTCTTACGTTTTAGCTGTCTAAGCATTCTTGTTGTAGCAGAGGCACCCGAGCCTCATAATAACCCACTCAACACGCCAGGATCATTACCTGACAGAGCTATACCAAGCCAGCCGAGTCTCAGATTCATCTACGTGTCTGCCAGTGACAGCTAATGTGCTAGCTGACACCGGCTCATGGCAGCAATGAGGCATCACGCAGATCACCAGTCACTTACACCCATTGTGCTATCCCCTTCCTGATTACAGGCTCTCAGCATCAAGTTTCTGAATCAAATTTTCTGTTGACGAAGGGAAAAGAGAGTGAGACTTAAATAAAGCCCTTTATTGTGTTTATTTTTAACACATGTATGTAGGATTTGGATTGGGCCCAGCAGCAGTGACGATAGGGAATACTGTTAAATTGTACCTCTCACCGGGGAAGCCTGTTTCAATGAACATGGGGAGAGGGACTGCCAAGCGCCATGCTGTGTCTTAGCACAAATAAAGTATTTGTGCCTCAAGACCTTGTTCAAATTGCCTGTCTGTCACTTGTTCTGTCCTTTTAGGCTTCCTACTGGTTGACTTCTTTATCCCACGCTCTCTGTTGGAGCACAGGTTCCTTTCTACCCTGCTTTCATCAGGAGCGCACATTCTCATCTGTTCTTCCGTGGCCTCTAATTGGTCTCATATGGAAGGTGACCTTTACCTGATGTGCAGATCTTGTTTGGACTTCACCAGGTCAACCAGGGTAGGTGGGCATTCTGTGTTTCAGATGATTGGCTGAGAATGTAGAGAATCCTGCTGCAGGTTCTTAATCACATACCATCTAGTATTGGTCTAAAGCTGGAAACCAATATGCCTCCTACCAGCTAAGTTCTCCCTGAAGATAATTATATCCTAAAATCTTCTAAAACATGTTGGCTGTGTACATGTATGTTCTGGATTTTGAACATTTATGGATTACACAATACACAAGGTTCTTCTGACTATTCCTCATCCTTCTCATATATCAACTCACAAACTAGAAAAAAAAAAAACCTTGTAGCCCTTCAATGGTTGGGCATCGGATGAACCACCCAATTTTTTCTTTGTTCAATATGCAGTCTGTATACAGTTTTAGAATCACACCAAACCTCCGTAGTCCAATTTCTACACCTATACAAGTGATAATATTTAAATATCTGTTGACAAAGACTTCTCAAAGCAATGAGGATGTCTCCCAACGTTGTCTTCAAGAAAGACTGCTAGCTCTGAAGGGCAAAGGTAGCCTACAATGTGGTCAGAAGCTTTTCTCTGGACTGGAGCAAGGTGGGTATACCAAGGGATGAAGGATGGAAAAAGGGGGTATCTTGTACTGGAAAGAAAAGTCATAATTTTATTTAAATTAGTCAAGTTATGTATATTTATATTACATTTTATAGAAGAACAATCATGAAGGTTATGGTGACAAGGGATTAAAGGAATCAAAAAGCCCTCAACTCGAGCAGTGCATAGCACAGTGAGGGCTCATTTACACAGGCGGTAAACACACATTAAGTGCAGCTACAGTTATATATATTATTATTAGATATATTAAATATATAAAATGCCCCCCAGAGGGCATGCACAAAGTGCAACTTACGGCAGCCGGAAAGAACCATGTAAATCCATCCTAAAACTTTCTTAAAACAGGAGGTATTCCATCATGAATAGGTCATATGAATAACCTATGTTATAAAGGGGCAAGCTACCCAATTCAGAAAGAATAGTACAAGAGTGATTTGTCTTCCAAGAGCAGAACAGTACCCAGTTAGGTCCCTAATCTAATAGGGCTGTCGTAATTTTTTTCCATGATCTTGCTTCATTGTAAAGCAAGTAAAATTTTTACAGGGAAAGGCAAACTCTCCATTGTAGGTTGACTTAGGCCTCTGACCATAACTGGAAATTCTACATCTAGAACTGGCAGTCCTTAATGTACCATGCATTTATACCTCCATAGCCAGATACTGTATAATCGCTGCAAAAGCAATGCAACATGCTGTGTTTGTTCCTTCAGATATATGTTTGTCACTTACTACGCTAAGGCTTTTGTTGTGCTGAATGCTAACGTTGGTCGCCATAATATCGCCATATATCTGTTTTATTTTTCGATAGGCTTGAAATCTCTGTGGCTTTGTTACTGATGCATCTTATGCAGAATAACTTCAGAATGAGAAATATTTAGAGAAATTTTCAAAAATGTTGATTTATCACAAAGTGGCTTCTGATATTATACTACGTGTGAACTGTATTTGTTCTTTAGGTTTGCTGTAAAGAACGTAAAACATTTCACAAACTTCAGCAACTCAAATGGAAAATGTCAAAATGATGAGTAGATTCAGAGAGATGTCCAGGTGAAGTTCTAACTGTTGTTATGCAAGCCAAATTCAGCCCTGCCTTTCAAGTCTTCCTATCTAATACGATGGGCAAGTACATTGGCCAATAGAAAGGCTTGTGTCAGGAGGCTGTGGGAACAAGTAGTAGTTTTCCTTCAAACTCATAGAACTTTGTCTACCTATACCTGTTGATGTTCTTGTCATTTTGACATGTATGTTTTTTTTTTACTGGAAATTCCAGCTGCTTGTCCATTCTTTTCCTCAAGCCTTCATTTTAATTGCTCTGATAGTCATAGGTTTATGTTATGCAAGACTCAAGGATGCATTTGACATTTAAAAGTTGTTTTGGAACAAATTAAAAACAAAATCTATCTTCCCCAACCTCCTTTGTCACCTGAAAAGAGATACATGCTATAATGCAAAGTTTTGAAGACCACGGTAGACCGTGATGTACTTATATTTGTTATGTATGCCCCACATTTAGCCATGGTTTATCCTTTATGCTGCAGGGTACGAAATTCCTGGGTGCCCACCTGTCTGTGGCAACCTAAAATTCTCCAAGACAGTCACGCAAAATCTTCTTCTAGCTTCTGGGACAGGTAACTACATGTGATGTGATGTTGTGTTTTGAGGGAAATTCTTGATGTGGTTTCTTCACCCATTGTCTAAATATATTCTGTGAAGCAATTTGTATTCCTGAAAATTAGTAAACAATATAAAGCGATTTATATACTATCGCTTCAAAGCCATTGTGCATTGAAGTTGGGTGGGCATCAGCTGGGATAAGAGGATCTCTGACATCTTATTTCATAGTGACTCCTGTGGAACACAGCGCCATTATCCAAGGGCTGGTTTCACAACTCCTGTATTATGTATAAAAGAAACATGAGACCATCATTGGATATCTATGGCACTTTACTGTACCTGGGTGAGCGGGTAGGGCCATCACACCACTGGAGTTCACAAGAGTCCTAAATAGGACATACCTTGACATCAACCACATTAAAGTGAAATAAGAGATGTCTTTTGCTTGTCCATGCCAACCTCAGTTTGCTTTAGCGATGTTCGGGATTACACTGTGCACCTTAGAAAAAGAAAAAGGATATTTAAAAACATTGCAATTATTTCCAACTTTGCCAAAGCAATTGTCATGTTTGGCTGGGATTTAATGATGATGGAGATGACCATCTCTGGGATGATCATCAGGCAGTCGTGTTGGTAAATGCCAAGCTGCTGTTCCATAGAGTGCACATTTAAACTCTTTTAAAGGGCAATGTTTAGGGACAGTGCATGGAGAGGGTTAAAATTAAATGTTAGTCAGGGAATGCTTATTTGTAAAAATCTTTAAAATAGGAAGACCTATGGAGACTGTCACTGTTCCTCCTAAAGGCCCATTCTCCAGCAAGTTATATGCTCCACCCCTCTATTACAGAAAGGGTTAACCCTAGATAAGCTTGCAAAATTTGTTTGAAGGTAGTTACTGCCTTGGGCTATGTTCCCACTTGGCAATTCGCTAGCACCCAGCAATCGCTCAGCAAGCTCCCGTAATTAGAATCACAGCTGAGTGATTGCAGCCAGGAAGTGGGGGGGGGGGGCAGGACATCTTGCACCTCCCCACCAGATCGCAGGTTTCGCCCATTCAGGTCTATGGCTGCAACCTGAGGCCGCAACTGCCTGAGATCAGAAATGCGGTGACACGCGTTTCAGGTCGCGGCCCATTAGTTAAAGTGGGAACTAGCCCATTCAACTCAATGAAGGTGATCAGCCACAATAATCGCATGCAATTAAAATCGGCATGCTTGACGTACCAAATATGTTTTTCTTTTGGAGATATTTCTTATTACAATAGGAAGTAATCTCCCCAGCAGGGATGCAGACATAAAAAATTAAACACAGACATGGGTTCTAACCAACACACAAGGGTAAATAAAACTCCTTTTCTATTTAATGAGGATGAAGAAAGGGGGAGGATGTATATTCAGTGGCGGCAATAGCTGGGTGCAGTAGGCACAAGGTGACATCAAACCTAGTGAAGCCACTGGTTTGTACTCCCCATTAAGAAAGGATTTTGAGCTGTCGCTGAATATGTAAAGGCGCTAGCACATCCAAAGTATCGAACGGAAATCCATGTGTACAAAGCACATTAAAAGGGTATCGACCCGTGTATGCCCACTTTTAGACCTCACAATTTAAACTGTGATCAGGAAGGAAAATATAGATAGAAGAATGTTGTGATTTCTCTAAAACACCGTAAAATATTAGGTAGCTATACCCTATGAAACATGTATTTATGGAAATTCCAAAAAAGAAAGGGTATGTTAAAAGGAATTGTAACCCAACGTCTGGCAGATGTTGTTCTTGCATTTATTGTGTTGTCTTGAATTTTTAAAACTGATTTTTACCTTGTCCAATATATGTATATATATATTCTGAACAAGGTATACTAAAATCTTATAAATAGAGCAATATTTTAACAATTATGTCTCTTTTATTGCTATGAGAGCACTTCACAACATCAGGGAATGATGCACCATTATACTATATATTGTACCTAGGAACAAACCATAGTTGAGAAGACAGATGAAAATGCTGTAGAGTAACCTGTGGTTCTCCAGCACAGTTGGTCATGAGGACAGTAAAATACGCTTGAGGACAATAAGGAATGCTGAGACTTGTGGTTCTCCAGCACTGTTGGCTGGGAGGACAGTAAAACATGCTGGAGGACAATAAGGAATGCTGAGACTTGTGGTTCTCCAGCACTGTTGACTGGGAGGACAATAAAACATGCTTGAGGACAGTAGGGAATGCTAATACACTATAGAAATAAGCCTTCTGGTCCATTATTCACTATGAGTATAGGGGAAGGGGCAGTGTAAAAGATATCTATGCCTTTGCGTTGTAAGTACACCTCTCTCAGAAGAGTTTACAATCTATTATAGCCATATGTCACTAACACATTTGGGACCTGGTACCCTAGCTATCAGAATAGCCTCAATTACAAAGCTATTTCCATATGGGAGGAGTCACATATATATTCACAAGAACAGAATAAGGTCACAACAGTTAGGAAGCATTAGCACATACGCTCTCCGACTGACTGCCAGTAGCTTGGAAAGTGCTCATGGGGCATTTAAAAGCCCACTTTCTGTCAATATGGGACAGTCTTCTTGGCTTCATGACTTTTTGGGTGAGCCCACTGTGAATGTCCCCTAATAGCTGAGGGAGCTGATGCTATTATAATAGTATAGTATAGTAGTAGAGTTGAGTGTTTAATTTTATTTTCTGCATTGCAATGTGCAAGTGACACAGACTCATGTGTAAATAGCTATTTATGGGTAAATTGTTTGTGCCACATTGTAAAATGTGGCTCTCCATAAGTGAAATGGGTTCAGAGAATATATACTGCTAGTGGACAAATCCCAGTCTCCTGCAATGTAGAGCTATTGCTCACAGGACTTCTACAAAAAGAGAAAAAATAATAGTTTTTTGTCTATAAGAACCACAGACAAATGTGCATCTTATAGTCCAATATTGTTCCACATTATTGAGCAGACCACCATTGCTCCTACTGAGCATCATCAAGCACAAAGATTTATAAGGTTGGGAGACAGTGTGCATCCAAACAGCAGCTCTGGGAGGCCGTTCTGACATTATACAAAGAAATTCAAGCAGAAACTCTCCAAACTCACAAATTCTATGTATACAAGAACTGTACCGCTTCAATCAAACAATTGGGTCCTATGTTAATATTTTAGTATTTTACATTGAAATAGCTTTTGATTTCAGTAAACATGACCTCCTAGAGCTGCAAATAGTAGCGTAGCAATCACCATAGCAGTATCTCCGTTTCTGACTACCTGGGTGTTATTTCCGAGTCCAGCTATCTTTGGGTGAGAAATACTTACTGAAATCCCGGGCTGGTGAAATGTAAACAAATTTAGGGAGCAGTGCCATCTTGTGACTATTTGACTTTGTGAGTTAATTAACCTCCGTACCTTTTTGCACAGAATCTGGATTTCAGTGGACCACCAGGGTGCTTATATTTTTTTGTTTGCTTTTGGCATAGAAAACCAGATTCAGTCTGGTTTCCTGTGCCAAAAGCAAACAAAAAAATTAACCACCCTGGTGGTCCACTGTCAGGGGGGTTAATTCCTAGTCCAGGCCCTTCGGGAACAGAGCAGTGTTGGGTGTCCAGAAAGAAGGGTTGGGGATTCCAGGAGGAGGTTTGTATAGTAACAATGAATTGTATTCTAATGGTGGATGATTTCAAAATTATGTTGGCTACCACTTGCATCTACTCTGAAATCTGAAAACAATATCATTTGTGTGATATTTTGAAACAGGGTGTATATAAGTTTTGGTATAGGCTGATCCTTTGTATATTTCTCCATGCTATAAGAGAAACTCCCTGTGCAGGTCTGGCCTAACGGATTCCTCTTCTGAGCATTTTATTTTAGGATAAATGAAGTATTTGATTCAAAATGCTTTAAAAGCAGAAATATAATCTGGTTGATGCCTACATATACTCCAAATAATTACAAAGTGATATGAAAGGTGCCAGTTTAATGGGGTTCTCTGTACTTGTAGCTTAACCCCTAGCTTGTCTGAACGCTGGGTTGTACCACAATGGAAGGTGGTGGCCCTATATAAACCATAAAATAAACTAAACTAAATAAATACACTGTGCCAGGAGCCGTGCATCAATAACTAATGGGCAGAAGCCAGCATACTTTCACTACTCCATCTTCAAATCCAATGGAGTAATGTCTAACTCAATGGTTCCCAAACTGGGAGGGGGGAGGAGGAGAAGCAGGAGGGGGGGCTAGATATTGTTCCTAAATAGTAAAGGGGGGCCTTGCAAGGAAATTTTGGGAACCACTGGTCTAACTGAAAGTAGAAAATTCTTTCTTTATAGTTTCTATAAGATCCCTTATCATTCTTCTATCACTATGAAAAATATGTACACCACAGGGCAGCAAGGGGAGCAGTGCTGGGGATAGGGCAGACATTATATCAGTGATGACAACAACTGTGTTAATATCGGCTTTCCTAAAAGGTTTAACTTCAAAAGATTGACTTCAGGTTGTAGCAGAAGTTCCACAGGTACCACTGCTAAGACAGCCAAGCAAATGCCTCTTACTGAATAAGGATGACAATTTCTCCTAGGAAAGGTTCTACTGCAAGAGAACTCATGGAGTAGCACATGATCAATTGATCAGCTGATGGATTGACCTTTTCTTATTCGGTGGTCTTGATCATTTCATTACGTCTCATTTCTGAGGATCAAAAGTACTATTTAATCAGCTGATCAAATTGATTATTTGTCTCTCCATATGTTTTTTTTTTGGAGAATTTTTCTAGGAGAACTTGCCATCCCTATTATAGAACACAGAGGGATTGGTGACTACCATAGATGCTGAGGTCTGATTTCAGCCCTTCTATTCTGGAGGACACACAATTTTGTTTTCCTTAATAGCCTTTTTACTAGACCCCCACACACTTAGTAGTCGGCAGCACTGTGCAGGCACTCCAGTGCCATGTAAAAAACCCCATTCTATCTATAGCTTCCTCGCTTTTTCGGCGTCCGGGCTATATAAATGCTGCGTTTCCAGATGCCTCTGTGAATGCACCCATACTAGGCCACCACCACCTACCCTAGGCTCCCCAGCAACTATTAGAGATGGTCACTTATTTGGGATGGCTTATTTGGGTGTAAATGACTAAGATCCTGGACAAGCTAACACCACCAACATTGCTAAAGATGTAGGCAAAGGTTGTGGGAACATTGCAAAAAAAGAAAGTATTACTCTAGCCCATGTAGTTTATGCATAATTTAAGTTCAAATCAAGTTGAAATTTCTAAGAAAAGTTTTTTGACTTGACTTATAACTTTGTTTATGCAAAAACTACATTTGCTAGTGATGACACAATGTTCAGGGGCTTTGGAATTACCTCACAAAGTCAGCTGGACAAGATAAGATTTAACCATCTCTAGCAGCTGTATTCTGCTGGTACATTATCAGCTTCACAACACAGTTCAGCCTCCAGCTTTGTCTGCTTATTGCTGCAACAAACGTGTGTTAATTGGCCCCTTTGCTAGAAGTCTAAGTTATTGCTATCACATGACTAGAGGCTAGGCTGAATTGGGAAAGGGGTTATCTTTAAAATTTAATTCAGGGCTCTTATGCAAGTACCTCATTCCACCAATGAAACATTCCCACATAGAAATGTTCTCAGTAAAAAGTGGCAAACTACACAATTTCCACCCAACCCTAAACACAATTTAAATAACATTAAAATATATTTCCCCAACATGTCAACCTTCTCTATTTAGGATGTTGGCTAGAAATATTGGTCTTCCTCTCTAGCACATGAATGAGGCCATGCCTGTTAAAGATTGGGGTTTCAGTGTATGGAAAGGACTTGATCGAAGGTCTGCAGTGTCAGAAGAGGACAGCAGTAGCTGGACTAGGTCTGATATGAGGTCTATAGATCTGTAATGTTAAGGTATCCATACACACATCAACTTTTGCTTGATTGATCTTAGATTCTATTAGATTGTGTGAGAATCAAGTGTCAGTCTAACATCCATACAGTGTACACACAGTGTAATTGATTCAAAACCGATCCATTCCTTTATAAATCCTTGTTCACATGCTCCACAGTACCACTGAATACAAATCCATTTAAAACCTTTACCAGTCTAGCTTTCCGGGCGGCACCATCTCGTCCAGCGCTGCTACTCCCACTATAGCACTGGACGAGATGGTGCTGTCCAGTACACATTGGGGCTCTGGGAGCGCATACTCTTTGTTTTGCGCTGTCCTGGTGTCCCCGATGTGACATGCTGCCAGCTCCTCCGTCTTCTCTCCCCCCCCCCCCCCCCCCCCCCCCCCCCTCCCGAGTGACATCATGATGTCACATCGGAAAGGTGGCGGGAAATTTGAAAGTACATTGCATGAAATCAGTTTTCTTTGTAGATGTATATCTATATGTACAAAATATCGCAAAAATAAAAAAGTCTCTGGTGCCCCAGATGTGCACATTTGATTTTACCACATCTATCACACCAGGTTAGAGAGGGTTAACTGCAAATGGGCACATCTGGGGCACCAGAGACTTTATTTGGGCGAGATTTAGTACATAGCAGCAAAGCTTTGTGCCCTGATTTTTGTGTTTTCTCATTAATTTTATTATAAAAAAAATATTTTATTTTACTTAATTGTTTGTTTCAAACATTATTATATTCAGGATGTCTACTAGACCTTGTACGGACGTATATCATGGGAAGTTACAGGCCTACAACATAAAGAAAAATTTACCATTGAAGTCTATGGTGCACTTTTAGCACAGAAATCAGGATCATGGAAAAATCCATGTATGGTTCAGGGCTGAACTGAGGTCTGCTTAGTATTAATTGGGGCTGATCTGAAGTCTATTAATTGGGGCTAATTTTAGGTCTGCAATCTAGTAATTTGGGCTGATCTGAGGTCTGCAATACATAAACTGGGGCTCTGAAGTCTATTCATTTGGACTGATCTGAAGTCTGTTAATTAGGGCTAATCTCATGTCTGCAATACAAAAATTGTGGCTCTGAAGTCTATATATATATAATTGGGACTGAACGGAGGACTGCAATATAGAAATTGGGGCAGTAAAGTTTAAGAGGGAATATGTTAGGGTTGAACTGAGGGCTGAGGTGTATGGTTTAACATCTTAAATGCCAGGCATAGCCCAACTAGGATAGTATAGACAAGGACAGGCATCCCCAGGAACATTTGCACATTCTGCTTTTAGCAAGGTTTAATATAGTTAATTATAATTCATTTCTATATATCTATTGAGTTCAAGATTTAACCCCCCTGCCATTCCTGGCGGCTCCAATGGAAGAGATGGAGCAAAGTTCCCAGTGTGATTTCCAGATGTGCTGTTTGCAGTTTACTCTTTTGTGCCAAAGGACATTGTATTCGATACAGTGATAACTGCATCCAATACAATTCAAAGTAAAAAAAAAACACATAACACATTTCCAATTGAATAAAAATGTTATTATGAATATAATAAAAAACATAAATATGAATACATACTGTTTTGAAATCTAACATACAAAATTATTTCTAAAAGTATTTTAGAGATTTCATTATTCAAATAATACCTTTTAATATATATATATCATTTTTAATGACATTTTTTTAAATAGTTGTTTGTTTCAAACATTATTATATTCAGGATGTCAACTAGACCCTTGTACGGACATATTTTAGAAAGTTACAGGCCTACAACATAAAAAAATGCAATTCTATGGAACACTTTGGTATAGAATTCTGGACCTCAGCAGTGCGCTAGGGAGGTAAAATATCTATAGAACTGTACAGTGTAACAATTATTATCTAATTTTACAATGCCTTATGCCTGCCATACACATGCCGATAAGTGGCCGATTTTTCACCTGACCGACGGGTCGGTCAGCGGAAAAATCGGCAGCTAATCGGCATGTGCCCACATGGGGCGACAGATCCCTGTTGCCCCACAGCTCGGCCGGCCAGAGAACGGACATGTCCGATAATCTCTGGCCGATGGAAGCCGAGTGCATTAGCTTCAATGAAGACCGGTGTCTTCATTGAAGCTAATGGCCGGCACACAAAGGGTGCTGGCCGACTGAAGGTGCCCCATAATGCACCGGGGTGCAAACATGATGACGTCATCACGTTTGCATTCCGGTGCATATCGGAGTAGGTCTGTCTGACCTACTTGGACTGTGTATGGCAGCCTTAAGTTTTTACTTTAGTTATCTACTGCTAAGAATTTGCTTGCACACCCCTGGATTAGAGATACACTACCCCAAAGTTTGTGGTGGAAAATTTGGATTCCATAGATTTATTGGGATCATTGAAACACCACTCAGCTCAACTACTTTCTTAAGCAATTAATAAATAATACCATCCATCCCTAGAGGTTTGCCTGAATGTATGCCTCAACACGTAACTGCCTTATCTCTAAACACTAAACATATTGTGAGCCTGGAAACTACACAAGATGATAATAAACAATAAATAATTCATAAGCTTTGCCACTTTTCTTTTTCTTCTTACAATGAAATCCTTTTGGGCCTGTCGCTCTTCATTTAGAGTCGGTCCTTCTACCTCTTTGGAGTACGGTGTTTCCTGCTTCATCCTCTTTGCTCAATCCAATGTAATCTCATGAAAGCTTAAAGCACATCTGTAGACCTGTCTGATTTCTGAATATTCAGTTTTGTTTTTTTATTTAATAAAAGCTTAATGCCCCCCCCCCCACTGCTTTGTGGTAATAAGCTCAATTTTCTCTTATTTAAATTCACCGTCCTGATTGCAGTGGATGAGGAGCACATATGATTCAGAAGAAACTCTTTGACTGATTAGGACTCAATTGTTTATATAAAAAAAAAGAAAAGAGATGAACGAGAGGCCAGGCTGGCAATGAAAACTATTGGTTTGTTAGTGGGTTGCGGTGCATCCATTGGCCAACTCTGCAACCATCATCGGCTTGAAGGGGTGTTAGATAGTTTTACATTAGGGGATAGGAAAAAGAAACCACACAGTCCATCTTATACCTTCTCCATGACATATACGCTCATTATTCAGTAGTCCAGCATGTGTGTATGAAGTCGTAATAGAGCATCTATCCTTAAAATGTTTCAGACTAGGTCCAGAAAAGGTGGCCTACATGTTCATCAGAACATGTTGATTGCATTTTTATTACCATATATAATCTCTGCTGGTTCCGGTGTGTTTTTGAGTTCTCAGTCTGGTCGATTTTTTTTTACATAAACTGCATGTGCACAACATAGCCATCAATCACTGGCCTTATTGGAAATATTACTTCCTAATCACGTATAGATTTTGAATGTAAGGGTGATGTTCTGAAACAAATTTTGTCAACAAACTTTCTAAAAGGCATGTGAACCCTTTCTCCTTCTATTTTTAGAGATTTCTGGCTGTGAAATCACAGCTGGAAAATGCTTTCATTTTATAGAAGTAATAACTGCAAAACTGGGAACACATGTGTAGATATTGGCTAGATCGATGGCCGCTTCGAGCACCGTGTGTGCTCACGGCCATCTATCTGGGCCATATCATATGCGGCCATCCCTGTCTTCAAGCAGTACCAATCAATCCCGCTTGAAAACAGGGATATCGAACATGACCGTAAAACATGGTCGACGTCCATTGCTTTGCATGGAGACCGCGGGATCGGATGAGTTAGTAAGCTCCTCCGTTATTGGGCAGCAGTGTGCTGCTGCAGGGAACCTCAAACAGCTCCAATATCAAGCCGCGTGTTCCCTGCTTTAAAGTACAGCAGCTTTTGTTTAAAACTACACTTGCTCTTACACACACTACCTTACATGTATGCTCCTTCCCTTGAAGTTCTAAAGGATATAAAAAGTAGGAAAATGTAAAAAAACAAGAGAACTAATACAATGAGTTGCATAAAGGTTTTAATTTTATTAGAGAATATGAAGTTGCAGGTAAAGGATACCAGGAGGGTAAAGCTTTGATACATGCCCCCTATTAATCTCTTGGTCTGGGGCTGCTGTAAAATCCATATCCAACATCAAGGCAAGTCATTCTCCACCCATCGGGAAATTAGCAGTATGCAGACCTCATATATCATTGAAAGTTCAAGACAGACTGGAGGTGTCAAACCACAGAGCTCTGCATTTACAATATACCATGACCTATTCATCAATGTCACCAAAACTCTGCGGCTATGCCGGGCTGCAGAGTACATGCGAACAACCTGTCTGTACAAGGAAGAATTCCTTTAAGGCTAACCCCAGGCAACATGAGATATTGATCAATGTATTCTAACTGACTCATCATAGAAACCTAAAAGAGTGATGGCAGCAGACCAAGCAGTCGCCAGAGTCTGCGCTATCTTTTTTGTTTTAAGAATGTTTAACACACTTACCCTTAACTGACCCAATACCACTTTTGTAAAGCAATACTTTCTGTGGTTAGTTTGTGTGTCCTAAACTGGTTTAAGGTTCCAGTGAAATGAGGTATACCATGCCAAATGCTAGGTGATACTCTTGGGCTTAAGGTTCAAGAAGAAATGGGCTGGGGATGGCAGTGGTGTCCATAAGGAGGTGTGGGTGACACCCTCTACTGCATCACCATTAATATTTTTTCCACTGAATTCCCTGCTTCCCTATGTGCATGGTATAAAGGGGTGGATGTCTCAGTCAAGCAGTGGTGCTCACCACCATGTAATGAGAAAAAACCCAGACACTTTTCTCTCCCTTGGTTCCTTATCTTCTCTGCATTCCTGCAGCACCTCCTCTGGATCCATTGTTACACATACTGTATCAGTGCATCCTATGCATACCTTGACCCTTGTATGCTGATGTATGTGGGGGGAGATTATGATGTTTGTAGTGGGTTCAGGACTGAGCAAAGTTAGCTTAATGCTAGGCATACACATGCCGATAAGCGGCCGATTTTTAATCTGACCGACGGGCGTGCGCGCTCGCGCCATCGGTCAGGTTAAAAATCGGCCGCTAATCGGCATGTGCCCACATGGGGCGACAGATCCCTGTCGCCCCACTGCTCGGCCGGCCAGAGAACGGACATGTCCGATCTTCTCTGGCCGATGCAAGCCGATGCAAGCCGGAGACGGCGTCTTCATTGCAGCTTATGGCCGGCACACAAAGGGTGCCCAGCCGACTGAAGGGGCCCCAGAATGCAACGGGGTGCTAACGTGATGACATCATCACGTTAGCATCTCGGCACACATCGGAGTAGGTCGATCTGACCTGCTCGGTATGTGTATGCCCAGCATTACATTTCAACTTAATAGTATGTGATTGCCCTCTCCCCCCGCTGTATGAATAAAATGCACCACTATGGTTTGACACTTGACCTGGGCAATGTGACAAACCTGTAAGCAGTACTGTTGAAGACATTTTATAGATTATCCAAGCCCCATCTTGACTTCAGATTGATCTCAAAAACATCCAGTTGCATTTACATAAATGGATATACAGTGAGGAAAATAAGTATTTGATCCCTTGCTAATTTTGTACAATTGCCCTCTGACTAGTATACATACTAGTCTATAATTGTTATTAGTGGTTTATTGTAGCTGTGAGAAAAAGACTAACAACAACAAAAAATCCTTTTAGGTTTGGAGGCTGATGTTTGCCAACTCTGGGAATAAAGCTTGGAGACTGGCTAGGCCACTCCAGGACCTTGAATACCAAAAAAGTGGTCTCTCTCTTGTAGCTAATGAGTATACTGGTGCCATACCCAAACACATAAAGGGCTTGTCACCACTTGTGCGGGCTCCTGCATGGATGTGATTTTTAACCGCGTCCATTCATTCTCTATAGATGCAATCTGGGGGCGGCTGCATCTAACTGAATGGTAAAAAAAAATTACCGCTCATGCAGTTGTGTCAGCCGCCCATGTGGCGGCTGACACACCTGAACTGTACCAGGGCTTTAATGACACCCCAGGCCTATATAAAATCATCCTGAAATGTAAAAGAGAATAAAATGTCTTTATTTAGTGCATGACCATCTTATATGAGGAATTTCATTTAAAAATCATTATAAAAACAACATCACCATGAGTTTAAAATATCGCATGTGGCTAAAAATCATTCCCAATGTGTGAAGTTCAGGTGTCCCGTTATAAGCCTACATGTATTGTCCCCTCAGGGGCTTCCTCAAGGAGTCTACAATGGAAAACTTAAAAAAAAGGCATATCAGAGTCACAATAATTTTCTACAAGTATCTAGATCCACAAGTGTGAAGTTGACCACACACAGGTAGATTCCCGTGCAATCGATCGTCACCACACTGTGATTGATCGCGGGTCAATCGGACGGTAATCAATGTGCACCACATGGGCACATCAATTACTGTACGATGGGGACCCGGTTTCCCCGGTCCTCTCCTTTCCCCAGCCCGAGAATCAGCCAGCCTGCACGCCCCCCCCCCTCTCCTGGCTGATACATGCTGACCCTGCCCCCTTCACACACAGAGCAGCTAGCTGAACACACAGCCTGTGTGTGTGGCTCAGCTGTGTGTTCAGCTAGCTGCTCTGGAACCATGGATGGCTCAAATGAAGAAGCAGATTAGAGGAACATTGGGTGTTGTGAGCACACACGGTGCCCAATGTTGCTCTAATCTGCTTTTTCATCGAGCCGTGTGTGGCTAGCTTGAGTCTAGGCTCCATGGCTGTAGGTCTTTGTAGATAATCTATAGCTATATATATATACATATCAATCTTCTCCCAACCACAAGCGCGCCAAAAGTCACCCCGGCAGGAACTGTGCAGCACCCAAATGGAGCTGCACATCCGGCCGGTGGTACCTGGAAGAACGTCTTCATCAGATCAAGGAAGCCTGACCGCAGCACGATGATGTCATCTCGCTGCGGATAAGCTGGCCACATAAGCCGCAGCACTTCTGTGGCTGCCAGCCTGTTCGATACTTTGGATGAGGACCCTTGGTTCCCATTCAAAGTAATAGAAATCAAACAGGGGTTTTCAACAGTTGCAAGCCTGTTGGAACAAGAGGGATTGATTGATCCTGCTTGAAGGAAGGCTGGATGAGTCTATTTTTTGATAGATTTGAGCACAATCGAGCTTCTTGAACGTGCATGGCGCTCGATTGTGCTCAAATCTATTAAGAATCGAGCCGTGTATGCCCAGCTTAATCCAGTGTTTCATCAATATCTTTAGTTTGCCCTGAAGCATGGTCGCTTTCAGGTCTTGTGTCTCTTTACTAATATCATCCAAAATAGTGACCACCAGCCAAAGGGCGGCTTTTACAGATAACATGAATAAATATGTTAAACATAAAATCTGATGCGCAAAGAGAAATCTTCTGGTGACAGGGTCACTTTAAGCACCTTCGTTAAACATGCCACCTGTTTCCCTTAAAGATGCCATTCATTAGCATGCAAGAACGCAGATTAGGAAACATGACGAAGAAGATACAAAGCACCAAATGAAGATATAAAATACAATGTAAATTGCAGAAGTCTATTCCCCAATCCTGGAAGTCATCTCCCCAGCGTGAACTTTAAAGAACATCTGATGGCAAATTGTCAGTTCGCATTAAAGGAAATTGATTTCTGTGCCTTATGCTGGGGTTTTAATCATCTCCGGAGAGGTCCAGGATCCTGGAACAAAGGAAGGCCTTTCTATCTGAGGAACGTCTCGTAGTCTTAGTTCAGGGAAAGGTCTGCGGCAAGCGCTCACCTCGGAGGATAATGACAATGAAATAACAGGGCCAATCTCTCTGAGAAGTGACTTGAGAAGGGTTTCCATTAGCTCCGGTCTGTGGGAGGGAGAGTGCTGTGTATTTATGAATGATTCACTGATTCAGAGGAGATCTGTGGTATTGATTCTCGGTACAGAGGAACTCGGCCAGGTGGTGTTGGGATGTATCACAAGCCCAGAAAAACAAGAGGAAGAAGCTGTACTTATGTGAAGGAATTCCAAAAAACAGGACATGGTTGTGGTCCCTCCTCTACAACATGTCATAGCTCAAACATGTGAATACATAATGGAGCTTTATGTGCCATGATCATACAATGGGCCCTCCACATAACACAGCCCTGTCTGGGAAGAGTTAAGCAAGACCTCTATGTCTTGTCCCTCCCCCAGCTTGTGATTGGGCATTGTAACATGTGCTCTGCTTTCTCCTCCTATCAGCATCCCCCTTGTTGGTGCTTCTTCTATATGGGAGTTGTAAGAGACTTATATCAGGGCTAAATCAGGTGTATGCACTTCTCATGTTTGAAGAAAACAACTACATTTATTTATGTATTACTAAATACAAAGGTGCCTACATTTGTGTCTTCTCAGTGGCATCTTTAGATGGGCGCGGGGTGCAATGGCAACACAATTTCACTACAGAGGAGGAAATAAACTAGGGCAGTGGTAGCCAAAAAGCCCCCTGTTGGTAGCCATAGAGCCCCTCCCTCAATTGTAAACAGAGAGCCTTCACTTAAGTAGCCACAGAACCCCCAACTTATAGGTAGTCACAAAGCCCCCTTTACAATTAACTGCCGGGGCAAGAGATTAAGAGGGTTGACCTTCTCTACTTTGTTTAACTCTAAAAAAGAAAAAAACAACAACTTTGGGCTTACCATATCCTGTATAGCCACCAATAGTGGTAGTCATGTAACCTCCTCTATGGCATGATATTGTAGCGATCAGCTGCCATTTGATATTAAAGCGGACCTACCACCAGGAATCTATGTTTTCATGAATGGCACTAGAAGTG
>CM070043.1:23061592-23096130 GCA_036250615.1 Ptychadena robeensis | reverse complement strand
AGGTCACTTGTGCAAGGATACACCTACAAACTTGCAGCCTCCTCACTGAAAATGCAAGAATTGCTGGTCCTGCATTGTACATGGTGATATCAAGTGTCTCCGACTGACACGACTTGAAGACCATCATTGGCTTAGGGGAAGGATAGAGAGGTGGATGCCTGCAGGAACTAGAGATAAGGTGCCCTTAACCCAGGAAAACCATAATCCCCATGTGAGGATACTTTACTTTATTCTGCCTACTAATGAAATCTATCACCGAAGCCCCCCACTCTACACGCTTTGAACTTCCATTGATCTTTCATAACCGGCCTCACCTGATGGCATAATCCCATGCAGCTGGTTGTGCCGAGAATTGGCCGCACATCCTTTTGTGTGCTGGCACTTGCGGACATGTCCATAAAGAATTAGATTGATAAGGCGGCCGATTTATGGACAAATTAAGAGTTTAAGCATTTGATTTGCAGATCGATGATTGCGATCGCGCATGGCTGTGGGTCTGCAGCGCAATCGGTCGCATATCGAAGCGTGTATGGGGGGCTTGAGCTATAGAAACATCCTACAACAGTTGGCCGTGATAGAAAACATACAATGATCGTGTGCATGCAATGACTTGCCCACACAAACTCAGTCTGAGGTCTAGTCGCCGCTTTTTAGCATCAAGGGAAAACAATTGTCATGCAATGGTTTTAGAAGGATAAGCATTTAACTCTTGCAGGGGGCATGTTTCAAAGGAAGGTTTGGTCTTTTTCCAAAAGTAAAAATTTTACTATTTTTTTCTGGATACAATATGAATGCTTTTCTAGCCCAAAACACAAGCATGCCTGTTAGATCGATATCCCAGTTGTAGCCCCTTAGGATCCAGCCCCCCCTCCATGAGTCCACCATAAACTGAAGCCTGTTGTTGACATCCAAGGCTTACGTTACTGCATCCTCCTCAGGATTGGTCAGGCTGAGGCCACCACCAACCAGCAGAAAAGTCAATTTCAGAGGCAATTAGCAGATACAAGAGCAGCTTCCAGGCATTTTCCCATCTCTAGCTGTAACAAAGGTGACACAGATAAATCCAAATGTATCACAGAAGCCCACCCCACTTCACTCCAACCTCACCACCATCTAGATATGAAAAAGAAGACTAAGGCATTGGCAGCAAGGCTGGTATTTTTTTTTCTTTTTGTTAAGTAATGCAGTGTCGTGCCAATTAAATGCGAGGAACGTATGAATGCCTAATGACCGCTTTGCATCGCAGAGAATGTGCAGCCCCCCAAATAGACTAAGACAACTCAGACGGTGAGGGAGCCAGCCCCGAGCAGATGTCTTCTTGTACTTGCCGCTGGTTTTTGGGTCACTGATAATCACTGTGTGTTGGAATTGTCTCTCTTCTTTGCAGCAGCTTGCAAGACCAGAAGGAGGAATTGCAGAAACGTTTGTCGTACACGACCCAGAAGCTGGAGATGTTGGAGAACGAGTTTGATTCCACCAGACAGTACCTGGAGACCGAGCTGAGGAGGGCTCAGGAGGAGCTGGAGAAGGTCACCGAGAAGTTGAGGAGGTCAGTGTTCAATCATAATATTCATTGTTGAGTCATTCATGGGTATGGCTTTTTTTTATATTGTGTGCTAAAAATTCTTGTCCTATGCAAAATTTGTAATGATATACTTTTATGGTCCTCTATGGATCCTTAGGGGTCACTGAGCCTCTTATATCATTGCAAGTTCTGCCTGGAAAGCTCTTTGTAGGCTCTGATGACCTAAAATGCACACAATGCTCTTGGTACAAAAAGGTTATGTTATCTTTGCCTGGGCTGCTCAGGAGTTTGCTTTTATCTGTTGCAAGAAATAGATGTGTATTACTTTATTGTTAATGGGAAATATGCTTAAAGGGAAATAGGGTATAGGTTTTCAAACTGCTGGTTACATGGCCACATGATGATGCTTTGATACCAGTTACAGAAAAATAAACTTTTAATAACCCTTGCGTCCCCCTTACCCAGTAAAGATCCTTGGTCTGCTTTTACAATACAGGACCAAATCTTCTGCATGTAGTGATGTCAAAGGTCTTGACCCCTGCTTGAGGACAAAGAGCTCAAAAGTAGTCTAGTGGAGGAGGCGCTGTTGGGGTATGTTTGGGATTTGGTAACTGGCTGAGGGCCCACTTCAAGGGTAATACTCCCATGGAGTCCAGCTTACTAAGTCATCGACCCCAAAAGGTGGCGAGAAGTGCTAACAGTTCTTGGAAGGTATATAAAATACTTGTAAACTTGTTTTACATGATACTTCAAGCATTAGGGAGCACTGTACAATGGTAATGCACATTTTGTGTGATATATATATTATCAAAGGTTATGCACCCCTATTCTGAGGTTATGTGCCACATACAATAATCCCCCGTTCGTTGGTGAAATAGGCACAGGCACACATCTTCTTAGAACGGGATATTCGTTGGTGAGGTGAGGGACTTGCTGATTGGCTTTCATGTGCTCAGCCAGAGCGAGCCCCTCTCCTCCTCTTTCCTCCCAAAGAAGATCCTGGGCGAGGACAGGTGAGTTCCTATGCCCTATGCATTAAAAGTTAGGTTTCTGGGGCCGCAAGTGGAAAACCAAGGGGGGCCACCAAGGAACACCCAAAGGGCCGCAGGTTGGGCACCTCGGCCATAATGGAATACCCCTCCATCCACTCCTTTTCTTTTTACATTTGCTCATAGTAAATACAGACAGTTCAACCTAGCCCAGGGGTGGGCAAACTTTTTGACTTGTGGGTACCAATGGGTTTTCCATGTTCTGCTAATTTTTTCTCCGCTATCCTCCATCCAACAACACCTTATAGTGGGATCCACTCAGATGATGTGTATACCCTATCCACTCTAGAATATTGTTTGAGGGCTACCTTCTGTGGTCCAGCTTTTAATATTGTTTTTTTTGTTTTGTTTTTTGAAAAATAGACTCCAGTTAGTGCTATTGACCTCTGTAAACAGTCTTTTATCCAATACGAAGAAACTAAATCAAGGATTTTTAATGCAATATCGAACGTAAAAGAGTAAACAGCAGAACATTATTGAAAGGATCCATGGTAAAGAGAATATCTACAGAATTCTTCTCATTAAAATGAAGACTTAAGGGGAGATTGTACATTAAAGTCTGGCTTTATGGTCATACATAATCTTAAATGCCATGGAGGAGTTTTACATTATATACAATCGAGCCCATAATTATTCACCCCTGGCAAACTTTGACTTAAAAGTACTTTTATTCAACCAGCAAGTTATTTTTTGACAGGAAATGTCATAAATGTCTCCCAAAAGATAATAAGACGATGTACAAGAGGCATTTTTGTGGAAAAAAATTCTCAGCTTTTATTTACATTTGAGCAAAAAGTGTCATGTCCAAAATTATTTATACCCTTCACAAACTGTAACAGTCTGTGAGAAAATCCAAAGTTCTATACCATTCCAAATAGTCCAAGTAAAGCATCCTAATTACCCTGAGTAATTGGAAATAGCTGTTTTAATCAACTCAACAGGTGAAAAACAGCAGCTCTCTGCAGTTGGTTTGTGGACAGTCAAAGGAGCTAAGACTAAGGAGCTCAGTGAGGACCTGCAGCTGCACATTGTATCTGCTCACAAGTCAGGAAAGGGCTACATGGCCATATCTAAATGTTTTCAAGTTCCAGTGGCAACAGTGCAAAGTATTATTAAAAAATACAAGATGTTCAGCACTGTTCGAAATCTCAGAGGACGTGGTCGGAAGCCAAAAGTGCCACCTTTGATGGCCAGGAGGATAGTGAGAGAGGTGAAAAAGAATCCAAGGATCACCACCAAGGCCATCCTGGTCAATCTGGGCTCTGCTGGTGGCAATGTCTCCAGGCAGACAATCCAACGGACACCGCTGGGCTCCACGCATGCAGACCAAGGAGGACCCACTTCTCCAGATAAGACACACAAAAGCTCGCTTGGCCTTTGCAAATGCTCATCTGGACAAAGAAGAAGATTTCTGGTCTTCTTTGTTGTGTTCAGATGAAACAAAAATTATATTGTTTGGTCACGTTGATGTTTCCTTTATTTGGCATAAAAAAGGAGAGGCCTTCAACCCAAAAAACCCCATCCCCACTGTCACACATGGTGGTGGGAACCTAATGCTTTGGGGTGTTTTTCAGCCAATGGACCAGGGAACCTAATCACAGTGAACAGCACCATGAAAAAAGAGCAATACATGAGGATTCTCAACAACAACATCAGGCAGTCTGCAAAAAAACTTTGGCCTTGGGCACCAGTGGACATTTCAGCATGACAATGACCCAAAACACACAGCAAAAGTGGTGAAGAAATGGTGAGCAGACAACAACATTAACATTTTGGAATGGCCCAGCCAGAGTCCTGACTTGAATCCAATTGAGAATCTGTGGAGGCAGCTAAAGTTTAGGGTAATGGCAACCTGAAAGATTTGGAGCTCATTGCTAAAGATGAATAGGCAAAAATCCCTGTGGAGACATGCGAGGAGCTGGTCTGCAATTACAGGAAGCAAATAGCCAATAAAGGCTATTCTATTGATTATTGAGAAGGGTATGAATAATTTTGTACATCGTCTTATTATGAGACTAGATTATGGTGCCCGACCCCCCCCCCCTTCCGCATCAACCTGCGGCGATGAAGACAATCCCTGCAGCTTTCCAGGGAGGCGTCTCGTCTACCCGATGCCCGGTTCCCCTGCGGTTGAGGCGAGCCTGAACAGCGGACGAACTGGGCTCGTCTCAACCGCTAGGGAGGTTAAGGATCTCAGCAATATCAGCTAAGCTGCAGCCGATACTACTGAGTGACCTCCCAGGTGGTAGGTCCGCTTGAAGTCAAAATTTGCATGAAGGGGCATGAATAAAAATTGGAGCATGAATAATTATAGGCTCAACTGTATATGGCTGTACAAGTGGTCCAGTGGGATATCTGTCCAGTGCATTTTAGAAACGTTATCCAAAAAGGGGTTTGTAGTGTGGAAAATTTAGTGCCACATGTTTTTTCTACTCCTATGAGCATGAAACATGCTGCAGCAGCAGAAATACAGTATGTCCTATTTTTAAACAAACCTGCTGAGCTGGCCAGAGAGAAGTCAATGGGATTTATACTGAAAGTGCATTTTCTACAACAGTCCAACATACACACGCCCTAAGGAGATACCCATGATACTTTGTAAGGGATACAAGTCGCCTTCAATCCTTGGGTTATTCTATTCATCAAACTATCCTTACGTAAGTATAAGTATATGCACTTCTCCACAATAAATACCAGCATACCAATTCATAGTAAATATACTATGACTTAACTCTTTTGACCTGGTCTGCTTATACATTTTCACCCCATCCAATGGCAGCTTAACTCTTCAAAAAGGCCCAAATGTAGAATCCACTGAAGCTTACTTTGGAAATTGCAGTACAGAGGATCGGTATACAGTCAATTATCTCTATTAAAGTCAAAAATGTAAGAAGACTCTGAGCTCTATCAGTTTTAACTGAATTAAAAAGAGAGAGAATGATAAAAGAGGGAAGAACAAGGGAGCATAACAAGGGCACAAACATAACAGACAAGAAAAGTTTTCACTTTTAAAAAATGAAAATGTAATGTTCAAAATGGAACAATAAGTTGACAAAGAGATTAGTGTATTTGTAAATTGGGTTATGGTTTCCTCAGAACAGGAAGTGATAAGGAGTCGTCTAACAGATAAAACCTAAAAAGTTGAGACCTAATACCTCTGGGTATCAGAAGGAATATTTCCCATCATTTTAACAGTAAGAGGAATGTCATGGGACAGATCAGTTCCCCAAACTTGGTGTTGGTGGGTGGAATAGTTTCCCTTAATTGGTGTTTAATGTGAGGAATAGTACCACAGTGTTGATGTCATTGGCACGAATAGAGATCAATCCTTGGTATAAATAGAGATCCAAACACATACGCTGAATTAAGCCTTATCTTTGGTGGCAGTGGGAGGAATCGTACCCTGTTGGTGGTATCAGTCGTAAGAGTACTTAGTACTTAGTGTATTTGTATTAGTACTTAGTGATTTGTATTAAGAGGAACAGTGCCCATACTTTGATTCATATGCTTTGCATTATAGGGAGTAATAGTCTCCCATTATTGCTGTTAGTGGGGAAACATTATCCTTTCATAGGTGTCAAAAGAAGCAATAGTTCCCCATCATTGGTGTCAATGGAATGAACAGAGCCCCATCATTAGTGTCAATGGGAGGAATAAAGTAAATTATTTGCATCAGTCATCAATTCTAACAGTGAGAAGAATGTCATGGGATGGAACAGTGCCCCAAACATTAAACTTTCTCATCCTTGATCTTCATGTAAGGTAATGTAATCATCTAATACTACCAGATTGTTTCGTATAAATGGCAAAAATCAAACATCAAGAGGTCGGTGTTTGGCATACATAAGGGGATAAGCCACATCTTTGGTGTTACTAGGAGGAATTGTACCCTATCTGTGCTGGGTTGAACGATTATTGCTCAATCGTCAGAAGCAATCAAATGGGTGATGCTCCATCCTTGGTGCCCCAGCTTGGCATTAACTGGAAGTATTGCTTTCCATTCTTGGTGTTTGTTGGGAAAAGTGTCCCGTAATTTGTGTCAAAAGTAGCCATAGAGTCCAGTCATTGGTGTTAGTGGGATGACTGTGCCCCATCGTTGGTGTCCATGGAAGGATTAGAGTCCAATCATTTGTATTAGTGGGATAAATAGTTCCCCATCATTGGTGTCAGTGGAAGGAATAGTGCCCATCATTGCTGTCCATGGAAGAAATATAGCCCCACCATTGATGAAAATGTATAAGCCATATCATCAGTGTCATTAGGAGAAACAGTGCAGCATCCTAGTTGGAGGACCCATTACTGATTTCAATGTTGAGAACATTGTCCTTTTGTTTAGTGTCCGTCTAAGGAATAGTGTCCTGTTGTTGGTACCAGTAAGATAAATTGTTCCCTATTCTTGGTCTCGGTGGAAGTAAAAGTGTTGGTGACAGAAAAAATTGCTTCATCTTGATGTTAGTAAGAGGGAATAATTTTTGAAAGTGTCCTTATGAGAAACACATTAATGGTGCCAATGGGAGAAATGGTGTCCAACAGTGTTATTGCTTTAATGATGCTTAAAAACGTCAATGGTAGGAAAAGTGATGTTTGTGATTGTGGAACATTGTTGGTGTCAAGTTGGAAAAATAGTGCCCCATAGTGAAGTGCTACATGGTTATAAAGAATGTCAATATGAGGATTGGAGCCTAATTATTAAAATCAATGGGAAAAACCGAGACTGATCCATGGTATCTATGAAAGAGGAAGCACCGTCCATCTCTAGCACCTGTGTGCACCGCACGTACCGGGGTGAATCAGGGGACAACAACGATCTCACCCCTATGTTGCCATGGACTCTCTCCAGGCCTCCACATATAAGTACCTCCCTGTTCCGGACACAGGGGCAGCCAGGCCTCACCTGCAATAGCGGCTGAGCTGGCTTTCTTCCGGTTGGCAGGTCCTTGCACACATTCCTCAATAAAGGTCCAAGACACATCCGATTGTTGTAAATACGGTGCCCCTTTATTGCAATGACGTCACAGTGCCAATTACACTCCTCAATATTCCTGGGAGCAGCATCTGCCGGTACAGTCTCTCTACCCTAACCTTCTTCACACAAGTGACTTCTCCTAGGCTAGGACTGCCATTGTCCCCAGCAAGGGGTACAAGGTTGAGGCCTTAGTTACATCTCAGTGCAGACCTGGTCTTTGGATCCACAGGCCTGAGGCCTGTTCCACACTGGACCTACTACACCTCTGCTCTCTTCTACTCTGCTGCTAGGAAGACACAATTTCCTTAAAGTCCTTAACTTATATAAGCTCCTATTCTCCTCACAGATGGCTCTCAAGATCACAACATCACATGGTCCAAACATTTACAGTGTCACCTCCCACCCTATGTTTTGCCCAGCAACAGCACAAACACAATCACTGACATTACTCATAGGGACACAGTTAACCACTTAACGACCATGGTCCAGTACACTACAATCCACATTCCTACATCTAAAGGTAGCCATAGACAAGTCGATTCCTGAGCGATCGATGGGCGATCCGATCGATTCCGTCGATTTCAGAGCCCAGAAAAGGTTGTGCCCACCACCTTAGGCCACCAATTCCAGGATGATGTGTGCCCAATGGACCTGGAAACACCGACAGGTTGGTTCCCTGGCTGATCCGATTTGTGGTTGATATAGATTAATCGGGGTCGATCTGTCAAGGTGGGCTGCATTCGCTTTTTAGTAGATCGATCGGCGTGAACGCGCCTGGTGATCATCTGGCAGGAAGTATTAGTGCTCCAAGGGGTGCATAGGACCAAACTGTGGGTCACAGTTTTGGGCACCTGCTAGACCTTTTCATATCTATGACAGGAAAGGGAGAGTGGAAATACAATTGATGTACACAAAGTGGATTCATCCTTATGTGGCTATTGATGAATATATTTAGTCCAAATTTTTTGTGCCCGTTGTTCACCTTTAAAGCCTACATTTGAAAATATGTATGTGCCAGACATTTCATATGACTTCAACCAATGTTATAGACAGTAATAGAAAATTTAAGTGTTTCTTCATTGTGACCCCAAAAATCTGGAGCACAGTCCATGTCAGATCTTCACCTGAGGATGCCCTAAAGGGGAATATAATTGGCTCCATGCTTGGAGTTCGCTCACTGTCAAGCTGTGAAGGCGCATTAGACAGTTAAAGCCCAAAAGATCTGGAACTTTTCCTTGGTTATTAAACTTAAGGAGCATCTGAAGACTGATAGACTGGTGAGGGGTTTCAAATCCTGACGGTTTTTATAACACTCTGTGTCACCACAGAAAGATTTGCCCTCCTTATGTATACTGATGAGTGAAGAGTAATATTGAGAACTTCTATTTACTTGAACGTTTTCGAATTGCAGTTGGCTTGAGATTGTGCCCAACGCAAAAGCTTTTCCTAGCTATGCCAGATCTTTTTTTGTGTGAAGCTATGGGAGGGGAGAGTCCCCGGTAACTTAATTTAAGCTAATTGCAAGTTAAGACACCAGTGCTCAGTGTTAAAGGAAAAACTCTAATCTCTCCCTCACCCCAAGATCGTCCTGATCTGGCCAGGGAATGACCACTCCTTGTCATTGCCCATCCTTCTTCCCTTAATAGAGGAGTTTGTTTAAGGATATCTAAATCCTACAAAATAAAAATATATTGCAGTCTCTAATTTCTTAGACACAGCAGCTGCATTAGTTTCATTTTTCTGAATTTTTCTTGCCATTAATTTCAAAAGGACATTGAATTGGCCCATCTTTCTCAAACGCAATATGTTACATGTTTCTCATTAATAAATACCATTCTTGCCATCAGTAATCACATTCATTGACCGACGGACAGATATATGGCATAGCTATTTTGTTTAAGGAAACACCTTTACACAAACTTGTGAAACTAGTGACCGACATAGAAGTTGCTGTATTTAAGATATAGGTGGTGGACACTAAACACTCAGTAAAGTCAGGTCATGTAAAAATTTTAACAGTGCAAAGTATAATTATTTAAAAAAATTTGTTTTGTCCTCTTCTTAACTAGTAGTAAGCAGCATAGGCAATATTCAAATTCACAATATTTCACAAATAATTCTACTAGTATTCGATTCCGACAGACTAAATTTGAATGTATGGTCATGCATTGTGAAAATACACTCACATGCCATTTTATTAAGCACATCTGTCCAACTGCACGTTGAAACAAATTACTGATGAGCCAATCACACGGTGGCACCTCAATGCATGAAGGCATGTTGACATGGTCAAAACTAACCACTGCAGTACAAACTGAGCTTCAGAATTGTGAAGAAAGGTTATTTAAATGACTTTGAACGTGGCATGGTTGTTGGTGCCAGACGGGCTTGTCTGGGTATCTCAGGAACTGCTGATCTTCTGGGATTGCCACGCACAACCATCTCTAGGATTTACAGAGAATGGTCTGACAAAGGGAAAACATCCAGTGAGCGGCAGTTCTGTGGGCGCAAAGGACTTGTTGATGCCAGAGGTCAGAGGAGAATGGCCAGAGTGGTTTGAGCTGATAGAAAGGCAACAGTAACTGAAATAACCACTTGTTACAACCGAGGTATGCAAAAGACCATCTCTGAACGCAAAACACGTCGAACCTTGTGGCAGATGGGCTACAGCAGCAGAAGACCACTCCGGGTGCCACTCCTGTCAGCTAAGAACAGGAAACTGAGGCTACAATTTACAGGCTCAACGGAATTGGACAATAAAAGATTGGAAAAATGTTGCCTGGTCTGACTTTAAATGTTGCCTGAGTCTGGCTTTAACAACATGAAAGCATGGATCCATCCTGCCTTGTATCAATAGTTGGTTGGTGGTGGTGGTGTAATGGTGTGGGGGACATTTTCTTGGCCCCTTAGTAGTAATTGATCATCGTTGCAACACCACAGCATATCTGAGTATTGACCATGTCCCTCCCTTTATGACCACATATAGTGTTTACACATAGACTAAACTAAACTTGATCGCATTGCTAAGTGACGCACACATCAATCACTCAGAAACTTCAAACACATGACACTATACATTAGCATTCAACAAGGCTTCCTGACAGAGACACTAACTGTCTTCATGTATTGTAAAATATCTGTCCAATCCGGTGTAATATTTGAAATGTCCAATCAATGTCCTCAAATTGTAAGAGTATAAAATAGCTCTGTCAATGTCAAATAAATCAGAAGTTTTTGGGATTCAAGCTTAAGTTGCTGGGTCTCATTATTCTCAGCTGGAGAGAGAAATTTTCACTAGGGGGGGGGGGATTTTAACCAAGGGGTCTGTAAGTCTGTGACGTGATCACGGTAACGGTTTTGGTGTCAGAAATAGCGTAACGGTTTTGGTGTCAGAAGTACATACACCTTAACAATGTCATAAAGCTCAAATCATCTCAGACTGGTTTCTTGAACATGACAATGAGGTCACTGTACTCTAATGGCCTCCACAGTCACCAGACCTCAATCCAATACAGCACCTTTGGGATGCGGTGGAACGAGAGATTCGCATCATGAATGTGCAGCTGACAAATCTGCAACTGTGTGATGCTATCATGTCAGTATGGACCAATGTCTCTGAGGAATGTTTCCAGGACCTTGTTGTATCTATGCCATGAAGGATGAATACAAAAGGGGTCCAACCCGGTACTAGCAAGGTGTGCCTAATAATGTGGCCGTGAGTGTATATTATAATCGCATTGTGATTATCTTTAAAATGATTGGCCACAAGGTATTCTATAACCGCAATGCATGCCCATAAGCTTCCCAGTGCATAATATCTTGAATAATTAAAATTCAAAATATCCGCCGCCATATTTGCGAATAGCCGATATTCATTAAATATATTGGCAATTTGAATTCAACACTATTCTTAACCTAGCCCCCCACCACCACAACCCCACTACAGTTCCTACCTACCTGTCAGAGGGTTACAGTTATTATTTACATCCAGAGGTGCAACGTTTGCTTCCCTTGTGCCCCACAGACATCTGTATCCTGACAGTCCAGTAGAAGTCTATAGTAACTGTAACATGAACACATCATGGCTGTCCATTAGAAGCATTCAAATATTCTGTACCTGCTGAAAATGTATTATGAAGAAAACGAACGCAGCAACCAGATTTATGACATATTTTCTTTTAGTTATGATGGTTTAAAATTTAATCGGAAGTTTTCCTCTTGTCCCAGAAACCGCAGGGCTTCTTTACGCACAATGATCTCCTGTTTCTTTATTTTATTCCCATGCAGAGTAAGGCAGCCAATAAAAGTTCAGGCAGACGTTAGATTTAATGTCACCCTGCGCCCCTCATCATATGTCACCGAGACTCATGTTTATTATCCATCCAGCGCTGCCTAGATCTTAATGATCCGCGCTTGTTGGATTTATGTAGAGATGACAGGCTGGAAAAAATCCGCCAGTGATTCATTGTTTCTGCAGCGGAGATAATAGTTAGTGGACACAATAAACTCATTAAAGAACCAGGAGTATGGCTGCCAGAGCGACAACACTGACCTGCTATAAATATATAATATTATATAAATAGAATGTTATATCTGGATGTAGATACCCATGGTGTAGGTATACCCCACAGTGTTTTATTTTGTGGGAGGGGCTCAATTTGAAAGCTCTGTGTTTTGTTTTTCTTTAGAAGGATGGGAGGAGGAGGTCCATAACTCTATATGTCCTGTTCACCATTCCAGCAATGATGATGAAATTATAAATTGACAGTTGTCACTAGAAGGGGATTTAGACAGCAACCCCATCAGTTGTGACATATGAGCTTTCCCCTCATTTCCTGTGGTGTATACAGGACAGGAAGTAAAGAGAAATATCCACAGTGGGAAGGGGTGGGCATAAGTAGTGCTTACAAGAAAATTCAATCTGATCTTTATTTACTTATTTTTTTATTTCAGAATACAAACCAACTACCTGTCACTACAGAGAATAAATCAAGAGATGGAGGAGAAGCTGCACAGGATGGTGAGAGAATGGTTTATTGATGGTACTCGGCTTTTCACTGCATTCTGTATTTGGATTTTGTGGGATTTGTAATTAAATTGAAGCCAAATTAGTGTCCTCTCATACATTTATACTAATGGGGTCACTATCTGAAAAATCGCTAATCACTTGGTCAGTATATTCAGCCAGCCCTGAGATAAGCACTGCTCTGCTGGTAAGGATAGACAGGTTGGTACCCTGGGTTTTCTTTACTGTAGATGAGCCATATATGACATTGGTATTTGATCATTTGGATCATTGCATTAAGTTTATCTTTGAAAACATTACATTGCTTTCTGTTGTGTTATAAAAAGCTTAAGACATGCTTTATACTTCACTAGCCTGGTGCAGGGACAACATGTCACTCCCAGAGGAGAGGAGACAGCAAACAGACTTGTTTTTTCTATACATAGGCTAAAGGGTTTGTAATTCAGCAAGAGGACTCCAGTCTTTCTCACAGTTGCAGTATCCATGTGACAGCTGCAGCACAGTCTTTGGCTTGCCCTCCTCATTGTGAATAATAACGTCCCATGTCCATTGGCTTCCCTTTAGATTTTCATACCGTATGTTGTGGAGGTTTGGCTCAGGGAAGCAGTGAATTTGGCGACACTCTCCTCTCCCTTGGTTGTGCGCATTTATGCTGCACATCCCCTGAATCCCTGGCAACACATATCCATGCATCCTTGGCATCCCTTTAGTCATTGAGGGAGATCAATGTTTGCGGTGTGTCCAGGTCTAAGCATGTTGAAGATCCATTTTTTGTTTTAGTTGTCTTGTCTAGTCCACCAAATCCATTCTGGATCCATTCCCTTGCCCAGGTGCATGGAAGCTGGTAACAAATGGCAATGATCATGATGGTGTACATACAATCATCTGTAACCAATTGCTGGATTAACCATTTGGATACATCGTGCACCGCTTTCATGGTGGGTGCATGAGGATATACACTCGTCAACTTTTCACTTTATCATGTCAGGTCCACAGAAAAAGCCATTCATGTCTATGAAAAGGTAAACTGTTACTGTTATTTTCTCAGTTTTACATTATGCAAAATCTGTGGAAACATATTTTTTTTTATAAACTTCTGGTCATATGATGATTTAAAATTGATCAGCAAGATGTTTAAAATCAGTTTTTATACATGTGAACCGGTATGAGACAAGTGGGCAGTATGTGAAATACATGCGGATGGTATTTGGAATACATGTGGATGACATATGGTATGTGTTATATATATGGACAGTGTATGAATTACATGTGTACGGTATGTGGAATACATGTAGATGGTATGTGGAATACATGTGGATGGTATGTGGAATACATGTGGACAGTGTATGGAATACATGTGGACAGTGTATGTAATACATGTGGACGGTATGTGGAATACATGTAGATGGTATGTGGAATACATGTGGATAGGTGTATGAAATACATGTGTAAAGTATGTGTATTACATGTGGACGGGTGGATGGTGTATGAAAAACATGTGGACGGTATGTGGAATACATGTGGACGGTATGTGGAATACATGTGGACGGTATGTGGAATACATGTGGATGGTATGTGGAATACATGTGGACGGTATGTGGAATACATGTAGATGGTATGTGGAATACATGTGGATGGATGTATGAAATACATGTGGACAGTATGTGTATTACATGTGGACGGGTAGATGGTGTATGAAATACATGTGTACAGTATATGGAATACATGTGTATGATATGTGAAATACATGTGGACAGTGTATGGAATACATGTGGACGGTATGTGGAATACATGTGGACGGTATGTGGAATACATGTGGACGGTATGTGGAATACATGTGGATGGTATGTGGAATACATGTAGATGGTATGTGGAATACATGTGTATGGTATGTGGAATACATGTGGAATGTATATGGAGTACATGTGGACGGTATGTGGAATATATGTGGACAGTGTATGGAATACATGTGGGCGGTATGTGGAATACATGTGGATGGTATGTGGAATACACGTGGATGGTATGTGGAATACATGTGGAATATATGTGGACAGTATGTGGAATACATGTGGACAGTATGTGGAATACATGTGGACAGTATATGGAATACATGTGGACGGTATGTGGAATACATGTGGATGGTATGTGGAATACATGTGGATGGTATGTGGAATACATGAAGATGGTATGTGGAATACATGTAGACAGTGTGTGGAATACATGTGGACGGTATGTGGAATACACATGGACAGTATGTGGAATACACATGGACAGTATGTGGAATACATGTAGATGGTATGTGGAATACATGTGGACCGTATTTGGAATATATGTGGACAGTGTATGAAATACATGTGGATGGTATGTGGAATACATGTAGATGGTATGTGTAATACATGTGGATGGGTGTATGAAATACATGTGGATGGGTGTATGAAATACATGTGTACAGTATGTGTATTACATGTGGATGGGTGTATGGTGAATGAAATACATGTGGACAGTATATGTAATACATGTGGACGGTATGTGGAATACATGTGGTCAGTGTATGGAATACATGTGGACTGTATGTGGAATATATATAGATGGTATGTAGAATATATGTGGACAGTATGTGGAATACATGTGGACAGTGTATGGAATACATGTGGATGGTATGTGGAATACATGTGGACGGTATGTGGAATACATGTCGATGGTATGTGGAATACATGTCGATGGGTGTATGGTGTATGAAATACATGTGGACAGTGTATGGAATACATGTGGACGGTATGTGGAATATATGTAGATGGTATGTAGAATATATGTGGATGGTATGTGGAATACATGTGGACAGTGTATGGAATACATGTCCATGGTATGTGGAAACGTATTTGGAATACATGTCGATGGAATGTGGAAATATAGTAAGGGTGTCATGTGTATGAATACATGTGGACAGTGTTAGAATACATGTGGACATGTATGGAATACATGTAGAGGTATGTGGAATCATTGGACGGTATTTGGGGATACATTTGTTATGATATGTGGAATACATGTAGATGGTTTTGGAATACAATGTTGGACTGTATGTGGAATACATGTGGACGGTAATGTGAGACATGTGGGACTGTAATTGGAAACATGTGGCATGTAAATGAAATACATTGGACTGTCATGTGGAATACAGTTAGATGGTTTGTTGAATACATGTGGACGGTGTATACATACCTGTGGACGTATGTGGAATAAATGTAGATGGTATTGGAATCATTGATGGTATGTGGGATCATTAGATTGGAATGTGAATCCATGTAGATGGTAAGTTGGAATACATGTGTACTGTAATGTGGAAAACATGTGGACAGTGTATGAAATAACATTGGACTGTATGTGGAAACATGTAAGGAGGTAGTGAATACATGTTGACGGTATGTGGGAATCATGTAGCTGGTATGTTGAATACATGGTAGATGGCTATGTGGAATACATTGGACTGTCTGTGTAATACATGTGACGTAATGTGGAATACATGTGGAACGGTATGTGGGAAAACATGTGACGTGTATGAATACATGTGTACTGTCTGTGGATTACATGTAGATGTTTGTGGAATACCTGTGGACGGTGGTATAAATACATGTGGATGGTATGTGGAATACATGTAGATGGTATGTGGAATACATGTAGACGGTATGTGGAAAACATGTGGACAGTGTATGAAATACATATGGACTGTATGTGGAATACATGTAGATGGTATGTGGAATACATGTGGACGGTATGTGGGATACATGTAGATGGTATGTGGAATACATGTAGATGGTATGTGGAATATATGTGGACAGTGTATGGAATACATGTGGATGATATGTGGAATACATGTGGACGGTATGTGGAATACATGTAGACAGTGTATGAAATACATGTGGACGGTATGTGAAATACATGTAGATGGTATGTGGAATACATGTGGACAGTATGTGGAATACATGTAGATGGCATGTGAAATACATGTGGACAGTATGTGGAATACATGTGGATGGTATGTGGAAAACATTTAGATGGTATGTGAAATACATGTGGACGCTATGTGGAATATGTGTGGACAGTGTATGGAATACATGTGGACGCTATGTGGAATACATGTGGACAGTGTATGGAATACATGTGGACGGTATGTGGAATACATGTGGACAATATGTGGAATACATGTGGATGGTATGTGGAATACATGTGGACAGTATGTGGAATACATGTGGATGGTATGTGGAATACATGTGGATGGTATGTAGAATACATGTAGATGGTATGTGTAATACATGTGGACATTATGTGGAATACATGTAAATTGTATGTGGAATACATGTGGATGGTAAGTGGAATATATGAAGATGGTATGTGGACAGTATGTGGAATACATGAAGGTGCTATGTGGAATACATGTGGACAGTATGTGGAATACATGTGGATGGTATGTGGAATACATGTAGATGGTATGTGGAATACATGTGGACAGTATGTGGAATACATGTGGATGGTATGTGGAGTAGTCATCTGGATTTGCACTATGATCTTTATATCCATCATTAAACATCCAAAAGTTGCCTGGCTTTAGTAACTCTACAATCTCCATGCAATTGATATGTATTGGTCTTGTATTTGGGATTGTTTCCGTGGTCTTTCCTAAGTTGTTTTAGCTTTGAACCTTGTACAGGATGTTCCTGAGCATTCCATCCCCTGTACATTGCTAGTTCAAAGGGAAGCTGTCCCCCCTGGTTCCGGACTTCAGTGGGCGCTGGAGTTTGGCTCCGAGTGATGAAGGTATCAAAGTGAAGATGTGAGCTGAGTTTGCGGTTGGAAATTCGATCAGAACATCCCGTTGGCATGGAACATTTTTGGGTATTTCTTCAGCCTGGGATCTCGGAATGCTCTGAGGGATCAATCTGCATCAGTCAGCTTTCATTTTCATCCAGAACACTCTCTGCTTCTCCGCAGTTTGTGCTTAGCAGTGTTCCATCATCTAATTGGCCTGTACCGACTATTGTTTGAAGCCTGACTGCAGACTGAGTTATGTTTTTATTCATCTGTAGATGGTGAGAGAAGAACTTGTTTATGTCCGGCCCACATTAAGGCTTTTTTATCAGTTGTATTAAATGGGAAGTAATGTTCTAGAAGTGTTGCAAAGATATGTAAGAATTTTTGATTACATACCTCGTAGTCACCATAGGTGCCCATAGGGTTGGAACACTGGTAGGTAAAGGATGATTACCACACACAATAACACCTAATAAGTGTCACAACTAAATTAAGTGTCACGACTTCTTTCCTAAAGCAGAGTCCCAATAGTGTGGGTGTAAATAGTTCTTAAAGACTTTCGGTAGTCCATGTAGAAGTGTATTAGTTATGCATAGTCCACGGCTATGAGTTGTTTGAATACACCAGAAGGAGCCTCTTGCCCCTGGCTCTGTTTTACTAACATTTTGTGTTCCAGCTTATAATGTTTCTTTCTCCACAATATAAAATAAATTTAACTGGGTTAGTGGGGGCAAATGTGCAGGTAGGCAAACCCAAGAACTTTGTGCAGAAATTATGAGAGGCCTTTATAATGGCCACAGCAAGATGAGCCAATGCAAGAACAAGAACACAAGTGCAGGGATACTGGCATTCCTTAACAACAGGCAAACCCAAGAACTCAGTGCAGGTATACTAAGATCCCTTGATTATGGGCATATCAGATGAGTAAACTCAAGAATTGAGTGCAGGGATACTGGCATTCCTTAATAATGGGCATTTCAAGAACTAGTGCAGGGACCTTGATAATGGGCATATTAGATGATCCAACTCAAGAACTCAATTCAGGGTTACTGGGACTCCTTGATAATGGCCGTATTAGATGGGCAAATCTTAGAACTCAGTTTAGGGTTACTGAGCCCCCTTGATAATAGGCATTTTAGATGAGCAAACTCAAGAACTTTTGCAAGGACCCCTTGATAATGGCCATATCAGATTGCAAACTCATAAAAATCAGTTCAGGGTTACGGAGACCCCTTGATAATGAGCATATCAGATGGGCAAACCCAAGAACTCAGTGCAGGGATACAGGGAGCCCTTGATAATGGGCATATCAGATGGGTAAATTAAGAATGCTGTGCAGGGATACTTGGACCCCTTGATAATAGGCATATTTGGAGGGCAAACTCAAGACTGCTAAAAAACCAAGCATGACGTGTTCTTACCACTTCCATTACATTTATATAGGACTTTTACATTTGCCAACAAAAGCCCCTGCAGAGATGTACACAAAGCCCCCTGCCTGCGTAAGCCCTAACCCTAAAATTCAACAGCTCAGTAACAGTCCCTGGGGGAAGAATAAATACTATGTTTCACTGACTATCCTGTAGTATTTTTAGGTTTTGTTTCTGAAGGTTCACCAAAATGAATGGAGTGAATCTTCCAGGACAGTGATAAAACCTCCAGTCACTTCCAGTCCTTCCTACTTCATCCAAAGCTATTAAGTAAATGTGATTTTTTGTTCTGTTTTACCAGCCCTGTGTGTTTTTGTTGAGACATTTTAAACAGCAGCACAATTGCAGGTGACAAGTACACAGTGCAATCATTTCCTTGAACAATAGTCGGGTTTGATGTACTGCACCTCGCCGTTGTTTCCCGAACAACTGTTCATGTGCGATTTAGGAAAGCTGTTTTTTTCCAGTGGTCCCTGACAAGGCGGTTGCTGAGAAAAAAAAGCATTGTGCCAGAATGGAAATGAGCAAATACATGAATTTTGTGAAA
The DNA here is from genome assembly GCA_036250615.1 of Ptychadena robeensis. Classification (NCBI taxonomy): domain Eukaryota; kingdom Metazoa; phylum Chordata; class Amphibia; order Anura; family Ptychadenidae; genus Ptychadena; species Ptychadena robeensis. Next base: position 23,076,781 of record CM070043.1, on the reverse strand, counting down.
TGAGGAAGAGGAAAAATGCAAAGCTTTTGAGTAATTATCACCAAATTGTGTATTTATGGCTAGAAATGACCCGCAGGATGTCTGTCTGGGGATTTTCATTCCTCCTTCTCTATAGCAGGAAACACAGGTGCAGATATGGGACAGATCGATGGCTGCTTCGAGCGTCATGCGCGATCACGGCCATCTATCTGGCCCATATCTAATGCTGCCATCCTTGTTTTCGACCAATCAATCCCGCTCGAAAACAGGTATATGGGACATGACTGTAAATCACTTCCATTGCTTTGCATGGAGAAAGTGAGTCTCCATGCAAAGCATCGTTGGAGCTGGATGACACAGCACACAGCAGGTCTCCTTCGATATATCGGAAAGCAGCGCGATGGGAGCATCACTGCAGGGAACCTCGAACGGCTCTTATATAGAGCCATGCGTTCCCTGCTTATCTCTTTGAAATGGTTGTTATAAAAAGTGCTCAACGTGACTCAATGAGCGTCGCTAACAATGGAACTGGAAAAACATTTCTTCCTTAGAGAGGAGCTGCAGGCTTGGGGGGGGGGGGACGCAGATTCATTTCATTGGATTTTTGCATTTGGATGGAGCTCTCTATCTTCCAAGAGAAGGATCGCAGTCTGACTCCAGTTCTTTTTTGAGTTACTGTATTTTTATACTATAAGACTTTTCACAATTGAAATCAATGGGAAAGTGTCCCTGTGCCTTATAGTCTGAATATGAATATAGTCTGAAACATTTTTTGTCCCAACTAGAGATGGTCGAATTTTTCTAACTTTGTGAGCTTATTGCAAAGCCCCTGAAAATGGTATCATCACCAAAATTGCTGGAGATGTAGAAAAGGGTTAGAGAGACATTTAAAATTTATTTGTGTTAGAGACAAACTTTCTTTTTTGTAGCATAGCCCCAACCCTTCTCTACATCTCCAGCAAGTTTGGTGATGATACCATGCTTAGGGGCTTTGCAATTAAGTTGAAACCATCGAAATGGTCGAATTTTAAAAAAAAAATTCGACCATCTCTAGTCCCAACCATCCTTGGAGCAAGATCTATACATCTGAGGAGGCAGAAATGTTTTTCATTCCCTCCAGCCAAGCTGAAAAACCACTGCCAAAAACAGATCTTATCTGCATAAAAGTTAGCACTACCTATTCTCTGAACACACTGACTAACTTATGGAGAGACACATTATACAGTTAGATAGCATGAGTATTTACATTAATATTCTCAATTGCAATAAATACATTTTGTGACAGACTCATATCTCCTCTCATATGTAAATAGCTGCTCATGGGTAAGTTGTTCAATGCCAGATTGTAAAATGTGTCTCTTGATAAGTTGGTCAGTGGGTTCAGATAATGGTAACTGCTAGTGTATAGACACATGATGAAGTTTCAGCCCTTCACACTCTGCTGCAGTGAAGACCTCCCGCCTGGCACTGGCCTTTTGGCTGGAGGAATATAAAGTGAATGATTCAGTCCTGCCTACTCTGCTGGAACATGCTGTATATTTACTTGATATCTGAATAGCTGTTTCCTAATTTTAAATTTTCCCTAATTTTCTCTTCAAAACTTCGAGTGCATCTTATGGTCTGGTGTGTCTTATAGTCTAAAAATACAGTAAATGACACCACCCAAGTACTAAAATATATGTACATAGAATGACAATTTGTCATGCAAATATGTAGTTCAAAAAGAACAAAAAGTAAACTATTTCATAACTAACATCATTTAAATCAAATTCTGTGGTCCCAGGTACATAAAAATCAGCACTTAACCCCACCCCTGCCCATCGAGGTCAGGATTTCGTCCCACTCCTGCCCACATCGAAACTAATCACAATCCTGTCATTCTGTAATCAAATACAAAATGACCTCCTGGACGGTCAAGAGGAAAAAATTTTAGTGGTGAAGAGAAATGTTAGTGGTTAGTGTGTCATAAAGACATCCATTTGGAGTGGACAGACCCTTTAAGGGATGTATTTATAATGATGGGAGGGGTACAGCCGGCACTGGTTGTAACCCTTGTTGCTTTAGGATATGGTGTCGCAAATTTTCCCCACCCAATCCTTGTTTTCAGCCTGCCCCAGGGAAAACATGCTGTTTCAGAGTGGAGGTCTGGCTCGAGGAATCAGTGCTTACCACCTCCATGTGATATCAATAGCAGTCCTGCCTTTGGTCACCCACACTCTTTGTATGACCATTTTCTCTACCTTAGTCAAGTCTTGCTCTCTACTCTACTCTGTTCACTCCTGTAGCACCTCCCCTGGATCTCTGGCTACACGTATCAGCATCCCTTTAGAAATGCATGCTTGGGACTCATGGAGGAAGATTTGCATTGTGTTCAGGGCTGAGCAAAACATATACATCACATAACACTATTATGTGATTACCCTTCGCCCCTGCTATATATATGCAGCAAACCTTATACTCCGCTACAGGGTGACACCAAACCTAGTAGTGATGCCACTGTGCCAGACATCTGTTCAGCAATCAATAATAAGATTGGTAAACAAATATCTAGTTGTGCTAGACTGAGCAATTAGTCCACAAAAGGTGGAGATTGCAGATGCAGAAGATTTTTTTTTTAAAAAGGCAACTAAAGAATAATGGTTTTACCCGTGTGATTTTTGTCCCCAATGCTTCTCTCATTGTTATCTATTGTGGATAAGAGCTGGGGCAGCAGCCTAATGGATGGCAGGTGACCTGGATAGGGCTTTGGGATTGAGATTCACACCATCCAGCTTCTGTCTCATGGTGGCTGCACAGGAGATGCTCCGATAAATATACAGATACACAGGGGAAGGTGTGAGATTGGAGTAGACATTCACATCCTTATCATATTATGTCTAGGATCATTGTTCCTCCAGCAGAACACAGCACAGTAATGTCCCTGATGGCTTAGCAGATAGGTGTTTGTTGTAGCTGACTGATAATTGCTGCGTGTACAGAGGAGATGTTGATGGCTGTGGACCATGTGCAACCATGGCATAGTCATGCTTGAATGGTAATATACATGCTGAGCATCTTCAGGAGGGATTTCTTTCATACTGTCCTGGGAAACGTGAAGCTTAAATGATAACTGAAGCTTTCAACCACTTATACCGGTCATCCATTATGTCTTCCAGTGACATATCACTCACAAAGCCATCAAGACGTGCCCCATGCATACACAGTAACTTTCCAAGCTGTGGCCACAAGACGAGAAATACATAATTGACCATAATGCCTTTGGGTGCTGAAGCATCACTAGGTTTAGTGTGATAGGGTTCCCGAAAGCCAATGATGTCACCACATAGTGGCATACATGTTGTGCTGTGAGTAATGTGGGTGTCAGATTGTGTGTGTGTGTTGAGTGTATGTATACGGTATATGTGTGTGTATGTATATGCGCGTATAATTATATATATTGTGACAGACCGGTGGTCTGTCATGTGAAAGTGGTCCATATACGGCAGTGAAGTGGTGTGCTGGTGTGTATCCACCAAGATACACCTGCTAGACCCTAACGAGATGGCTGGGTGTGTCTCCACAAAAGGAGCTGGGACCACTCAGTCATGGCTCCCAAGGGGGAGACAGTGCTGCTAGATGCAGTGAATACAGGGCACACAGAGTGTGTGTGGCCCCATGCTAAAGGAGGCAGGCCATGAAGGTTTCCTAGAGAAAGGAAACCTTGTTTGATCGGTGCCAAGCCAGGGGGCTTGCCATTTTCAGGACATTCGTTTTGTTTGGATAGTAACCCCTGCGAGGGTAACTTTGCTTTGGACTGTGTTTGGGTGCAAATAAACACGGGCAGGAGCCCTAAACGGTACATAATCGTGTGGATTAATGCTGTGAGAGCAACCGTTTGGAGTCCCCACAATATATATATATATATACACTATTAGCGTTAAGATTTACATTTAACTTTGCTCAGCCCTTCATACAGGGTGCAGGGGATGCATGTAATATAGATGATGTAGAAATGGGCAGAAACCTTTGGCCTCAGGGCCCTGTGTAAATCTCGTGGGACAGGGGACAAGCCAAAGACTGTGCTGCAGCAGTTCTTGAGGAAAATTGCAGTCCTTTAGACCTTTTATGCAAAAAAGCTGTTTGGGTGGTTAAGTGTCACACTCAAGTAAAACGGTGTTACGTGGTGCTAGCTGCTAGTGACACCACTGATGCCCTTTATCATTTGGAAGGGAGGTCTATGTACTTGAGTGAAGTCACGGTAAAATGTCCACAACCTTTTACTATATAGGGCAAGTTTACTTATCTTTGTCAACACTTTACATATGTGATGTTCCCTTAAATACCACACTATCTTCCTTCATGGCATATGAGCTTATTTTCTTCTATTGACTTGTCTTCCCAAATATTCCTCCCCTTTCTTCCTTTTCTGTGCGCCGAATGTACGTGCGAAAAAGAGCAGCTGCTCCCTTTCCTTCTTGGCCCAGTGCAGATGGGCTTCATGAAAAGCCAGAGAAGCCAATCAATGTGAATATTTGTAAAAGTCGTACAGAAAGACAATCCTCCTCTCTCCGGCCTCCATCTACATAGTCAAGGATCTGCGTTATAAGGATGAGCTGCAAACACGTGAATGTAGAATAAAGAGGCATGTGGGCCGGGGGGGCAACAAAAAAGAGAAGTCCAATAGGACTTAATTGGATGATAAGTCTTGTTGCCTTCTAAGGCCGGCACAGCTGTGCGTAGACAAACGCTGTCACAACAAAGAGTGAGCAAATCAGCATCCCAGTTTTCAGTGTGCAAATATGATAATTTGAGGGAGCACTGTGTTCTTCGCAGGAACCGGTTGAAAGGAAACACTGTCTATCTCCAATGCTGCAGCACCACATGGGTATAATGAATCGGAACAGAGAAGGAACAAAGAAAACCCAAGAAAGATGTGCCATTCATGACTTTGTATCTGTTCTCGGAGGAAACAGTTGAATGTTTCAACCTAATTTTTAAGGTGACTCAAAAAGGCCATCATCTCATCTGGATACGGTTTGGTGAAGTCACTTTTATGGCAAAAGGCATTTCTCTATATGGTCCATACCAGTGTCAAATCTGCAGAATCCAGTAATCTGGTCACCACACCACAGAACCCATCTAATGGTTGGAGTAAGGCAGTGACAGTCTTTGGTCCTAATGTTAGAAGCTCCACCTTGGCCAACCAAAAAACAAAACTCTGGCCAACCAAAAACCCCAGCTCCTGTCTCCACAAAGCTCAGAGGTAGACAGGAGATGGAGCTTTTGTAAAATGACATTGCAATAGCAGATCTCTGTACCAGGACATGCTACATAGGTGGTCCAAGTAATTTTTTTACTTGGACTATGCAAGAATGGAACGGAACTTTGCTCTAACGGAGGGATGTCCAAACTTTTTGTAAAGAGGGCCAGGTTCGGTGTAGGGGCTAACCATTCAGCTTGATATTTAAATCATTAACAGTAAATGCAAATTAATTGTACCATGGGGCAATTTCTTCCCTCACACATACTTGACATTTATGTTGAGAAGTATTAGCCTCAGTCTAAAAATATGAGTAGAGTTAGAGGATCCAGAACAAAAGGAGGGCTTTCCATTTCTGGAAGTTCAGGGAATGCGCTCACCTCGGAGGATGATGACAATGAAATAACAGGGCGAGTCTGAGAAATTACTTTAGAAGGTTCTGCATTACCTCTGGTCTGTAGGAGAGAGTCTGTGTGTCTATTTTATGAATGACTCACCAACTCCTAGATCTGCAGTATTCTCCGTGCGGAGGAACTCTGCCAGGTGCTGTTGGGATATACTGTAGCCCTGAAACTGAAAATAAGCACTTATAGCGGACACCATTTCACACCCAGAGGAGGGGATGACCAGTGTTATCTCCTTTAATATCCACATCTGCACAGTCTTTGACTTAGCCCCCTGCCCCTCTGGAATGGTAGAGTCCCAGGTTTACACAGAGTTCAGCCATGTTTTTTGAGCCTTGGCGTGTACAAGCACACATAGCGAAAACTTGTGTACAATCAGTGCAAAAAGTGAAAGTGCACACAATGAAACACTACACTCCAGTTAGCATGGGTGTACCGTGATGTCCCGTCCCGAAAGGGGCTAAGGACCGTTCCCCAAAAGGGGTGGCTATGGGTGGACAGTCATCCAACCCTCGGATGTCCCTTTCCCCAGGTAAATTCGACCAGAGCCAGATCAACCGAGTACAAGGGACTGGGTGCCCCTTTACCTAGGTCACCTTAGCCAAAGCCATGTCTCTCAAGTACTAGGGGCCAAGTGAGCGCCCCTCCGAACTTGGAGGACCGCCGGGCCGGAGCCATAAGTGGGCAGACTACATGAAAAATAAAAGAGCACAGTGGGAGTGAAAGAGAGGCGCATCTGCACCCAATCCAACACTTCCCCATTTGGAGCTAGAAGCTCCGTGGGACTTTTAGGGCAACAGTGGTTATTACTATAATACTTGAAACAATGATAAGTGGCAGTATTTCAATGATTGAGTTCAGAGCAATTCTCACATACAAGCATTTTATACTGGTTTAAATGATCACAGTGGTACAGTCATTACATCGTAATATTGTCGGTATACATCAAGATTAAAATAACTAGACAGACATCTTCACGAATATCAATGTTCATCAAAATTTGAACACTACTGGACAGGCACTTCCTCGACGCGTTTCGCCATTGCGGCTTCTTCAGGAGTTTCCGTGTCTGCCATTATTACATAGTACACCTGGTAAATAACATGATCTATGAATATCTCAATAATTGGGGTTAATTAAAAATTTTTTTTACATAATGCAATTGAAAAAATGCACACTTGCCTGTGGGTATCATAGGATGCAGCTGTGACCGCTAGAAGGCTACTATCCGGCCAAGTGGGACCCGGGGGCCAAGGGGTCCGCCCCCACTCCCCTTCCACCTCACCCCCACACGACCCGCGCACCGCCGGAGGCATCCAACCTGCCGAGATAACGGGGGACCACAGCGTGTGTGCGGCATTCTTCGCTAGCCACCTGGTGATGGAGAGGTTTGGGTAAGGGTGGAGGAGCAACCAAGCAGCGGCCACCAGAGGGGTAGCGGCGGGATAAGTTGGATGTACGAGAGTTGGGTGGGGACCCACGAGTAGGTGTGTGTAGGGAGACCTCAAAGATGTAATAAAATAAAAAATAAAATGAAATGCCCGCCGGGCCAACCACAGAAAAAGAAAACGTGAAGGGTGTCGTGTGCTGCTCCTCTGTACCTCATGGGGGTGTACCCTGGGGACTGTGTGCGGGATATTGGGCTGTGAATGAGACATGTTGTGTAATGAGTGAGGAGTGCCTGTGTGGTGTGGGATACAAGGATATCTAGATATAACATCTAGATCATCCCATGTGCGGGGTGGGGAAAGCATATGTGTGTCGTTGTGGGTGAGTGTGTAGTGTCAGAACCATGGTGTGACCCTCCGGGAGTGGCGCCCAAACCCCTGGGCGAGAGTGGGGACCTGGGGAATATGTGATATGAAAAATACCTGCTGCTGTGTGAGTCTCGTGCATCCACCGTCCTCCCCGCGTCCCTCCCCATGGTGCGCGGCCTCCCAGTAGATGGGCATCCTCGTAACAACCGCCGATGGCCAACGTAAGCCGCCCACTATAAGTCCCCCGCCGTCGCCATGGGGACCACCAGGCTGAATAGTCGGGCCCCCCTGGCATTTTCACCTCACAAAATCTGATCCACTTTACTAAGAGTTTAAACACCGCTGGTCTAGGGTGTACCTAAATGGACGTCTTTGCAGCTGGCATTCCTTTGGGGGGGGGGGGGCATTCCATAGTAGGCTGTATATGCATGAAGACCACCCACATATGATGATTAGCCTCTATAATTGACAGGACTGAAAACCAATGAATGAAAGGGGTGGGGCCAAGGACAGTCAGGACATTCTTTTTTTGCCTCTTCTAATGCATACAGTGGGAAGCTCACAGTGTGCAATGAAATCAGAGTAAGCAAGGCTAAAATGAGAAATGTGTTCTCTATATTTTTCTGCATCCTAAAATAGAGAAAATGTCACCTAAAATGTTCTATTTAAAGACACTAAACTCATTTACATGAAACTTCATTTTTCATTTAATGGGTTTTGATGCTGCATAGATTAAAAGCATAAAATCCATTATTAAACGGTACTCTGAATCACACGCTGAGATTTAAATATTCAATTAAAATCCATTAGCACTGTTTATGAATACAGTCAGGACGTAACCCAGAAGCGGTCTTATCAACCTTTCATTATGCCGTAAATGTGGGGTCATCTGCTGAGAGGACACCAATCAGCACACGTTTCTCACCAGATAGAGATGCAGAGGGCCACGGTCCTTTCTTTCTGTGACGCCTGTTGTGTCTTTAATTTAAAATATGGAGCAGCTAAGTGAGGAGATGTAAGCTGAAGATGTGAGTTGCCAACGGCAATCAATTAAAATCCAGCTGTCCCTATTTTATGGCGGGGACTGGGAATGGCTGGCATGGCTTCTCTCTGGCTGCTTCGGGCAATGTTGCCAAATTCGTAACGTCTGCTTGTGGGAATTTACAGTCACATTTTCAGGTTGAAGAATGAGCCAAGAATGTTTTTTTTTGCCTACAAGCCAGAGCTGTTCCATGCAGTGCTTGTATTTCACCACAAGAGGTCATTAGTCTTCAATGACAACCACTTTCAGGGCAGCATACTCTATGGTATTGAGCTAAGTACATTACAACACTCCAGGTGCCATCACCCTCTGCAGTTCCCTTGGTGCAGACCATTCTCACTTGCTCAGTCCACAATTTTCACAAAGATACCGCACCTTTCCTCAAAGGCCAACATCCCAAATCATATAAAAATCTGTAGCCTGAGCAAACAAAACGGTTTGTTGCCCTGGAAATTTTCCCTACCAGGCAGTAAGATCAAGGGGACTTTATAGGCCTATACCGTAACCTTAACACAAAGAAGATTTTTATTGATCAGTGTTCTCCCCAGAGGAGATTGGCCGGGCGGCCCGCCCGGGAGATTTTGGTCCCCGCCCGGCACACAAGTCCTCCGCGGCGAGCAGCCTGACAGGCGGCGCCTCCCATTCTTCAGGAGCGCGCCACAGCCACTGAAAGACTCCGGCCCGTGGCACACTACCGGAGCCGCGGGCCGGAGTCTTTCAGTGGCTGCGGCGCGCTCCTGAAGAATGGGGAGGCGCCGCCTGTCAGAGGAGTTGTGTGCTGCCGCACAAATTTCTGGGGAGAACACTGTTGATAATATAATATATTATCAATATCCATATTTAATGTCCATTAACCATAAAGGTATCCATACGGTATAATGGAGTATAAATGTCAGCCGTACAAATCCAATGTAAACCACTCTATTAAAGCTCACTTAATCAACAGAGAACACCCTGACCCCAAGCAGGATACCGACACCATGTTTTATCTGGAAGAACATAATTACAGTGCACACTATGATGATGGTCATCCTAATGATCATTATCGGTGGGCTAGAGTGGTGCTGGACCTTTGATTGTCAATGTAGAATGAGACATTGCGTGCGCGCTTGCGGCAGTCGGCAAAATTGGCTGCTGATCAGGGGTGCCCACATGGGGCGACAGATCCCTGTCTCCCCAAAGCTCAGTCGGCCAGAGAACGTACATGTCCGATAATCTCTGGCCGATGCCGTTATTTTCAATGGAGACCGGCATCCCCATTGAAACGAACGCCCAGCACAAAGGGTGCCCACCGATGCTATGAGCAACGGAGTGCATCGTGATGACGTCATCACACTGCACTCCATCGCTGATCTGTCACCCCACTCACTACGTGTGTGGGGGCCTTTAGGTTTGTAAGTCAAAACCACTTTTGCCATAGTAAATAATGGAAATGGCAATAATCCGTTAAAGACCTCCCAAATTACCACTTTACTTAGCTTTTCATAATTAAAAATAATTGTTTAAAAATATGCGTAACGTACAAGAAGCACCAATAATATTCCTACTTTTATAGCAAATAAAGTTATAACATTTCTCGCCTGGACTACTGCAACATCATCCTCTCTGGTCTTCCTCTAACTAGACTATCGCCTCTTCAATCCATCATGAATGCTGCTGCTAGACTCATTTACTTCTCTAACCGCTCATCTGCTGCTCCTCTCTGCAAATCTTTACACTGGCTTCCCACTGTCCAGAGGATTAAAGTCCTGTGCCTTGCTTTTAAATCTCTCTACACCTCTTGTCCTACTTACATTTCCAACCTGGTACACAAATACACTCCTAACCACCCCTTCCGCTCCTCCAGTGACCTACTGTGATGACATCCCCAATCATAACCTTATCACATGCACACGGCTTCAAGACTTCTCTAGGGCCGCTCCTACTCTCTGGAACTCCCTCCCGTGCCCCATCAGACTTGCTCCTACCTTTGCCCTCTTCAAAAAAGCTCTAAAAACCCACCTCTTCAGCCTCTCCTACCCATCTTCTCATTCCTAACATCACCACCATGCCAGTCCCATCCCCCCACCTATTGTATACCTTGTTCCCCAACCTATTAGATTGTAAGCCCGTCCGGGCAGGGTCCTCTACTCCTCCTGTGTCATTACCTGTACCTGTGTGTTATACTGTGTTGTATCTCCACTCTAATGTATTGTACAGAGCATTACATAATATGCTGGCGCTATATAAATAAATGATAATAATAATAACATGTTCCTAGCCTACCAGAAACAATTTAACACATATCTCATATCATATCTCTCCTCTCTCCTTTTTTTTCCAACTGTCCTACTCCTTTTTTGGGGCCATGATGCACTGAAAATGCACTGATCGTCCTCAGCACAGAGGGAAATTGCTAGACACCTATGGGGTCCTAGCTTACACCCCCGTATGTTCATATATCTGGGCTCAGAGGCAAGTTTCTGAACACCTCTGGGGTCCTTAGGTGCAAACCCCAGGCAATAGCGTTTGCACAGAAGTCTATTCTGTAATGTGCCATTAAGGCTTTCTGCCAAAGGGGGGCACCTGGAAAGCATTATTATTATTTATTTATATAGCGCCAACATATTACGTAGCGCTGTACATTACATTATTGTGGAGATACAAACACACAATAACACACAGGTACAGGTATGACATAGGAGGAGTAGAGGACCCAAATTTAAGGTGAAAATCAAATATTTGGTGGTATCTCGAGTTGGTCGTATCTCGAGGGTCTACTGTATTTATCAGTTCAGTAGAAGATGGTAATTTCTAGAGTCCTTGCCATTCTTTATAATACTAATCCTATTCTAAATGACCAATAACCATAAAGCAGGTCCCCAGGCTGCCTGGTGATACCCGCCAGAGACAGAACGTGACAAAAACACAATTCCAATTAAACTGCAGTTAATCCCACAAACACCATCCTGTACTGCTTCCTCTTCACCAGGGCGTAGAACTCCCCAGCTGGAGTTTTATCAATATTGAGATAACACGCTCGGTGCAAAAGCAATAAACGCTGGTTAGTCTGTGTGCAGCAGGAAGCCAGGAGGAAGAAGGAAATTTTCCTTATAACTGATTCTAGCCTTCCATGAAGCCTACTTACCTCCTTCTCTTTAGTGATATTGCTGTCTTATTTCTCTGCACATTGTGAAGTGTACTCACCTTGAAACTAATACTTGTTGAACCTCTTGCGCATTCAGACTTCTTGAGCCGGCGTCCATCAGTCAGATGGTGAGGACACGTCATGAGTACTGCCCTATTCAGGTCACCCCACAAACTTTAGGGTTTAGGTCTGGACTTCCCAACCTTACATTTTCATCCAGTAAAGCCATTCATTTGTTGATATCAATGTACAGTATTAGTATATATCAACCCTACTGAGCATTTGTGGGCCATCGTCAAACGGAAGGTGGAGGAGCGCAAGGTGTCTCGCACCCACCAGCCGGAGGTTTACGCATTAATAGCTGTGTGCTGAGTTGTTTTGAGGGGAAACACAATTTACACTGCTATACAAGCTGTACACCGACTACTTTACATTATATCAAAGTATCATATTTTCATGAAATCCCCATGAAAAGATATTAAAACTACTGACCAAATCTCAGAGGTGTACTCACTTTGTGATACACTGCACGGTTAGGTCATTGTTGTGTTATTTCAAGGAAATCCTATTCATCTTTGATTGTGAAGCTTTTGGGCCAAAAGGGACTGGTATTTGGAATTTCTCATAACTTCCTCCACTTTCACTAAAGCCCAGTTAATGCTGAAGGGAAGTCTAAAAGAATGATCCTGTCACTACCATGCCTCTATTGTAGTGATGGTGTTCATTTGGTAACGAGAAATGTTGTCTAGACTATGTGGTAGGGTTGCAAAACAGATTTATTACAAAGAGATCCAGGGCCCTCTCCCAAAAATCATGTAGGGAAAAGTCTGAAGAGACAATAGGATTAACTTCTCATCACCAAAAGGGCATCATCCCTATGGTGAAGCATGGTGGTGGCAGGATCATGCTTTAGGCTTTCCATTCTTTGGCTGGATATGCAGGTCGTTAAGGTCAAGGAAATTGTGAAAAGTTCCAAATACCGGTCACTTTTTGTCCCAAAAACCTTCAGAAAGGGTTCAGAAAGAAAGTCTAAATTCTTTAATAAATCCTTTAGAGTTCTGGAATCCACTCTACAATGCTACATCCAGCCGGAGTAGAGCCTCTTCTGTATGATTTTAATGTGGCCTGAAGCTCAATTCCGCTAGAGCTGTCAGCCAGATGATAAATTGTTGTAAATAGAGCAAATATAATTAAACGGCCATTCCCGTCGTCTGTCAGTCAAGCTTTCCCTCTTGTGCTGTACAAGTACTGAGCTGATAGGCAATGCTGTATTATACATCTTCATGGTGAGGAATCCATCCGTGATATTTGGATTTAGAGACTCTGAGGTTTAAAGGAGACCTCTGGTGTGTGTATCAGTTCTGTTATACAAGTGAATTGTCTGCTCACAAAGCAGGTGGTCATGGCTTCAGGTTAGGTTAGGTTGGGTTAGCATAGTCTGATTTTGGAACATTGATGTGGGTAAAGCTAAGATGTAGTTATACAACAGAGATAAATAGTTGTTGCTGCAATTTAAAAAAAAACACACCTCCACTGAGCAAGGAGTGGTGACTTCAACTGCTCCATTACATCAGTGTTGTCCAAGATGGCATCTAGACATGGAGGAGTAGACAGAGACCATACCCGGCTGTTCAGCTTTCAGCTAAGTATGGGGAGATCAGGTTTCTGTTTGGTAACAAGGGGTCACCAAAGCTGGATGTGCCTAGACTAGAGATGGGTTGTTTGGTCTTAATAACTGATGCATGATGTAGATCCCAGGTGCCCAACCTGCGGCCCTTTGGGTGTTCTTCAGCGGCCCTTTAGCCCGCACTTGTGGCACTCCATATCAACTGAGTTGCCCACCACTGATATAGATGGCAGCACAGGAATGAGTTAAGGTGGGTTTACAAGTGTATATTTTTTTCTTCAATCAACTGCCAATTAGATTTTTTGTTCGATGTCATTGTCAACCATCGTTCATTCATTTATCAAATGTAACATTAGACTTTTTGCTCGTTCATCGGTGATATCAAATGAAAATACATTCGAAATTTACTAACATGTTCGTTGACCTGTTGGACCTTTTTGAACAATTTTTTGTTCGAGCTCGAACCAAATTTGTCCATTGAACAAATTGCCCATTCTAGATTTTTGTTCAATAAACCAAAAATTATTTCGTTCTTTATTGATTGAACGAAAAAACCTGAGCCCACCTTTAGAACTGGAGCTTTTCGAGTGTCAACAGATTTTGTAGGAGCCATATATTATTAAAACGTATATTATATTACCTATTATATTATAACTTACCTACATGCAGTCATCATCTGGAGACAGTAACCCCTAAACATAAAAAGTTATACTAATCTTTCCTTCTTCCTCGCTCCCGGCCCGCCATGCCTGGAGTGTCTGATCCAACAGCATGGAAGATGGAAGAGCAAGACTCTCCCTCCACCAATCCGGATCAGATATGGCTGCTGGTGCAAGGGGACTTGGGAAGGTAGACCCCAACAGAGATGTCTACTTTTCCAAGCCCCCTTTTGCCCAGAGCCCCTTGCCGTAGGACGTCACAGGGGGTGGAGCACCACTTTGCCTGTTTTATCAGGTGCCGATAATAGAAAGCAGTAGCGGAGGTGGTAGGTGCGCTTTAGGTCAGAATGGACCACACTTCCTAAAGGGTTGGGTTGAAGGCCTTTTGTTAGTTTTAAGTGAATCCTGAAGTTTATAGGGATACAAGACCAACTTGAAACTGGCCAAATGTAGATTAAAAGAAGGTCAACCACAGGTCAAATGCACAAGTCAATGATTTCTGAATGATCTTACAAGTGTCTCAGATAGATGCCTTCAACACAAGACTAAATGGTTAAAGCTAGCCACACATGGTTAAATTTTGTGTTCAATCAAAGTTTGATTAGATTTAGTAATTCGATCAAAAAAAAACGAAAATAGATTTTAATTTAACCAATGTACACCACATGGGGAGTAGGATTATTGTTCAATTTCGACTGAAAAGTAATCAAAGTAATCCAAGAGCAATTCCTCTTACGATTTTAGTTTCAATGGGAGGTTAAAGGGAAGTAGCCACACAAATCGAGCCAAAAAAAATCGACCAAATAAAAGCTGCAAGGAATGTAGTTCGATGATTGTACAATCGAGCAAAATTTTACAACCTGTCCGATTACTTTTCAATCGACGATTTTAAAAAAATCGATCAATGACCATTGTGGGCAGCACATCGATTTAGTTTTTTTTTACAATCGATCGCTTTTTTCATCAAAAATCATCGATTGAACGCTAAAATTTAACCATGTGTGGCTAGCTTTGCAATCAAACTTAATTTCTGGATGTACGTTATGCTAAATTTTGTGTTTTATTGCAGCAGATGTCTAGCAAGGAAACTATAAAAAGACAAACAAATTTAAGACCCTATTTGGGTCCCAACTCTTGTGCACGCAATAGGTAAAGTTTTCCTTTACTTCCTGTATTTTAAACATAACTGGAAATGCTTAGACATCTCTTAAAAGTGACACCAATGTCCAGTTATCATTGGAATAGGTGTCCCCACTAAAAGGAGCCAACTCCCTAATATCTTCTTATCTTAACATAAAGTCACCTTTGCTCCTCCAAACTATTTTAAAAACTGAGGTAATGGATCTTCTTCATTC
>CM070043.1:23034005-23053360 GCA_036250615.1 Ptychadena robeensis | reverse complement strand
GTTGGATAGGCTGCATTCTCAGTGATGTCACCAGTCTCCAGTGGTTGGATAGGCTGCATTGCTAATTTGCAATTTACAGCACAAAAATATATTCTCTCCAAAATCTCCTTGTGCGGTAGTAAAATATACTCAGTCTCCCCCACTGATCAGAGGGCAACATTCTAGCATTTCGTCATGTCACAAAATGAGAGGTTGTTTTGCATCGGATATTTATTTATGAATTATACCAAGAACTGTACAGCTTACAAATTTAGATCTTTATTTCATCTCTGCCTGATCAAAAATGACTGTATTCCCTTTGGAGGGGCAGTACACATGTGACAGACAATCCTTGCAATGCATGCTGTGGCACCAAAACAATTTTAGCACAGTTTGCAGCCAGAGGGCTTACCTATTCTCTGGCCACTCTATAATTTTGATTGCAATGGACACACTATCTAAAGTGTAGAAAGTTATAATTGGGGCTATGAGAATTTAGGTTTTAGAAATGTATGCTCTGTAGGTAGTTACTGCATGTTAATATTGAGAAGGGAATACAATGGGAACTAAAGCTTTAGTCCCTGGTCTATATCCAGCATTAGGAACCAAGTGTATGACCCAAAAACAACCATTGTCAATGGTGCTCCATGGTTCATGAGTTCCTCTGGGAAATTACTATGGCTTCTCCTGGGGTAAAAAAAAATTTAAGGAAGTGTACTATTGCCCAAAGAATAAGGTGAATATGTATCAGAAGTAACTAAAGAATTGAACTTGTGCAATCCTTTAGGAGGTTGGTTCTTTGGAATTTAGGCAAGGATGGTTTGCAAGACCACACTATACTGGTTGGTGGAGAATCACATCACAAAACAATCAAAGCTACATTTCAAAGTCAGTGTTGTTGGATTAACCAAAAATTGGCAATAACCTTACCATCATTAGGTTGCGTTGATACACAATTCTTCATGTAGCTCAACAAAAGCAAAGCCAGATGTAAGCTGTGCTTCAACCCTCTTCTGATGTTCAAGGATTTGATAGCAAACTGTAAAATCATTTCGGTTTAAGTGTCCTGAACGGCTGCAGCTTTCTTTCTATTACCAGGAGGGAGAACCCTTCACTGTTAACGATTGCCTCATTTTGCCTTGATTGGAGCCGAGAGACAAACCATTAGCCGTGCGAGTAACGAGAACTGTGTATTTCCAGGGACAACATTATGAAGAGGAGAAGAGAGCTCTGGGTCACGAGGTGATTGCGCTCAATAATCATTTGCTGGAGGCCAAGGTGACGATTGACAAACTATCCGAGGACAACGTAAGTGGATGGTTGGTGCAGTGTAATTGTGCCTTTAACGTGAACCTGTCACCAAAATCCTCCAACCGTCGCAAGGTGTAGAGGGCATTTTAAATTTGATGGAAATGCTAGATTTAGTAAATGGAACATCTTGGCATTTGTATTGCCTTATTACCCTACATTTTAAATGTAAAAGCATGATTGTAAACACGCAGATAAACTCATATATAGCCAAAATGATATTATGCGTTTAAAGATTTACACAGCCTAGCACAAAGATTAGCTATGATTACTATATTATAAGTAAGTACCCCCTGCCTGATTAAGCTTGGTAATTGGACAGCGCAGGTGTAGAAGAAGGAAGAACATCTTTCTACTCCACCTGTTGTCTCCTCCTGTACAACACATTTGATGCCCTTTCCTTTCTTAGTTGGATTGATATATATATATATGTATATACATACGTACATACATACACACACACTATAGGTGCCCACTAGTTAGGACTGTAATAAACCTAGCAATCAGCATAATCATCTGTTTCAGAATGTCCTCATTGTCTTTATAACCACAAAACCGCTCTCGCTAGAAGCTGTATACCGTCTCTTTAACCTCCCTGGCGTTACGGGCTTGCCGCTGCTCGGGCAATCATGGCGGAATACACTGTTCCCTGCTCTCCCACTACACACTGCCAGTGTCAAATAGACACCAGCGGTTTGTGCAGGGAAAATCAACGCCCCCTCCATTAACATGGAGACTCGGGGCTGGAAGAACTCCATGAGCCTGCAGCGAAGCAGAAATGCTGCACGGAGAACCAATGATTGTGCCCGATCCCGGTAAGGTACTGCTTGATCCAAAATAAAACTGCGCCCGTACTGGCTTCGGGCGAAACACCCCTGAGGTTAAACTCTAGTGCTCAGTGCCCACCCTCCACCATATGTAAGTGCCCACTACTCACAGCTGGCAAACAGGACATGATAGACCTTCAGTTTTTTCCAGGAAAATAAACAGGAACAAAACAGAAGAACTGTGTAATGGCTCCGCAGAGCCCTCAGTTCAAACAGAAATGAACAATCCTCCCTTGGGTTAGGTGCTAGTAGCTCAGACACAGTAACTCTCCTTGCTGACTCCCAGAAAGTACAACCCCTGATTTCCCAGCACCACAAAGGTAAATAGGGAACCTGTTCCACCCTGCACAGGTTTCCACTGAAATCTGGATATGGACCAGGTGGACAAGGATGCAACAACATCTTTGGCCGGCTCCAGGACCATCAAACCAGCTTTTATACAGCCTTGCCCTAAACCAACAAAGCAAGACGTCTACTGGAGCCTTAATATTGCCAATGCCTCCACCTGTGTGCAACATACACACCATCTTTGATGTTAGGAGCCATGCCCTGCGACACCCTGCCACTATATATATACACCTTGTGTCCCTGAAAATAAGACACTAAGGACTGAGTTGGCCACAAGATGTCACTGCCATCTTAGCTTTTCTGTTTTTTTTTATCTATACCAATCAGCCGAAGCAGCCAAAAGAAGCCCCCCCCCAGTCTTTAATAAAGGGAATCTTTCATGAATAGTAAAATGTTATTGTATATAATAGTTATGGGTAAATGACAACGTTTCCTCTCACCATTTGTTCCCTTTTTAGGAGCTGTATAGAAAAGACTGCAACTTGGCCTCTCAGTTATTGCAATGCAGCAAAGGCTTCTACAGAGCGCACAAGCTGTCCGAGGTGAGTGTTCAATCCCTAAGCTCTGTGAGCTCCGGGCGTAAGCATGTAAGAAGCAGACACAACCTATTATCTTTTATTTAACCCCCCTCTAGTCTGTATATGGTACCCCATGCTGATGATACATTGATAATATCTATTGGACAGGCACCGGCCTTAATTTTATATCACTGCTAGCTGTCAATATTCAACGGTCCCGGGGGTTTTCCTATCGATTAAAGGCTCCCATACACAGGTCGATTTTTCACTAGATTTTTGACTGATCAATCACCACGCGTGTTCACAGCAATCAAACGAGTTCTGCCCACCCTGAATGGTCGACCAAACAAAATCGGAATCGACTAAGTGTCAACTTTTACCCAATGGTCATATTTAAATGAAAATCTTCCTTTATCATTAACAGCTTGGAGGTAAATTATACACTTTATTTATCTGATTCCTGGTTCTTGCAAGTCTCCTCACTTCCGTTACAGACTAAAGGCAGGTCCATAGTCTCCCCCTCTACAAATCGGAGACGTAAGCTCTGCATTAGGAGGGATCACATCACTGCTTTTGATCACCTCTCAGAACAACCAAGCAAGAGGCTAAGGGTAGTAACAAGGTGCCACAAGGGTGGTCTATGAGTGGTTAGGATGGTAAGGGAGCAAAGGATCGGATAAGCAAAGTTATTCTCACATACCATGGTATAGTCTCCATCCCACACTGAAGACCAACTTTTAAAAACATAACCAGCACCCTATCCCACCACAGCATTGGGTCCTAAAACATGTACAGGACGACTTCTCTCTTCATAAAAGTTTCTGAATGTAAGCAGAAGCCATACACGAGACGACTTTTGCACGATTGATCATGTTGGGTGACTTTTTGATCGTGTGCCAGTCTAACATTGATCGATTCTACCACCACACAGTGTGATCGCGTTAAACACCGATTTACAATCGGACTATGGAGCGCATAGTACAATTGTAGTTTCGATCATAAATAAATTGATTTAAATACCTAGGAAACCCGTCAGATAATTAAGCAAAATTTACCGATAATTGAGCAAAATTTACCAACATGTCTGATCACTTTTACATCTGTAAACCTGTAAACTTTTTCTGTTCGATTGTTATCACTTTTGGTCAATTGTACTAGGTGTGTGCGAACCAATTTCCTTAGGAGCAACGTAAAAATTGATTGTTTTAAGTTCACAGAAACATTTATCTGTGTATGGCCACCTTTAGTTTCGGCCAGGTAATGGGAAGGGGGGTTTTGCGAACTGTTTATTGTTAGCAGCACAGTTATCATTTTACATTTGTTGATATATTGGCTTTCCCCATTCTCTTTACAATGTGCTAGCACAAAATTAAGGGGGGCAATAAACAACTTAAGCTGCCCATACACTGGACGATTTACCGTTCGATTCCCGAATGATCGATTGCCGTGCACATTCGTGACTTGAGTGCTGCCCACCTGGAGTGATCGATCCCGTTCCAAGAAAATGTCGATCAAACAGGGATCCGACATGATGGTTAATCCCTGTTCGATTGCAAAATACAAAGTAGTAGTTTCTTTCATTGCTTTACAATGTGTTAGTTACAATATTAAAAATAATCTGACTTTACTGCCAGATAAACGTCACTTTTTTGCTTAAAATATTCATAAAAACGAATAAACTTACAGGTCCCAAATTTACTTTCCAGTCCAATAGGCATTTTAAGGGAAATGCAGACAAGAATGCTGCCTATGAACTTATAATATGGGAGAAAAGGTTCAAAGCCTGTGGGCTATAGGACATAACCATATGTAGGGGAATCTGGATTAATTGCAGCAAAACCCGCAAACTACAGACAGAACCGCTAACTAGGGAGCCACAGGCCAACAACTATTCTAATTATCGCGGAGACCGACACTGAGATTTGTCTGCAAGCAAACGTTACTACGTTTCTAGAATTGAAGATAGCGCTTGCTAGTCATTCCTTAATTAGCCGCACAATGATTAATCAGGAGAAATATATATATCTGCCGCCAGTCTGGGGTTCTAAACATGTAGGCTGGTCATCTCCTGGGTAGACATAGCGACAGACAGAGAACTAAAAATGTTAGTGCGAAAAGAATGGATTTGTTTTCATGTTAGATTAAAATGTGTCCAATAGAATCCGATTAATTCATATTTTTATAACATATTACATTTCCCTTTTTTTTTTCTGCAGCTGCCAGCGGACTTCCAGGAAAGAGTAAGTGAACACTTGGAAAAACATGGCTGTAAACTAACTTTGCCCCTTTCTAAGACTACCTATGCTGACAGCATCCCTACTTGTGTCATTGCTAAGGTGCTAGAAAAGCCAGATCCCAGCAGCCTGTCTTCGCATCTATCAAGCACTTCAATGAGGGACCTCACATATGAGCAAGGAGGTCAAGAACCAGAAGAAAAGTTCCGCCAGAGGCAACAGTTTAAGTCAGAGATCTACTGTAGTGACACGGCCCTGTATTGCCCAGAAGAAAGGAGGAGAGACCGCAGGCAAAGTTTCGATGTACAGGTAAAAGACGGGGTCTTCTTGAGGTCTCAGAACTCTACAGACAGCACCGTAGAAGATGGCTTCCACTCAAGTTTCTCACACGAAGCCTTCAATGAATATGTAGCATCCTTACCAACATCCAGTTCCTACTCCAGTTTCAGCGCTACTTCCGAAGAGAAAGAGAACAACCAAACCAATACTTTAACTGCTTCCCAACAGGCCATATACATGGGAAACCGAGATGACCTCTTTGAAAGGAAGTCCACCACCGGCTATGAACATGCAGCCAGTCCTCGCTTTGTAAAGTCCAAGTCTGTCCAGCACATGGAGCACAGTCCAGAAACCGCAGCATCTACAAATTTCATAAGATCATCTTCCTATGTAGAGGAACCATTTCACTTCTCCAGAATCCGTACTCAACAGGCAATGGGAACTCATAAGTCACACAGCGAGTGTAGAAGCTCCAACCTTTCTGAAGATGACCTGCCAACAAGGTGGAGGCAGCTCAGCGTAGAAGACATTGGGGCATACTCTTATAGCAACGATGGCAGAATTTCCCAGTGTAGTTTTACGGAACAGTATTTTGCGCCAAGTCCGGTTAAGCAGCTAGAGAGCCCCATGAGCCCATTATATGCCAGTTACAAGCAAGATAGTTTTTCCGAAGGAGAAGAGGTTTGTCAGAGCAGAATGGGAGACTCCTGTTTCCTAAGAACAGACTCCGGCTTGAAAATCGACATCAGCGCTAGCTGTAAACAAGAAATGCTCTCTACTTTTAAGGCAAAAGAAGCAAGAGACCAAAAGTGTGAGAGGATGTCAGTCCAGCTAGGAAGCAAAAGCTTAGATTCCAACTCATCAGTCAAGAGGGAATATGTAGACGTCAGCCCAAACAGTTCCGCAGAATCCCTAACTCAAAGCCCCATAGAGGCCTCGGACTTACACCAGTCTTCCATTGACCAAGGACATGCCAGTTTCCACGGCCAGCCCCAGCCATTCCAAAGAACTGGGAGCATCGGCTTGACCAGGAAGGATAGTCTTACAAAAGCACAATTATATGGCACCCTTTTGAATTAATGATCTTCCAAATTGCAATAAGTAACATTGCAGAGAGAAAACAAAAGTACACAGTAACACAAGGAATGCTGGGAATGAATCGGATTTCTGATGACGCTACCGTGCCAGTATTAACAGCTGTTTTATTTCGTGTTCGTGTAATTTGCACTTTTTTGTGGAAAGCTTCCAGTTCAAGAAAGAAAAATATTCCAATGACCTTGTACGTATTAATATTACCTCATTGCACACGCAACTAAATTAGAACTATTTTTCTGAGAAATCTGATCTTGTGAACGAGGGAAGTGTTTGGTTTTGTCTGTACACTGTCCATTTCTGTCCACATGAGCATGGTCAGACCTTGGCTCTTGCCAACAGTTGGCAGTGGAATGTCTACAGATAACCATGTTTAGTGACTGTAGGGCTACTGAGGCTAAAGGCAGACTCTGAACAGTAGCACTGGCTATTTAGCATGCTTTTTCTTTGGTGTTGGCATTTTTTTGTTCCCCGGGTATTGCACAGGTTGTTTTCTCTTTTGTTTTCTGGACTTTAAATTTTGTAGCTATTGTATAGTAATGAGGGAGGGCATGGAGAGTTTAGCAAAATTGATTTCATCAGGAAGTTTCCAGTTTAAATTTCTCCTTTGGTTGTCTGTGGTTTTTGGATAGTTGATTTTATTAAGGGCTCAATCACACTGGTGTGTTGAATTAAGACATTCATTTAGTTTGAATAGACTGGGAATGAAGAGAAAAACTAGCCTACAGCATGTTTGCATTTCAGTGCATTCTATGTTAGCATGCAGTGAACTTGGATGCAGGTACATTGGAAAGGCATGTTAAAGTGCCAATAAGAAAGCAAAGTTAAAACACCAATGCCCATTACATACCTTAAATATTACAATACCAGTGTGAATGTGCACTTCATATTCTATCTATGTGAGTCCTTTTTTTGATACCATGATCCCATCCCATTTGAGACCATTTTATCTCTAAAAAGAACTAAATTTCACCTTAAAGGATATGTTGATGAAATCCCATGACTGGAAACTAAATTTCAGTTTCGCTCCTCCATGAAATTTAGTTATTAGTTATTTATTAGTTATGTTGCAGGAGATTATTTGGCCCTTTTTATATGTGTTATAAAAATGTATGGTCCTAATTAAATAAAGACCTTGTATTGCTATTATGGCATGGATTTGGTGTGATACACTTGTGCCACTTCTACCCCATTTAGTGTTTTTTGGATACTTGTAGCTGGGTAGGGAGTATTTATGTATAGGGGTGCGGCATCTTAGACTATGCAACACCAGTAACACCTCTTTGGCTTTTTAAAATTATTTTCATAAGCCCGTTATTTGCTCACCTAGAGTTTTTGCAGACAAAGCTGATAAGAAATCTTATGCCAATGCTCACACACCAGGTGTGTGACCATGTGTGTGGCATAACACACCCCGCTTCCATGTTACGTTACAGACCACTCTAATGGATCACCAAAACACCAGTGGTTGTTTTCAAAGTTGACTGTTCTGCCTTACCTTCCAAGATCAGATTTATCAGAAGGGTAGCAATGGTCTTTCAGGGCATTCCAAAAGGACAACACATAATATTTTGATACTTAATGTGGTCAAATTTATAAGGTCACGTTACAGATAATTTAACCAAAGCCCATACGAGAGTTTACATTTTGCCATACAATCTAAAGGTAAAGGGAAACGGTTTTGTTCTTTTCAGTGAAAACATCTTCTGAGTCGTTATCGTTACCTGAAAGTGATTTTTGAACTTCACATTTTTACACGCTCGCTTGTTACACCATTTTTGTGATGGCATCTCATTCGTAGCAGATTCTCCCTCTTGTGTCAGTCTATGTCGAAGTGTTAAGCCCCCCCAGACACAGAATCTATTATTTTTATCTCGTCTCAGCAGACTGACTGACTTACATTGTCAACAGGGAGTAGTTTAGCGCAATCACTGTGTAGCACTACTTAGAAGATAGCACAGCCTGTATTAAAATGGATCACTTATGGCCGTTACCTTTCACCTTAACAATGATCTTTAAAAAAAAAAAAAGGAACTTTAAAGAACTGTCACGACTGGGCTCATGCTAGAACCTTAAAGCCAAGGCTATGTTCCCACTTAGGCGATTAATGCAGAACGCGAGTAGCCATGATTTAATCGTGGCCCCAATCGCACCCAATCCTATCAATGGAGACAAGCCCATTGAAACTAGTGTAGGGGATTGGCGGGCGATTCTGCCGGCGATTGGAAATCGCGAGGCGCAGGCGATTAATCGCCTAAGTGGGAACATAAGCCTAATTGAGCTTACTTATAGAACCATTTCCTCCTGAAGAGTTCAGAGCCTTGGTATCACCTGACAAAAGTCTGACGGCTTAATACCTGCTGTCCAGACCAGCTCTAGGCATGTAGAGGACACGGGGTGGGCAGCATAGAGTGATACGGACAGCCAATGGGCATTTGCTAAAAAATTAAGAGTTCTGGTAAGCTTGTACCCTTGAATTACATGCTTAAGAGCCAAGTTCAAAAATGTACATGAGGTTTATATAAATATATGCTAAATAGGCAAATTTTTGTTCTTTCAGGTTGTCACCGCACTTTCAAATTTATGCACTGCACCATTTTGTGCATACATTTAAGGGTGCATGCCTATTCATTTCTAGAGCCAACTTGACATCAATGAACAGCAGTGTTGGGAAGAAAAAAAGGGTAAAGATTTTTTTGGTTGCTGATCCTGGACCAGTTGGCATCTACTGTATAGTGTTGCCAGGATCACACGCTAGGCTCATGTATTACCAGTATGACTTGTATAGAGACAGGAGTAAGGCTATTTTTTTACATTTTCTTGTAGACATTTTATAGGTCATCTGGTTCTCTCAATCCCCCAAAAAAACAAAAACTCAAAAACTCATTTGAATGGCCTTAATACTGCAGATAGTATGACCTGTATGAATGAGACTCTTCAGACATCGGTGACTTCTGGTGTTATGGAGAAAGGCTCAGGAAAACCCCATTTTATTTACTGTGTTTAGACTTTTTTTTATTGCCTGTAAAACAGATTCTGACTTACAATCTAGCATTAGCCCAACTGTGACTGTCTCTCTTTTAGCTGTTCCTATTCAGTTGTATACCAAAAAGTAAAGAAAATATAACTATATATTCCCTTTAGATTAAAGTATTACCATGTACACGAGCAGGAAATTGGTTGATTCAGGTGGAAATATTGCTCCATCTGGCAGTAAAGCACTTTTGATTTAGCACAAACAACATGTGCTTTTCAAACTATTGAGACCCATAAACATTTGGAAGTTTTTTTTGAAGTTTAAAGTCATGTCTAGAATTTTTTTCTGACACTAAAATATCTAACTAAAGGGTCAAAAATGGCATTTGTTGGCTGGATAACAGCATTTTGGATCCTTTTTTTATACTGTCTATGGTGATGAGATTTGGGCATGAGAGTTTGGGTACCAAAATGTACTCTGTATGATGGATCCATAGTCTGGTTCTCCACACCATAGTTATCAAGCAAAAGCATATTGTAGATGACGTTCGCCAACATCTCTACTCAATCTCTATTTTTGGTGGTCGACCCTTTAATGCCACATTGAACCAAAGCAAATCTGTATTACAATTGTGCTAGGATCATCAATTAATTAAACGTGTAGCCTATCTCCAAAAATTTAGATGGCACTTGTCTGGGAAGGCTATGATCTAGCGTTTAGATCTTTTTATAAGGGTGTTCATGTATATGGGATGAGTAGTAGTGTCAGTGAGCAGCTGCTGTTGGTTTTAGGGATTGTTGAGCAGTAGTTGGTGATGGTTTACAAAAAATGTATAATGCGTCATGTCTGCCGAGTCTACGGGACTTATGTCTTCCTATAGACCGCTTGGAGCAGACCATAGCAATTTTATCAGTCAAAGTCCCCTGTCTCTCTGCCGACAAAAGGCTAAAGGCTGCCATACACAGGTCGATGCCCGTGATGGATCAGTCTTAATCGCGCTGAGCCCAATATCGAAGGAGCTGGAGGCACAGCAGTGCTACGTCATCCAGCTCAGGCGGTCCCAATGCAAAGCAGTGGACATCAACCATGATTTATGGTCATGTCTGTTAATCCTGACATGACCATAAATGGCCATATTAGATATGCACTAGATAGATGTCAGTGAGTGCACATGGCGGTCAAAGCGGCCATCGATCTAGTGCATATCCATGCGTGTATGGGCACCTTAAATTTTACTAAAAGATGTAGCCCTGTAAGAAGGTAAATAAGTAATTTATAAATATTTCTGAAAATAAACCCCGGTGATCCTTGCCTTGAAGATCCTTGTTCAAACATTTGTGGTTATGGAGCAACTATTGTCTCCCAGTTGTGCTGTGGGTCTGTCATACTGTCCCATACATCCCTGACGGAGATGGCTCTGGTGACATAAAGCACAGATAAGGTACCCTCATGTATAGAATAGGATGTGGAGCCGAGATTGGAATAAGTAATGTTGTTAGGAAATGGATTAAAGGGTTGATGTGTTTTAACAAACTATCCATCATCCAGTTAGGGTTTAGATCAAAACCATGTTGAAAATGTAAGGGACATTTTTATTGCATTTCAATTGGAGTGTTAATGCGCTAATACAGGCCTCTGACACGCTTGTATATCAATGGCCGTTTGCCGATGGACGCCAAACGAGAGAATTTTGCTGCAGTGAAGATTAGGCTTAAAGGTAACCATACGATCTGTGGCCGATCGACCACCGTGCGCAATCCCAACTGTTGTTTGGCCGCAAATCGGATGTGCTCACCTGGACAGATTGACCAGGATCGCACGGTGATCCCACTTGTTGGTAAATTCCTGATGTCATCGTGCTGCAACCAGTCGCTAGAGAATTGGGCAGGAATCTAAGCGTGTATGGCTACCTTTAGACTCACCCTGACTGTGGCCATATACAATATTTTTCTACTGCTTGCCTAGAGCAGCGACACTTAAAAAGCCAAACTACTTTAAAAAGTTTTAAAAAGTTTTAATCTATTCCTGGAGTAGAAAAGAAGACGTGAAGCTCAGAGAACCACACACTTAGGGGTTAAAGCATACATTTAAAAAAAAAGTATATATTTAATAATTCTTATTTATATAATAAAATAATTATTTTATATATATTATTTTATTATATATATATTTTTAAATTAGCAAATTTAGAATTGAACGTACGATTGTCTTTACTGCATCTATAATATTGTGAGCCCCCATTAGGATCTTCAAGGAGCTTCCAAACTCCACCTTAGCTGTGGGCACCATCATTTTATCCTAAACGTATCACCAACACTAGCCAGCTTCCTAAACCACGGTACCGAGGTAACACATAGGAAGAGGAGACCGAATCTGCTCCTTATGTGCTACCTCAGAAATGATTGAGGGGCGTTTTGTTAATATTTTGTTTTCTATAGGCTTGCATTTATATTGGTAATAGCGCATGAACTGTCCTTAACTAGTGGTGTGTTTTGCATTATCCAATGAAAGAAACAAAATTGGATCGTTTCTATTTTTTGAGGATTGTGTTTTTAAGAACGTGTTTCTAAATGGGAATGCCAGGACGACTCCCTGCGAAGTGGATCTAAAAGAAAAACAAAACAAAAAAACATGACCGGTCGTCTCCGTGATTGGAAAAGTTCTGCGTATTCAGTGCACACTGGCGCCTTTGTTAGAAATCGGTACACTCTTCTCAGGAATACGTTTCCCCTTCAGACATTTTGGAACGGCGTGAAATGTGAGAAGCAGGAGTTCAAACATTTCTGTATTCATCCCGGTTGTTTCATTTTCTGTCTCTCCAATCAGAGGTACACACATCTCAATTGCATATATGATGTATTTTAATACAAAGGGGGATTCTAGAAAGTTGTTGAAAGGATGTTTTACCAACGGTTTGGTTTTTAGCCAACCAGTCCCCACTTAGTCTCCACTGGGGAGACTCACTGTGAGTCCTGCTCATCCAATGTCATTGTATCTGAAAGTGATGAGTAGTCTACAATGTGATATTTACGGAAAAAAAATCTCTATTTCAGTAGGGACAACCCTTGCTGCAGATTTTAACAATTCATACCATATTTTATCTTTAGTTATGCGTTGGCTGCCTGGCCTTTATTTTTGTTCCACCAGTAATCATTTTAAGATTGAAAGTGACCAGTGGTGAAAACTACTTCAATTGCATACTGTAAATATTAAAATTCTCTAACTGGGAAAATACTTTGTTTCACTTCCCAACCTAATGTTTCCTTTCCACAACTTTAAGAATTTACCTCTTTGAGGTGAGGTCACTTCTAAGGTTAATGCATATGGACACTAAAGTGTGTGCAGCTTTGCTGGGTTTTAATTGATGGGCTGATACAGATGAAATGGGCACACACAGTGCAGGCAAGACCAGCCCTGGAGATGGTGGCTATGAAAGGGTGTTCCAACCTTCTCAAATATGTCATCACAAAAGCAAAGTTTTAAGTTTCATGTATTGCAAGTAGGTGAAAACCTAAACATGATATATATTTTAAAAATGACCTTTAGCACCTTTTAGCACTTGTCATGTCCTCTTAAGCACTTTAGCACTTGTCATGTCCTTTACATGTCCTCTTAAGGCTGCCATACACGTGTCAAAACACGTGAGATAGATCTGTCTTCAAGCGGGATTGATTTCCTCGAAAATAAGGCACCCAACTCTAACTCTGGACAGGGGGGATCAAAGGGGGCAATCAAAATGACACAAGAGGATCAGAAGGGGTTACTAAAATGGTAATCCCCCCCCTCTTAGTTCCCTGTGTAATTTTAAGTGATCCCCACACCCTAATACCCAGTGCCATATTCTTCTTCATGGAAAAATAAGACATCCCCCCAAAAAAGAAGACGTAGGGCATCTTTGGGAGCAAAAATTTATAAAAGACACAGACTTATTTTCGGGGAAACAGGGTAGATGGCCATGAACGCGCTCGAATCGGCCATCGATCTATCTATGCGTGTATGGGCACCTTTAGTTGATAATTAGAGCCCTAGATACTGGTTAATCAGATATAGGTTGAGGGTCCAAAAAGTATATTGAGTAAGTACGTTTTTTTGGTACGCCATGCTAAATATATGCACTAAATGGATCTCAAACTTACCTCACAGTGGCTATATACTGAGTACTGGAGCTATCTGGGCTATGCTGGATCATTTTTCTATTCAAATAGACAATCCAGTAGGATGATTGGGACCCTAGGCTGCCCAGTAAAAGGCCTTGAGGCAAATCATGTTTGTTTTGGGGGTACAGTTTGGATCTTTGAGGAGTTGATCTGACCTTATGAGCATCAACTCTTAAAAACAGATGTCACCACCTTTTCCCTATACACATGTAGAGAAATTTGACTCTATTAATGCATCCAGACAAAGGCATTGTGCCATGTTACATATCCTGGGACTGAGCACATGTTGTTTAATGTGGTAGGAAAGTAAAAGAAGTAAATAAGCATAGAAAGCTGTATCGGTATCAAGGATTTAAGGAGTATATCAAATATGTTGTACTTGCTATTGCTATTAATATAGTCCTGAAGGTAGTTGACCTGTGAGGTCTAGATTGTACTAACATATATCTACGTATGAAGGTCCTTTCTTAAACCCCTGTGGCCAAAAGAATTGGATTCTTTATTGACACACCTACTATGTGCCCAAAACATGTGGGCAACCCTTCAAATGTTTAGACATTTGGGTGCTTGACATCTTCTGTTAACAGTTTGGTGAAGGCCCTTTCTTTTTTGGAATGACTGTACCAAAGTCAGCAGGATAGGATTGGCCTTTCATCTCTTTTGACCAGGTGTCAATCCCACAGCGGCCTCTAAAGACTATCCTGGTAATGGCAAGAAAGGCGGCTCAGCCAATGTTTAGTTCTCCAGGGTTTGGACACATCACAAGAAAAGAAGGTGAGTGTACAAGAGCTTCTCTATGACAAATGATCCATTGTAGACCTCATACAGAAGAGGTATGCATGAGTTACAAATTACTCTTTCCCCTCTTTAACCATAGCACATACTTAAAATTGACAAGAAGGAGGTACTCAAGGACAAGTCTACCTTTTGTGATGTGAAATGCGATATTGCTCATTATACATGATTATTTCAATGTCGGGAGCCATAAAACTACCAAATGGCACAAACCTTAATTGGAACGTATAGAAATGATGAGAAAACCAATCTGAGCTTTACGAAGACCACTTTATCTTTGACTTGTGGAATCCAACATCTGTCTAGGTGCAGCTAGTATTTCTAAGTAAGGTTCCAGAGACACCTTTATGATATTTTCTCTAGGATAGGCCTTCAGAAACACAATATACGGACCAGCAAAGCCCTTGATGACAAAGCTTTAGCTGCAGACATGCTTGAGAATGAGTTTTAAAACTACAGTTATGATTTAAACCCAGCAAACATCGCTAAAAACAACCCCAGTGTGACCTCACCCCAAAGATCAACCATTTCTGTACACGGACGAGATATATGCAGTTGCATTGTACATTTTATTTTTGGGTTGTGTTTTCTATCCGTTCCATTTCTTCTTAAATGCCCTTGCTTTATAAACTAGTCTAATGCAAGGTGGGTTTAATACTGATCCTAGATTTTGCTGCTGACCCTTTTCTCAATCCGCAGTCCCCTTTAAAATTTGTCTATTCTTCTAACTGTGACATTTCCAATTTTTGGAAAAACAAAACAAAAATGAAGAATGCGTTTCTGAAATATTTTGTAATTTTAAATGATGAAAGCTCCTAAAATGAATAAAAAAAATATGACTTCATGATTAGTGTGGATGTTTGATGTCACTGAGGTGGTTGAAGAAGACCAAATACTATTTTGGAATATGGGGACGTTTATCTTCCTTTGGGAAGTAATTTTCTACGCTGGCACAGGCAAATTCAGAGCTGGTGGGAAGGACTTTTCTCTGTTTATATTCTTATTTCCTAGAGAGTTCCTCTCACTTCCGGCTCAGTGAGGAGATGAGAGGAAATATCCCTTGTGGATAAGGAAACAACAATGAAAATGTGATTTATAACCATCTATCTGATCATCTCTATGCTCTTGCTCTAATTTGAAATTCCTAAATAACATATTGCAACATTGTGGTTTTCAAATTTCAAGAGAATTTGTCCAGACTTTCGACGTGTCTACGTGTGATATCTGGCCAAACGTTTATGGAAACCTAGCCTACTTACTGTATACTGGCAGGACACCATGACACCTCATCCAAAAGATTGAGTTTGGGCATTTCTAGTGAAGGGTAAATGCTAGAGCATTTGTACAACTAGGCTTTCAGTCTTGGGGTAAGTGCCCTCTCACACGAGTTACCTCATGGCACACAGGTTTCCTTAGGACCGTTCGCACTTTATGTGGTAGGGTAGGCATTAATGCACTGCAGCACAAGCATCTCCTATACACTAGTATGGGCGGTACTTGTTTACTGTGCGCATTAGCGTTAACACAAAGTGTGAAAGGTGGCTCATAGTTTGGTGAAGGACCTTTTCAATTCTTCAGATCAGTTAAGTTAGAATGCCAGCTGTAAGACAGGTACAACTCTGTTGTAAGACACCTGCATTTTATCTTGAACCCAATTGTCTGCATATTTGTCAGATCAGTTTCAGGTTACATAACAAAGAAGAAGATTGAAGAAGCAAGAGATTTATGGAACAAGACCCCAAGCCAGGTGAACAATGTGGATGCCAAGATGACCATTACCAAGTAAGACTTCATTTTGTATTGTGTTAGAAATTGATAAATACAGAAAATGTTTGAAATCCAAGTGCTACCATTTATTGGCTAACTGAAGTCATTAAAAAAGAAACTTAATTATTTAACCCCCTGGGCAGTTACCCCCCACTTAACTCAGGGTAAGTTACAATCAGGGATACTCCCCTTGCTCAGAGAGCCAGCGGCAATGCAGAGTATCGGTGGACCCCTTTGACCTCCATGCTATGGAGGAGGCACCGACTTTTTTTTAGCACATCCCTGGCATCATCAATGATGCTGGGGATGTGTAAGGTGGAGGATGGATTGCAGCAGATTACACTGCCTTTTTAAAAAGCGTGCCACAGGCATAACGCTCAGGAGGTTAATGACTTCAGTTAGCTGAAGGGTAAAAGAAGGGTATCACTCCAAACTTTCTGTATTTGTTTTACTTGAAACTTAAATTCTGCAGATTTGCCATTATAAAAATACAACTGAGTTTTTTTTCCAATTTACTACTTTTTTAACCTCCCGGGCGTTTACCCTGAGTGTAGCTTACCCCACAAACACACCCTGAACTTACACTTCCCCTATCCCCAGCGAGCTCCTGCCCAATGTGAATATCGTCGTACTGGCGGATCTTTTAGTGTCTACCTCTTTGGCATCATCTATGATTCCGATGAGGCATGGCACCATTGACCTCCATGTTATGGAGGGATTACCGGTCCACCATATGTCCCCGGGCATCATCAATGACAATGGGGATTTGGAAGGGGGGGGGGTCATGGCAGATTACAATGCCCGTAGCGCACTGTAAAACGCCCGGAGGGTTAAGTGGCTATATATATCCTGGGAATGGATCATGTAAATGTATTTTTTTTTGTCATGCAGGCACTGTACTTAGAAAGCCTAGAAGAGTTTTCTATGATTTTTTTATACAATGTTGAGTTAGCTCAGGAATGCCCATACAGATATCCCTGTTCACTCCAATAATAAATGACTCCCATGTTCAAAGAATGATTACTGGGCTTCAACAAATCCCCTGTCTCAGGCATTTGTACCAGGGTTTAATGACGTCCTGGGATTTCAGCACTGGACAGCTCCGTTACATTCTG
Organism: Ptychadena robeensis; assembly: GCA_036250615.1. NCBI lineage: Eukaryota > Metazoa > Chordata > Amphibia > Anura > Ptychadenidae > Ptychadena > Ptychadena robeensis. The sequence continues at coordinate 23,035,964 of CM070043.1, read as the reverse complement.
CAGAGATGTTCACTTACATGAGAACATGTCACTTTAATGGCTGCAAATGTCACTGCCGTGAAAGCTGTGGCCACTCAACATTCAATGCAACAACTTCTTCTGCTACTTCTTATTTTTCTTACAGCATTGTTATTTTCCTTGCCAGTCCTACTTCCATACCAATGAAATAATAGTTATGATGTCCGTGCAGCAGCCTCACGTTCTTTCCTTTTGATTTAACTTTGCAGTCCTGCTGTGTATTTATCCTCCTCTGGGTCTTGGGGATTTTCCTCAGGCAGATGGCAAAACAAAGTGAGTCACAGATCTTTACTCTCTAAACAATGTCGCCATTCCTGGCCTTGTGCCGCCTCAACAGGGAGCTAGGGCTGATGAAGCAGATAATTCCTAGAGCCAAGGAATTCCATCATCAAACAGACCAACACATCTCTTCTACACACAGAAGGAAAATGTCTTCAAAGCCAAAGAGTAAAAGCCATGGCTTTCCCGAAACTTGCTCTCCATTCCTTATCAGGACCTCCTAGGTTTACTCATCTATGTTTATAAAACAATGGCTTCTGTTTTATTCTTCTCTTTGGTACAACATATCAAAAATACCTGAGTGGTGAAAATGAAACAACTGGCCATTGTTTCCATTGCCATTGAGAATTATAGGTAATATACCGTATTTTGTGGGGGGGAAATGTCTGCATCTTATGGTGTGAAGACCAGCCTCCCCAAGCAATAAGCTATACGGGGGTAGCAGAGGAGCAGTCAGATGGAAGATCTGACTATGGGCAAAGCCAGCATCTCTTCCATCTAGCTTGCCTTGCATGCGAGAGCTGGACTTATGTCTCTCACATACACAGAGAGCTGGAGCACAGACTAAAGGTAGGAATACACAAATAGATTTTTGCACAACAGACTACAGATTCAATCAGGATGTCCGATATTTTAATGGTATATCAATTGTGCAGATATCGAATGTATACACTGTGTTCGACTGCACTGTGACAAAATTTTGTTAGATTTTTGAACAAGAAATTGCTTCATTCAAATTTATTAGATCGAACAAAAATTATCGAATCAAACGATGGTAAATTCGATTTACATTCCTTTTATGACAAGATAGATGAAAATTTACCAACATGTCCGATCAGCTTTCAAAAGATTTTAGGTTCAATATCGCTCACTTTTGTTAGATTTTGGTCGAACAAAATGTTTGTTCGGTTTTAGATTTTTGTTCAAACAATAAAAAAATAAATCTTTTTGAATCTATTGAAGGAAAAAATAGACCCGTGTGTTCCCACTTTTAAGCCTGCCATACACACAAGCCGATTAGCGGCCGATTTTGCCGCTGACCGACGTGCGTGCGTCCTCGCGCCGTTGTTCGGCGCCAAAATCGGCCGCCAATCGGCGTGTGCCCACATGGGGCGACAGATCCCTGTCGCCCCACAGCTCGGCCGGCCAGAGAACGGACATGTCCGATAATCTCTGGCCGATAGAAGCCGATGCCATTAACTTCAATGGAGACCGGCGTCTTCATTGAAGATAATGGCGGGCGTCATCACCCTGCATTCCAGAGCTCATCTGTCGGCACCCGTCTGTGGGTGTATGGCAGGCTTTAGGCTAAGTTTACAAGGTCATTTAGAGGATAACACCCCCATGACAGGTCTACCTTGCGAAAGCCAGAAAACGGACTGGTGAATGTCTCATGTCACATTCACCGGGTGGTTGCGGTAATCGCTCATTTCCTTCATGGGAATGTTTTCAGGTAGGCCAGAAGAAAGGTAGAGTTAAGAAATTCTGTTATTCGAAAGTTGTTTTTTGGAAGCTGTTCAAGCAGTTTGGAAGTTCATGGAACAAGATAAGTTAATGTTGCAAAATAAATATTGAATCAGAGAGGTTATGTGCTTCAGTCATTGCAGGGATGAAGGTTAAGGAAAGTCCCTCTCATAGGTCAGAGGGTATTGGTTTTTTTTT
>CM070043.1:23017668-23033905 GCA_036250615.1 Ptychadena robeensis | reverse complement strand
CCACAGAGATAAAAATATAGTCTAGTCTAGAGAGTGAAATGTGGGCATGTGCACTGTGCGAGAAAGCTACATCCATCGGGTGTGTCTGTCTCCATAAGTCGTGGACACCTATAGTCTCCGTAAAGTCCTTTAGAAAGGTCAATCTACTTCCATCTAAATTTTGGTTTTGGTTTAAGTGGTGGAAGGAAAGGAGTGGAGTAATGTCCTCTCAGCTATCTGCTGTACAGGGAGAGGGACGCAGTAGGGGGGAGGAGAATTGAGATAGTAATTAAAGAAGAAGATTAGGTAGTTAGGGTCGGATGCAGAAGAAGGGTTATAATTGATAAAGTGGCCCTATTTTCTCTACTTACTGTAGGCCCTGGTAGCCACTTTTTGGAGGCTATCGGCCTCTTTTTTAGATAAGAACATTAACTACACAGGTTCAGATTCAAACTTTTTTTAAATACAATTTTCCATTTCTCCCTACTATACACATACCCTAATCATGCAGAGCCCATACCCTGTTTTAGCAAGTTAACTACTGCTTTTCACCCCTCTTTCCCACCCCCAACCCAGATTTTTTTTTTTTTTTATAAATCTCCTGTGAACGGTCAGATACTGACAGAGTTCTAATGAATACTAATATAGAAGGAAGGTATAACATAGAAGGAAGTGAAGAGTGGGGGCGTTAGGAGTTTAAGAGGGAAGGAGGAAAACATTATCCTTCCCATTTGCCCAGAAGATATGCAGAGCATTACTTCTGGCTTTTGGAATTTAATCACATACACCAATCAGGCAGAGACTTGCATCATATATACACAAAGATACCCACACCAATCACACAGAAACATGAATTAATGACATATACATAACACAGAGACACACACTCTATTTACTGTCTGCAGCTAGTTCCCCATGGCAGCTTCCTGCTTGTCCCTCTCCCAGGGTTCTGACGTTGGGTCACTGTGTGCAATCAGCAAAGGGAAAAGAGAACAAACAGTGAGGAGAGCAATATTTAACTGGGTGCTGCAGTTATCTTCTCCCCTCTCTGCCTTTGTGATGACAAAGTGATGACTGACAGTGTGCATTCCCATACAGAGGGCTCCGAGTGCCAGTTTAGCTGCCCCCCCCCCCTGCAATGCTAGCACACACACCCTCCTGCCCCTGCATGCAGCGGTCATATGTAGACCTGGTTTCCCCAATGAACATTGACAATTTTACTGACATAGGACCGCCAAATTTGATTAGGAAAGCGGGGTCAGCATGTGACCTCTACAAAGGTAAGTTCCTGTGTCCTATGCATTAATAGTTAAGTTTTGGGGACCGCTAAAAATCACCTAAAGGGCTGCATGCGCCCCCCGGGCCGCAGGTTGGGCACCTAGGGTGTAAGGGGTATGAATGTGTTTGATCACAACAAGGGAGTCATAGAAAGCGATTTTTAAATGATCAAGAATTAAAATGCGTAGCTTATGGGAAACAAGGTGTGGGAAGTGAAGAATTGTCACAGAATGTCACAAATAAATCAGTTTAGAACGGGCAGATTTGGCAGTGTGCATCTACATGTGAGTGTACAAAACTATACGTTGATTGAGAGAAACCTCGAAACCATACATTGTGGTGGCAAACCCCCAGGACTTTAACAGCACATATGTCATTACAACATAATTAACGTAAAAACAAGATTTTTATTAAGATCCATAAATAACATTAAAAAGATCAGATCAATGCATATTACATGATTCAAAATGCTTCAAGTTACAAAATAACTAACGCGTTTCTCCCCTAGGGGGTTCATCAGGAATAATTCTGTGGTCATAGATCATAATGGAAGCAACAAGCCAATCTTCCTATAAAGGAAAAACATTCATAAGTTATCTCAAAACCCCCAAATAAAGGAGGATATGTCTCATTACCGAGGAGGAAACCCATTCTGGGTGCCTCAAGGTAGGAGAGGGTTCACCAGATACATTATCTCAAGAACAATGTCAAATAGAGAAACATAATATATAATCACCTATATACCTGATAAAATCCAAACTACCAGGGAATATCTACCTGATGGTGGTACGATCAAATACATCTTGCAATATCAAGCACTCTGGTGGTGCACAGCGCCCGCCCAGATGCAGGTGGCGAGTGCCACTTGATGACGCGATCTCGCCAGCTAATTGTGGGCCCTTTTCTCTGGGGGATGAAAGTCAGAGTAGGCATGTGTAAGAGTAAAATCTGACAAGAGAAAAGCACTGTATGACAGCTGGAATAGGACTATGAAAGGCTGACATATAGACTGCAGGTAGTCTCAGGGGTTAGTTACTAAGTCAGAAAATGTCAGGGTTGTACTACTGAGGTATGAGATCTGGGGGTTCAAACAGTGTTGTACTGTGAGAGTTACATGTGACCTGTGGATGGAGACAGCTAATCGGAGGCTGAATCAGCAACAGGGAGTTCCATTTGTAGCAGAATCTACCATGCAGGAAGCCGACGCAGAGGACAGCGAGGGAGACCGTGAGGAAGACCACCCTACATATGGGGTGACTACCAAATACCATCTCCTGGTACTCAAAATATGTGCACCATTGTTGGTTGGTTCTATTTCAATCGGCATATAAGATACATGCATTTGCATGATAGAATTTTGGCTTCATCTCCTCAATACCAAACAATGTCTGCTCTGTTTAATAGCAGCAACCCAAGAGTATCATTCTGTTCTAGTTACCTTACAGCGCCCGCTAGTCAAAGATGTGCCAAACAGACACCCAAACGCTTACACAATGCAATAATTTTTGGTTTACAGTCAACAAAAACATAAAATACTTGAACTGCTAAACCAGTTAAACCACAGATGCACCAGCTAATATTATGGAGAAGTCACTTCTTTGCCCCTAGTTGTGCTCATTCCAACATTTCTAGCCAAATCCCACTACTATTGCATACTTTTCCTGCTGTATAGTACTTGAATACAAAAAAAGAGTATTCCAATATAATTACAATACATAACACACTGCTTCCCAGACCATTAACAGAAAAGAAATATTTATCCCCCAAAACACACCATTTACCATTACTAATAAGGTTGCAATTAGGTGTCTAATTTGAAAAGACAAACTACACATTTAGAAATGGATCCCTTTTTTTTTTTTTTTTTTTTTATGGGTAAAATGTCAGTAATGCCAAGCGGCACTTGGCAGAATGATTGAGCTACATATTGTAAGGCCGGAGAAGTGACCCAGCAATATGTTTCCTAACCATCCAGCACATTTTAATTGCTTCTGTCTGTCTGTCAATCAAGTGAGTGAGCTGGAAACTATGGAAACTGAAAGAATGTTTCATGTCCGCCATTCTCTCCAGCAGACTAATCATGAAATAGATTATTCCTGTATTATATATAAAGCAGGGGGTAGGCTGGAGGTGGGGAGAGTGCACTTAGTTTCCACAATTAGGTTTCATAGGTATGAAAAGGATCCAACAGATAACAGATATATTCTAAGGAGTTCATTCATAAAGCACCATCCAGAACCTTGAGCAGTCGCAGCAATCTGCTTTGTAAACGTGCACCTTGCAGCACCAACGTTGGCACTGTATGGTTGCCACAGACACACAGAACTTCATGAGAATCCTCTATGTAACAAAAAGGGAAAAAGTGAAGGTCTATGCCAATGGAGCAAAAGATCTTCATGACTTGTGGACAGAGGGGTTCCCAACCACAGAGGCCCATCTGCTTCATTCAGATAAATAGCCTTACAAGTAGAGTCAAGACCCGTTCTTCTCCAATTATAGAGCTCTCTGCTGAATGAAACACACAGATCCTTTGGAGCCACACTTCAACACCAAGGCCCCCCCCCCCATTTTTTTTTAGAGGAATGAGAATATCGTAAAACCATTATAAATAACTCCCCAAATCAAATTTAGATAACGTTAAGAAGAATTAAAAGCCATCTATAACTCCATAGGAAAAATTCATCTTAGGCTGGCCGTGCGCGGGTCGATACCTATGAAATCGATGAACCCTCAAGCACAGCGTGATGATGGAGACTTGATGTGCAGCACTTATGCACAATTTATCCTGTGCTATCACTTTGGATGGAGCCCCTCAGTCCCCAGCCAAAGTAATGGAAATCGAACAGGGATTTACAACAGAACAGGGAGCTCAGGGGCTCACAAAATGTCAGATTTTTTTTTTGCTTGGATGCTTAGAAAATATCATGTGGGATTTTATGTATGCAGTAGACCCTTTGACTTACAACCAACCCTTGGGAAGTTCATAAGTCAATACTATTTTTCCCATAGCAATTAATAAAATACCCATAATGTGTTCAGATCCTGCCCCCCCCCCCCCAAGCACCCCTTACCTGAATAAAAATCATGGAAAATTACTAGTGTTTCTAGTAAATTATACAAAGTGTTCTCACTAAAAAGTTACAGTGCTTACCAGAAACAAAAGATTGTAATCGTTATTGGAGATGACGTCTTTGGCTTTCAGTAGGAGAAACTGAAATGGAAGGTGGTTATTTGACAGGAGAGTCAATTCCAGAAGAACATCAAGAGCCTGGTCTTGTAGCCTTGTGTAGATTGGTGAGATGGCCCACTTCTACTTGCTGTACTGATTAGTGAGATCACGTCACATGAATGCCACCACACAAGCAGAAATATGTTTTTGCCTCGGCCATAATTCTGGTTGTAAATCAAATCTTTGGTAGTAAGTTAAAAATAACATTTTGGCTGTAACTCACATTTGTCTTAAATCAAGTGAAAACAAGAGTCCACTGTATTGTAGTTCTTGGAACACTATCCAACCATATTTTTTTTAAATGGCTTAATGGCTTGTGCCATCAGGTAGGCATACCACACACCATGTCCCCAGCTCCAGTCCTCTAATATGATATACTTATATAACTTATGTTGGCGTTACTTACAAGTAGGCGAATTCAGCTTCAAAAAGGTTGTGGGGACAGATAGTAGGGTCTCGGGACCCAAACGTCTCCATTACCTTTACAATTATTCCAATGTAGCTCTTACTCTGTAGACACATTTTATAATAAAAAAGTGAATAAATAAATGTTTCTACAAGTCAGATAACCTTTTGTTCAGTCGTATATAAATTATCAAAAATGAATACTGCATCTTTCTTTGTGATAAAATGTATTTGACAAAAACCTGGAAAACAACTAGAAAGAAAACAATATGCTTCAACATTGTTAAAATAACATCACTGTATTTATTTATTTTAAATCAATTTTTTAAAACAATATCATCACAATGTGTATTAATGACTAATTATTTTGTAATTTCGAGTGGTAATCGAGTTAACAAGTCATGACGTCATCATACAGACGTCACCTCCCCTTCCCTCCCAGCCAAAACTGACAAAGGGAGGTCTTGTGCTGACAGCCAATCAGAGAAAGAGAGAGCGAGAGAAACAGAGAGCGAGAGAGAGACAGAGAGCGAGAGAGAGACAGAGCGAGCAAGCTGACCAGCGTGCATGCAGTCTCTGTCTCGGATTGGCCGGTGTGGCATGGAGAGGGAGACAATTTCTTTGCCTAGCCAGGATATTTTCAAGATGTACAGAAGCACCTCCCATTCCCTCCCATCAGAGGCAGAGACTGGATGTAGCCGGTCGGCTCAGAGACGCAGAGAGAGAGAAGTTCTTGTTGGAGACTAGTCGACTCCTTTCAGGAGTGGTCAACTGCTTCTAAAAATCGACTAAACCAAATATTCAGATAAATGACTAGTGGGTTACTGCCCTAATCATCACATCCCTATATCGCAATCTAGGAAGATTTTTGCCATCAAACTGAGCTGCTCACCCTTCACATGAAGCAATGTGCATTCTCACAGATGAATTTGTAGATGAGCACCCCCTTTGGTGCTTGGGAAATACCCAGGCGTGATTCCTCATTGAGATACGGGGTGATAATACATGTTATGTTGGCAGAGTAATAATGCGTATAATGTATATACTGTATTCTCTGTCTACAATAAGTCTTTACAACCTTTCTGACACATTCCATGACAAGCTGTCGCTTCTTCACATGATTCTGGAAATAAGTAAAAAAAAGTGAAGACAGAGGGAGAAATATGTAAGAATACATGAAAACCTTCTTTAATAAGTGCCATGCAAAAACTGAAAATGAGTCTGGGCACAATGACACTGATACACTGTCAGTACGACATACAAAAATAGAACAAAGCCATCTTTATAAAGACAGCTTGGAAGTTACAGTCTGTATGGATTGTATGTGACCTGGAGCAGAATGTGATGTGGTATGTATGTAACCTGACGGGCCATAGTGCACTCTAATACTTCTTTGGACAAACACACATGCATGACAACCTAAGGTGCCATTCTTTCGTTTTTACGGGATACTATGCAGTTGTAGGAGAGAAGGAGATTAGTTTTGTAATATTCCAAGTAGACCCATCAGTCCTTCACTTAAGCTGGCGACACACGGCTCGATGAGGAAACAGATTAGAGCAACATCGGGCGCCGTGCACAGTCATGGCAGCCAATGTTGCTCTAATCTGTTTCTTCATTTAAGCAATCCTCGGATCCTGCTTAGAGGAACTTGGCCAAACGGGTTTCCAACATGTTGGAAAACCTTGGTCGAAATCCATTTCTTTGAATGGGGATAGCGGGTCTCCATTCAAAGTAATGGACAGGCTGACAGCTGAGCTGCACACAGGTGTGAGTGTGAAGGGGGAGGGCCAGCACATCTCTGTGAGGCTGTGTTCTGGTTGGATGCCTTTCTCCAGCCTTGTGTTGTGAGTGAATCTCTCAACACAGCACACGCTGCAAGCTGGGGAGAACAGGTCCCCATTGAACGGGAATCGATGTGCCCATGTGGTGCACATTGATTTCCGTTCAATTGACGTCACCATGCTGTCATTGATCGGGGTCGATTGTACAGGAATCTACCCGTGTGTGCCCAGCTTTAGTGTCCTTAATAGCTCACTTCATAGCGTTGGAATCGTTAGCCATAACATTGAAAGGTAACCTGGACTGATCAAAGCATAATAACCTATAATAAGATAGTCCTTTGTATTTATTAATAAAATAGTGGCCTATTTATTGCATCGATAAATGAAAACTGAATGTAAATGAATATTGGGATGTTTTTACATATTAGATAAATATTTACATTGAATATAAAATATAAATAATATACATTAAGCGACATAGAAACAGGCACTGGCAAACATTTGTAAAATATTGACAATCCCCTTCATGTTTTCCTATTGGGCCAAAGCCTGAAAAGTGATGCCTAATGTTGTGTTTCCCAGGCTGCTGCACTTTTCGGGTGTTACTTGGACATATAGCTGCATTTTCATAAAGTCACAGTATAAAGCGCATGACTTTTTATCAGTGGTATAAAGCTAGAAAAACTATAATGATTAAGATGATCTTCTAGGAGTTGTCTCTATAGTTCATAATATAGAATACATCCAAACCTATCATGTGAGCCATTTAGCACAGAACACGAGGAGCTCAAATACACCGATTTGTTGTCAAATTGTGTTGCATAGTCAGTACAAGTTTATGTCTACTTCCAACAACTCACTAAAAAAGGATACCTAAAGGTACTCATTAGATCAATGACCCGTTCGAGCAGTGTGGTGATGTAACCACACTGTGCTTGAACGCTCGTAGATTGGACAAGAATCCAGGCCCACCAGTTTCGGTGCTCGATTCCCATTCGATACTTTGGATGGGGACCCTGGTCTCCATTCAAAGTATGGCAGTTGAACAGGGATTTACAGGCATGTCCATTCCCTGTATGACCTACCTATCTTAGTGTGGTATTGATAAACAGGGTGTGACATCATCGCTCGAAGTGGCCATCTATCGAGCAGCTGTCTACATGTGTATGGGTACCTTAAGATCACAATGCCAATAAGTCACTGATCTCTTTGTATTTGTTATCAGTGTCTGCTTACAGGTAAACTCTGATCAGGCAGGTCAAATGATAAAGGAGGCTTTCACCTGCATGACAATAAAGCCCCCCCCCCCCGCCTTAAATTGACCCTTGACCTGAAAATCAAAGTAATCTGGCCAAAATAAGTATGGCACTTGCAACCTAACGCTACTAATTTTACCAGCAGTCGGTACAGCTCCTTCCTCTGTTCCAGCAAGGTCCAATATGATGTGGGATACTTATCCCTCCTGGGATCTAATTCTAAGGTCTCTATAAAGCCCCCCATACACCACATACAATTACCATGCAATTTCTGTACAACCAACTTTTCTTCTACCAAAACCATGTAATAGGAGGACCTTTCTACACCTTCCAATCACTATGTATTCTATCAGGGAGGTCACTATACTACATAGTTGTTGGTAGGTCTCATGGAAATTGTATGGAGGAATCTGAAGGTGTATGGGGTGTTTAAGTGGCAGATTAAACCACAAGTAAGGTTAGGATGTTCAGTTTTGGTGGCATAATGTACATGGCATTCTATATTTAACAAAAAGGAAAAACAAGTTCTGTCTGAACTTGGAACTGAACTTCAGCAGAAATCTCACTGGTTGGCTTGCTCATTTTTTGTCTACATGGATATAAATAGTATATTTCCCTTATCCTCTGCAGCCGCCTACTTCACCTGTCTGGCATGACCAGCCCCTGTAATCATTGCCCACAGCGCAGAGCCAATAATACCTGCGCGCTAAGAATCGACGCAGAGGCTCCACCCAGAGCCTGGAGGGAGGAGACAGAAGACAGTGAGGTAACTACACCATTTATATACTCCTACGCATCTAACCCTTACACTGAGGGATGGCAAGTAAGATTTCTCTGCAAAGGAGAACATATTATGATCAGCTGACTAATTAGTACTTCTCTGATTGGCTGATCCCATTTCAGCCTAGACATCAGATCACATATAATCTATTGCCAGACCCGTATGTGCCCGTCCCAGTGCGCCGTGGCTAGCAAGGATGTCAGGACTGGGTGACAGCTAACACTGACGCAGGCGCTCCCGTCCCCAGGCAGGGATCTGATGATATTGGAAGTATGATGATTGTAGAAATATACAGAGCCGTCTGAGCTTCCCGTGATGATGAGCGACCCATCGGGAGAGAACTCGCAGCCCACAGCGAAGCCTTCAACCTGTAACAGACACCAGAGGTGGTTAATGAGCTTGTCCAAGATGATCCCATACTGACCCCTCATTGGGGACAAATTGAAGATTACTCCCCATTCAGAACAAATGTTCAGCTTTGTAATTCTGCCACTTACACTGATCCAAAAGGAATAGGAAGTCCTCAGATATCTTAATATTCATAGGTGACAATCAGAGAGGGAGTGCGTGAGATACTAACCAAGGCTTGCACATCACAGAGTAACTGCATGTGACACTTTAGTTGGGTCTTACCTTAAAAGCCAAATCTACAGGACACCAGAAGGGATGCAGAGACACACGCTCCCCTGCAATGACCCATCTCCATATCTCCAGTATAGTAGCAGTTAAAAATGTACAATTACAATAGTGTTTACCAAGGTCCAAAAAGTGTGTATAACAGTCTACAGTGGCAATGCCCATTTAATGCAGAATGAACAATGTACAGAAATAGATAAAAAGAACAGGGTAAGGGCTCTTTCACACTATATGCACATAACCACTTGAGCACTAACATTTGTGCACATTAACGCATAATGTACAGCTCCACAAATTTATTACACAAATCGCCAAAACTAACCCATAGCGTTAATGCATCAGCGCGTATAGTGTGAAAGAGCCCTACGCAGGTAAATACAATCACCCTGTATGTATACTCTTCACCCATTTGATGCCACTTAAATTCAAAGTGGGATGCGTCACTATAAGGAAATACACTTTCCACTGCTCATCACTCCATAAAAGTGACACCAATCTACATAATGCATGTGAATGAAGCAAAACAGAACGCGGCGATCTCGCCTGTGACACCTTCCGTATGAATTAAACATTTCCTCTGGTTTAATCCATCAAACCAAATATTAGCTCGTACAGCTGCGCACACCAGAAGCCGCCATTGACGGCGTTTGCTGCCATAGGTAAGAGTGTTTAAAGGAGCTCACACGCAGACATGTCCATGAATAATATATAAGGGGCCTCTGACTGCAGCGCTGCCAGGTACAAAGCACGGCAGATATTTGGGATCTCTGTCTATATCCTGCGGCAGTCATCGGATTCTCCGCTGTCAGGTCTGAAGTATTAACTACGACACGTTGTAATGGCGGAGATGTTTAGATTGCTAACTAGAATCATTTAGTTATTCTGTCTCAGCTTGTGGAGCTGTCGGGGCTTCAAAGATGCAGATGAAAATATTCTGCAGCGTGACACCGGCCCCTTCTACCTATATAAGGTCGACCGATGTATAGCAGGAAGGAGAAAAACACGGGGGGGGGGGGGGGGGGGGGCTGAAGGTTAGGTTGTAGCAGCTGCTGAGACTAAAAACAAATCCATTATGTCAAATTAAATCCATCTTAAGCCCCCCATACACCCCATGATCTACCAACAACTATGTAGTGCCGGGTCCTCCCTGATAGAGTACATAGTGATTGGAAGGATTAGAAAGGTCCTCATATTACATGGTTTTGGTAGAACAAAATTAGATTGTAAGGCATATTGGGGGCTTTAAGCTGTGGTTCTCAAATTTTTTTAATCCGTGACCCCGGAGGTGATATTGTGAAGTGTCACTTACTGTATTTGGAATGCTGAAGTGCCAGTGAAGAGTGCGACTTCCACATTTCAAATATCACATCCGAAATTACTTCCGGCACGATCAGGTAGTATAAAGTCCCCTATTTTTTAGCACCCCGCACATCATTTGCACAAGTGTTAGGAGGGGGCATTACTCTCCCTACTCACTTCCCACCCTGATTGTGGGCATCAGCTATGCTGCTTAAGAGAAGGAGTTCTGATGGTTGCAGTGAGCTTGGCGACCCCTTTGAAATGATGATTCGACCCCCAAGGGGGTACCGACCCATAGGTTGATAATCTAATCACTGATCTAAGGGATGTCCAAGCAGCTTTTAAATCCATAAATTAAACCACAAAACTTTCTTGACTAAACCTAAACCTTCTTTAACTCAAATGCTCAGTCTCCACTGCAGGCTACAGTGGGTGGGATGCACAAAGTGCCCACTGGCAAACTACATCTTCCCACTGTAGTGGAAGGAGGCACAGCCTACATGAGAATGACAACTCTGCTCTGAACTCAGGAACTCAAATGACAAAAGGTGGACATCCCCAGCAGGGGCAATGGGTATATTTGGGACTTAGCAGGCGCCTACAGAAAATGGTGATCTAGGGGAACGTTTACCTACAATGAAAAAAAGCTGCAGCACATATTTTAAATGTGGGAACTGTTAAGTTTAGGAGGTAAGTCAAAAAAGAAGGTGAAGAGAAATCTTACATACAGATAGATTTTTTTCTTATTAGAGTGTTGCTGCCTGTATCCCCTATGGGAGATTAAAGGTCCCCATACCCTCAGTGACGGTTGCTCGACAGATGACCTGTTAGAGCGCCTGTCGATTGGACGGGAATCAAGGAGCACCACTTTAGGAACCAGATTCCCAGTCAACCCTTTGGATGGAGATGCTAGATCGCCACGAGCGTGCACGCTGTAAATAAAACTTTGGGTTTTAGAGCAGCCTATCTGACCACAGATTTTCTGGACCCTTTACCCAATTATAATAATTTGCATAATGAAGCAAATACCATAAGGGTCCTAGGCTTCAGTGTACTGCAACCAACCAGTCACTTCCGGCTATACCAATCCTTACATGTGCCCCAGTGACTGATCAGTAATAACAGAACTCATGGTATATGGATTTGGTCGATGTATATATAGATTCTTTGAGCATCTCAACTAATTTCACTCCCGAGTCAATGAGTTCCCTTTTTTAGCTTCTGCTGTAACCCTGCAATGGAAATGATTAAATTATTCATCTTCCCATACAGCCCTGTATGAATTATTCAGGGCTGTACATCATGGATCCATTGCTGTCAGTGAGGAGATCAACAGCCGCAGCGCTCAGCAATTACAGAATTCACACGCACTGAATGGGCAACACAATAAATCTGAGGAAAAACAGGTACCTTGTGTCCCTCATATCTCTTCCTCTTGTTCATTTTGTAGGGACGCTGGGTAGAAAATGAAGCAATGTAGTTTCCATTGGTCTGTGCTATAAATAATTTCTCCTTCGGGTGCAGGGCGAGACTGGGACAGGTATAGCGCTCCTGAGAAGACAAAATTATTTTGAATTTGTTGAGAAATGTACAGTATTATGAAATGTAAAAGTGACATTAATCGGAAATAGTGGAAAGGTATGGAGAGGTGCTGTGATCTCTCCATTCATTCTACTGTACATCTATCTATTGCTCCCTTCCTATGGCTGCCCATACACAGGTCAATACCCGCTTGATCATTCATCGGGACGCCACCATGCTGCCCTCCTGGTGGAGATCCAACAGGGATTTACCAACATGTTGGTTCCCTGTTCGATTGATCCCGCTTAAAGAAAGGGTTCAATTCCCAAACAATCGATCCCGAACTATCGTCGCAAATGCAAACGTGATCTATTGTTCAGGAATCGATTCAAAGATCGACCCATGTATGGCCACCTCATTTTCCCAATTTTATCCATTCGTATTCCACATCTTCCTGTCTATCCTTCTTCTACTCCCATCCATTTATACAAAGGTCTCTCTATCCCCATCAACCTAAATCACTATACTTCACTTTTGGACTACAATAAATCATTAATATTCATAACCGCAATTATGGCCTAAAAAAATTAATTTGGACAACCCTGTTCTTTATCATCTATATCAGTGGTTCGCAACCTGTGGGTCAAGACCCCCTTGGGGGTCAAATGACCATTTCACAGGGTCACCCAGTTCACTAAAAGCAGAGCTGCTGCTTACAAGCAGGGTGGGAAGTTAGAAGGGAGAGTAAAGGTCCCCACACAAGTATGGAGTGGGGACCGACAGATGAGCTGCGGAGAGCAATGTGCACGCACATAAGTCGGCGGCAAAATCGGCCGCTGCTCGTTGTGGGTGTGTGTGGGGACCTTAATGCCCCCTCCTAACCCCTGCACAAATGGTAAAATATATAGGGAGGAGACATTACACTTACCTGATCGTGCTGGAAGTAATGTTGTGGATTGTCACTTCTGCCTTCCAAATACCAGAAGTGACACTAAACCCACCTCAATCTATCCCATTCTCAATTTCTATTACATCTGTTTATTTTGTCTCCACTCTGTGCACTCACAACCCTCTAGACTTGAGCAGTAAGGGGCCCATACACACATAGATATGGGCTAGATTGATGGCTGCTTCAAAGCGCTGTGCGCACTCACAGCGATCTATCTGGCCTATATCTAATGCGGTCACTCCTGTTTTCGAGCGGGCCCAATCAATCCCACTCGACAACAGGGTTATCAGACATGACCGTGAATCACGGTCAATGTCCATTGTCCCATCCAATGTAATGGCCGGCACACAAAGGGTGCAGACCGATCCTTTTAGAGGCCAGCTGCAGCGTGATGACTTCATCACGCTGTAGTCAGCCCCTCATATATCGAGGGATAATCTGCCCTTGCATTAGCAGCTTAAAAACCCCTTCCATCCCAGTCCTATACACCATCAGATCACTTATTTAAAGGCTAAATGGGCCGTAAAGGGCCCCCGGACCTTAGGTATTCATTGATAGGCCTAAAAAAGGGGATGCAGATCCCTGAAATTGAATTTGTCCCTAAATCTACTTTTCGCTACAATCCATCCAATCATTTTTTCTATTACCATTCAAACATCCCGATCTATATCTCTATCGCCATCCATTCACATCTCTTACCACCCTGCTCATCTGCCCAACCCTCCAAATTATTTACCATCCAACTCTCAGTCTTCATTCATCTACATTTCTTCCTCTCTACACTCCATCCACACCTATTGCTATGGCCACTCATCCATCACAATGCATATATCTATTACCATCCATCTATCTTACTTTATTTATTCACCCCTCTTCCTCTATACACCCAAATTATTCCTATGTATATAACTATTCATCCATCCCAATCCATATCTTTATCACCATCCATCTAGTCACAGCTCTAACCTGTCCATTTGGCCATCCAATCTCCAGCCCTCCAAACAATTATCATCCATCTCATTTACTCTATTCTTCTCTTTAGATATGCCTGAGGAAATGACAGTGGTGTTCTATCTGCGGGGCATCCTTGTGTTAAGAGCAGCAGGGCTAACCCTTTCTAGAACCAGAGGAAGAACCCCAACGAAGAAACACAACAAAGATGTTGCCATCATGTACAGAATAAATTGCCACAACTAAAGATGGAAATACAGTTGAGGCCAAAATTACTAGCCCCTCATATGCAATTAGACATCATTTATGATGATATCGTGTATTTGCTTCCTAAGTAATCAGCATATGTTATTGATACACTGGGTCATTGGTCTTGTTGGAAGATCCAGCAATGAGCTAAGCCTAGACTATGAGCAGATTTCTGCATATGCTCTCTTAAAATGTCAACATGATTTTGGCCAAACATAAGCAACATTTATGATTTAGTTTAGTCTCATCAGACCATAGCCAGACTTCAAAAACTCATCTTTACCTTCCAAATGTTCATGGACAAGCCTCAGTCAGTGATGTCTCAAAATAAAAGGGGTTCTTCTGGGACGATGGCCCTGAAGCCCACCACAATGAAGAGCCCTCAAAACTGTGTTCTTTGAAACATCAACTCTAAAAGAAGCCAGGTCAGCAACAATCATCTTGGCAGATGTCCCTTCCTTCTTGCCAACATCTCTGACATCTATTTTCCTCTCCAGAGTTCTTGTGCTTATGTTGACATTTTTAGGAAGAATATGCAAAAATCTGCTCGTATACTGTCTAGGTTTAGGTCATCGCTGGGTCTTCCAACAAGACAATGACCCAAAGCATACATCGAAATTAGCCCAATAGTTCCTCATGGATACCAAAGCCAAGATGCTGGAGTGGGCCAAACAACCCAGACCTCAATCCTATTGAGAATCTGTGGTGGGTGCTCAAATGAATGTCCATACTTGGCAACTATGCAATTTGGACCAGCCAGAAAAATTTGTAGAGGAAGAATGGGCCAGAATCCCTCAGGACACCTGTGCCAATCTAGTTAAGAAATACAAGAGATTGTTCTCAGTTGTGGCTCAGAAAGGATAGACTATTGACTATTGATGTCCAATGGGCTAACCATTTGGAATGTCTCATGTTTGCCCTTCCTTGTTTCAACTTGGTGTATCAATAAAATATCCTAATAAAACTTAGTGGACATTGTTTTTATAGTGTATGTGTTTCCAAAATAACAAACACTTGTTGTTAATGGTCATTTTCATGGAGAAATCAAGAATGTCTTATTTCATAAGGGGGGCCGACTATGTTGGCTTCAACTTACTTTCCTTTTAACAAATAACATTATAAAAGAAGACAACGCATTCTTATTTCTGAGTTACTGAACAGGAACAATAATGAAATGGATATACAGTGGCTTGCAAAAGTATTCGACCCCCTTGAACTTTTCTACATTTTGTCACATTACAGCCACAAAAATGAATCAATTTTATTGGAATTTCACATGAAAGACCAATGCACAGTGGTGTACACATGAGAAGTGGAACGAAAATCATACATGATTCCAAACATTTTTTACAAATAACTGCAAAGTGAGGTGTGCGTAATTATTCAGCCCCCTTTGGTCTGAGTGCAGTCAGTTGTCCATAGACATTGCCTGATGAGTGCTAATGACTAAATAGAGTGCACCTGTGTGTAATCTAATGTCAGTACAAATACAGTAGCTCTGTGATGGCCTCAGAGGTTGTCTAAGAGAATATTGGGAGCAACAACACCATGAAGTCCAAAGAACACACCAGACAGGTCAGGAATAAAGTTATTGAGAAATGTAAAGCAGGCTTAGGCTACAAAAAGTTTCCAACACCTTGAACATCCCACGGAGCACTGTTCAAGCGATCATTCAGAAATGGAAGGAGTATGGCACAACTGTAAACCTACCAAGGAAGGTCGTCCACCTAAACTCACAGGCCGAACAAGGAGAGCGCTGATCAGAAATGCAGTCAAGAGGCCCATGGTGACTCTGGACGAGCTGCAGAGATCTACAGCTCAGGTGGGGGAATCTGTCCATAGGACAATTATAAGCCAACTATAAAGTTGGCCTTTATGGAAGAGTGGCAAGAAGAAAGCCATTGTTACCAGAAAAGCATA
>CM070043.1:22964036-22998664 GCA_036250615.1 Ptychadena robeensis | reverse complement strand
AGTGAGCTTCTTTGTATGTTGTTTGTATCATTTTGTTTAATTTGTTGTATCTTATCCTTATTCCACATTATTTAACCATTTGTTGTACTAGTTGTGCCTTGTCTTATTTGCTTAGAAACAGGAAGAGAACCTATTTTAGGGGGGTTGTCTGTCTGAAAGTCTGATAGACAAGTCTGGGTTTGGGTTCAGGAGATGCCAAGGAGGAAAAAGTATTGGTTTGGTTTTATCAGGGGTTGATCTTGGCCCATCAGTTCCAGTGAAGAGACATCTTAAGGTTCACATACAAAGTCATTTGGTTTGGATTTAGCCCCTTCCTGTTCAAGCCATGCGCATTAGCATTATCCATTACCATAAAGATATGCGTTGGGACAAGTGTTATGGGAAAATCCGAAGAGTCTACCACACAAAGCCCTGAACTTACCCAAAAAAGAGCAAGGACTTCTGGTCTAACATCAGCCATTTACTAAAAATACTCTTAAGGAGGGATGAGGAAATATCTCGGACACTCCAGAACCGGAACTAAAGCCTCACCAGAAGAGCAGCAGAGGATCGTGCGCTAAAGGGGGACTACTCCATATTTAGGACTCCATGTATTCACAATGGGGAAGTCATAAAGGTGTGTGTAGGCGACACCATACTTGTTTAAACAACACTACATCCTTTAGTATTAAATATATTTTTTTATTCTTATACTAACATGTTTGCCGTTTGTGCGTGCTCGGCAGAGACCAGAGATGAAGAAAAATGACTCTTCTGGGCCCTGTGAGGAAGTTGTCCACACAGTCATAAACCCACAAGTAAATTAGATGACACTTAATAAGCACTTTAAGACCCTGGAAACCGTCTGGTGTTCATGGGACCATTATGCTAACGCTTCCACCAAGAGGCAAGTAACATGCTATGTATTTCCGGAATGACAGTCAGAGTTATGCAAGGGAGGCAATAAAGGAGCCACGAAAAAAAAAATGATGATAACAACAGCGTAACAGGAGAATGAGAGTTTAAGCTACGCTGCGTTCAGTCTTGCCACGGTCACCACCTGCACTGCCGGCGATTGGAGCTTCTTATAGGAGTAAACAACTGTGGCCTGCGAACCAACCAGAAAGATCAGGCAATTAGAAAAGAACTCTCTGGCACGAGTTACTGCGGATCGCACGGACTGAAGAATACCTACACATCAGTAGAAAGGACCCCTGTGAAGGAAGGTAGGAAAGGTGCTTGTTGTTTTCAATAAACTTATACAGCAGGGAAAAAAGTTGACCTCTCCCCCAGACACCGTCTAGCGCTATTTAGACCCATTGATGAGGTTACCAGGTCTTATGACCCAGTGCCAAAAATAGAAAAGTTTCATTAAAATATGTCAGGAGCAATGCCACAGAAAGAGGGACCTGAGCAGCAAACGACCAAAATAAACGTTATGTTTTATAATGGCCAAAATTTTATCAGTGGTAGACCGGGGAAGGAGTAGAGACCACATTGGGTTCTCTGTTAACCCTCGCTGTACTTTGGTATAGGCAAGCAATTATATGCTAGACTGAAAATTGCATGTTGTAATTGTTGATATTTATGCATCTCATTCCCTATGGTGGCCACTATCACCAGTGTTGTTAAAGCACTGGTATAGATATGGGCCAGATCAAGTGGACAGTTTTGAGCGCCATGCAACCTCACAGCCATCTATCTGGCCATATTAAGCAGCCAACCCCGTTTTTCAAGCAGGACAGGACCAATCAATTCCCAACAAGGATACGGACATTACCATAAACCACAAGTGGATTGTCCATTGCTTTGCATGGGGACCACGGTGTCTCCATGCAAAGCATCATCGGAGCTGTAGACACAGCAGTATGCGCACCAACAGCTCCTTAGATATCGCGGGCACCTTATCGAACCGTGGTGTTCCCAGTAAAGTCAAATGATTTCAGAAATCTGACGATTGGCTATAACTGGTTTTAACTATAGTTTCTAAAGGCCCACACCAACACTACTGAGTGGGGGCCGGACAGAGCGTCAGATCAGCTCTGAGTGCAGCGTGATGATGTCATCACGCTGCTACTCCAGAGCTGACAGCATCGGCGGGCACCTTTGTGTGCTGGCCGTTAGCTTCAATGAAGACCCACCCGCTCTCCATTTGAAAGTAACGGCAATAGACCAGAGAATACAGACATGTACGTCTCTGGCCGGCCAAGCTGTGGGGGGTCAGGGAATCTGTGCGACCCATGTGGGCCACCCCCCCCGATCGTGGCCGATTTTGCAACGGCCGCCAGCGGGCAGCCAATCGGTCGGCGGCAAAATCGGACGCCGCGTGGGCTTGTGAAGGCCAGCTTAAGCATATTAGAGACATGGATGGCTACATAGTTGCTTCTCCCTGACCTATAAGGAAGCACTGCCACAAGGGGGATGCAAGAAGCAGAACTATTCAGATAATAGGCTGCAACACTACACAGATGCCGGAAAGCAGCATAAGCCTGCTAAGCCCACAGATGCGCAACCTGTTTGTTCCCATGGTTCAATGGGTTGTGTAATCCCTGCTCTTCTGCCAAGAACGGAGGGCACAAGAAGGCCACGTTGCCCCGTTTATTTCCCCACAATTGGCGCAGTGGAGGATGAGTCTAAAAATGATTAAAATTTTAAGGAAGGATTAATGGTAGCATTAATAGAGTTTTGATATCTATTGCGGTTCTTCGCTTTAAATATACTTTCTCTTTACACAGTATCAAGCTGTTTTTGCTAAAAGGAAAACAAACTAAAAACGGTAAGAGCAAGCCAATTCCCTTGTCCCTCATTATCTTTAGTTGGAAGAAAACAAAGGTTATAGTCTGTTGGACTTTTGTATGTGTGTAGAATCTCCAGCGTTTGAGTTGTCGTCGTCTTCTTCCGAATAGCACGGGCGTGAGCTCTGCCATGGCAATTATATTAGCAGACAGGTTGTCAGGTGACTCTTCTGTCGCGTTTGTATAGAGATTGCTTCTTCCTTACGCTTTTTTTTTTTTTTTTAAGATAAAAAGTGTGATGTTGTACAGTGAAGCTTTGTTCTGCTCTTGCCGGGATGCTGAGAAGGTAAAGTTAAAAGTCTATCTCCAGCGTTGGATAGCAGTGCAGCCTGCCACTCTGGTGCTTTAATAGCCGCAGGTTCACTTTCCTCCGTAACCCTGCCAGAGGATCGGCCTTAACTTATCCTGGCCAGCAGCTCTCCGAGATAAGCGTTATGGTCTGAAAGAGAGGCAGTGCAAAATTGGTGTTGTATTTAGATGTAATCTGCCTATATTACTTTGCCATTACAACTATGTTTCTTTGGGAATATTAAAAAATAGACTTTGTTGGGCATATTAATTGTGCTTTCTATTCGTGGCCCCCACCAGACACCTCTGAAACCTCAAAAGAACTTTATTGCATTCTGCCGACATGGGATCTTCATGGTGCTCCTACAAGTAGTGCTGACTGTGGACTGGAGATTACCCTTCCATTCTCTCACCAATCTGCGGCCCCAAAACCTGCGTCTGCGTGTTATAGTTTTCTCACATCTGACCCCTGTGGTAGACAAGAGGCAGCACCCAACCCTGCCAAGAAGAACCTCGGACACCTCTTGTGACGTGAACACAGATTGGCGGTAGAGATACATTTACACGCTTGTTTTTCCAGGCTGAACAATCCCATTTCTCCCTATGGTTCCAAACGACCGATAACGACTGGGGGAACACCTCATGACGTTGGCCGTTGCTGTAACCATGCGTTTCATGGGCAGTAACCAACCGCAACTGTTAACGCACCCCTAAAGGATCCCCACACACATAGTGGGGACAAAGATGAGGGGGCTTGTTTGGAGAGCAACGTGATGATGATTACGCTGCTCCCATCGCTCCACACATAGGCGGGAACCCTGTTGGTTGCCAGCCGTAGTTTCAATTGGGAGGCCAGAGAAATAATGGCATCGGCCGAGATTTACGGACATGTCCGTTCTGAGCCATGGGGCACCGGCGATCGACGCTCCGTGGCGTGGTGTGGGGGGGTGGGGACCTTAAATAAACCAGGCTTTTTTCAGTTACATGACCTTCAGGACTCCATAAAGGTGTGTTTCCTTTCTGAAAATAGCTTTTAATGCTAATTTTTATTTCTACACCTGGTTCTCTGCCAAAACTGTCACCTAAAGTGTTTCTAAAGGCAGGCATACACGGTCCAGTTTCCGTTTTGAGGCCACTTAAAAAAAAGATTACCCCTTTTACCTGGATTTGTTTCTACCAAAAGTGAGTGATGAGAAGTGATTGGACATTTCAGTTGATCATTCAAGTATCCAATGGGTTTTTGGCATTTCCACAATTTCCGATCTATCGATGTTCGATGGTAAAAGTGTGTGAGCATTATCGGCTAGCTGTAATCATGTTACGTTGAGATAGTAAAATTAGACACATTGTGTTCTCCACGCAGCTAGATGCCTATACACTCTAGTTCAGGGTGGTGCCAAGCTAGCCACATTTAACCTCTGAGCATTTCTCCCCGAGTGTAGCTCAGGGTAAGTTTGTAACTTCAAGCTTTCACTCTGTTTGTGGTTTTTTTTAATTTAGCCCCAGCGAGAGAGGAGCGTGGCAAATGTCAGACGCGCCACATTCTTTTTGCGCCTCGTCATTGTAAATGATGCGAGAGTCTAAGGGGGGGCAGTGTCATTGAACTTTATTTAAGGAGGCAGAGCTGATGTTTTAAGCACATACCCAGCGTCATCGATGATAACAGGATGTGAAGGGTGGGAGGAGGGAGAGAGGATAAATCGTGGGGGATTACAAACGCCCAAAGGAATTGGCTCATTAGATATTTTTTTTTTTTTAAATGATACCACAGACATGTTTATCTGACATTGAGATCACATGTGTTTATATTGCACATTGCATGTCTGAATCCATGTTTAAGCAAATTAAAGTTTGTTCCATATGAAAAGGTCATGATATTGTTGATAAGGTCATTGTTCATGGTTGGCCTTGACATTGTCATTTTTCATTTGAGTTTTGAAACACCGCCTTAAGAAGACACACATGAGGGCACTAATGGCTGATTGTAAACGTACCCACTAATTCCAACTGCTTTAGCCCATAGGACCTCCTATCTAGCGACTCAAATGCTCTAACTATTTGTCATTTTTCCCAGCTGTTTGGGCTTAAAGCAGCTTGGAACGACAGTGTAAATTTTAGTCCTAAATCACTCAGTAGACCTTCATTAAGACAAGTTGTCCACAGGGTATAGACAATGGTTATTAATTTAATGGTAACCCGCCATCACCTTCCATTCACTCCTCAATGCTCTGTAGTGATGTTAAATCCTCTTACACAAGATAGGCATGTCGTTAGTCTGATTCAACTTCTCTAATTTGCGTTTTGATTTTATTTTGCTTACTTTTTTGCAAACCAGGACAACAAACCAATACTAATTGTTCAGTTATCAAATTAACAATGTGCTTCTCTAAGTTCTATAAGAACTTACTGTCCTTACCAGCAGTGTCTACAATAAAATATTCTTATAATTACGGAATCTATTGGCTTTTGAAAATCACCCGTTGAGCTCCTGTACCCATCATAATAACCGAAAAATTTCACAAATCTTGATCTGTGCTTCATTTCCATTTGTTTTTTGCTTGTACGTGCTTGTTTCGGAGGTCCATATCGGCTACAGTTCACGAGTTTGGATATATGTAAGGACATGCTCGCCTGTGGTGCTATAATTAGACAGAGAACAATGCTTTTTGCAAGTAGCTTTTGTGTCACAAATAATGAAAATGACATGTTTATTATCCTGATATTGTAGGTTCACTGGATTTGTCTGCTGGCACCCAAGATTGGTTTATAAAAAGATGAAGGTCAAAAGTCTAGCATTGCTATTATTTTTCCATCTCCATCTAAATCTCACGGGTCATAAGACTTCCTCGCTTAGAAATGGCAACTCCAATCAGGTACTTATTCTGTTTGATGATTTTTTTTTTAGTATCCATACTGATTTTCTAAATTTGGATTGTTTTTTCTATGCACACCATTGAATATTTTTGAAATGCTGTCTCAACAGAATGGAGTCCAAGCAACCAGCACATAAGGTGGAAGCTTGAAAACATGTGTGGACTATTTTATTGATATTAAACATGTGGGTGACATTCCACCTTTTTTCTGTTAAAATCTCACATTAGAGGCTTAGTGTATCAGATGAGCCCACCTCACTTTCTGGTTAAGATGTCCAGCATTGTCTTAGCTAGGGTGGAAAACTTTTTTGATCTCATGAGCCACAATGTTTATCTCGACGAGGTGAGATGCTTGGGCAATGAAACTTCTGCAATCTCTTTGGTTTTAAGTGGTTGCCATAGGATTTAAATGTCACTTTTTGTGACAGACAGGGGGTCAAGCTATTTAAGTGGACTAACCCAAAAATAATCATTACATGAATGGCACTCAGTATCAATAATGGGAGGAATGCATAAAAAAAACTAAAAAACCTTATTTCTGTAAGGATAATTTTAAAGATCCCACTCCCTCCTCACTCCGTGCCCTTATTATGTTATAGCGAGGCGAGACATAAAGAGCAAGTGTTTTGCGGGTTATTCTATGACCTCTGCTTTCATTAAAAGTTCATTGAGAAATTTCCCCATGGCCACTTGCGATATTGCACCTTGAGTTAACTTCGAAGCTCTGGCGAATAAATTCCAGGCAAGCTGGTAGTATATTATTTTAGATTGTGTGAACCCTAAGCCCACCATATACCAGTCAGAGGTAAGTCAAAACTTTAATTTTACATAGTAATGTTTACAGATTGATATACATCCGCTTTTACCTTGAGTATACATCAGCTTTTTACCTCTCATTTTCGTTTTCTAATCCAGTCCATTGTCACCTTGGTGCCAAGTACTTGACTCCACTCACTTGTTCCCTGCAACAGCGGAGATCATGCTTAAAGCAGAAGGCCTTTTGCCTACTGTATCATCATGCCTATCGATGATGAGCTGGTCTAGCCCTTTTCTCCCCAGATGACTGCCCCCTAGCCCTGACCCTTCTTTTCATTAGATTCCATTCTTTCATATCAGTCACTTCCTCTACTGAAATCATCTCAATCAATCTTCAGTCCAAAAACCATCCAGCTCATTGCTTCACATTGTGGCTGAGAGTGCATAGTGGTAGTAATTGTTTTCAGGATCTATGTATAGCACCCCACGTTCCTGCACCACCCTAACCACAGCACTGTACAGGGATCACAGAGACCTGGATCAACATCATGGGTCCTAGACTAGGTTATATATTTGAAATGAGAAATGATTAAATATGCTGTTATGAGAAAAATGAAAGGGAAATACAAAAATTAATTGATGAAACGTCATTTTTTTTGGGCATTTCTTGAGTACTTGTTGCAGATGGCTGTGAGACTGAGCTTATTGTCATGGTAATTACCTTTTCTATACCTTTATTTGGGGATTTAATGGAAAGTTAATTACCTAGCAGATGGGCCGCTCTAATTATATGAGGTCAAACAACTGAAGCTCAAAGTGTTTTACTGGGGCTCTGTACTAGAAACAATTACCTCACATGATTTTAACCAGGCTTGATATATTCGCTAACGGGCCTAATGTGCACAAACAGTTGCTTGGAAACTAAAGATTTGGTACTTGGCTTAGTAAACCATTATCTGTTATTGCTCTTAATTCGCGTATTGTATGATAATTGGTTGACAAGCTTCTTAAACTTCCATACATACTCTGTCCCTCACAGAGCTTCGCACAAGGTGTCCTATGGAAAGGTTATCAGAGATAGTTTTACATATAGTAACTCCACCTGATAGGCCTACATACAGTAGAAATTTCTTCCCATTCACAGAAGTGTATCTTTTGTCGGTCTATGAAATGATAAAAAATGTGAACCGTATTTTTTCGTACCCAGTTTTAAGAGCAGAATCAGAAAAAAATTTTCATGAGTTTTAATGAATAAGTAAAAATTCCCTGCATTCCTAATTTCATCCACAAAAATGTGTCACTAGAGAACACCTTCAGCATCTTTCGCTTTCCATAGCTGGGATAGAGAGGGGGGGCTTTTGGGGGGAATCTGCACTCGTGTCTCCTTCTGTGGCGTGTGTGTGAGGAAACTGCCAGCTGTGAGTGCATCTTTCCCACACACACTCTGCTTGGTTATATTTGCGGGCTCTGCAAATAGAACCAATACGCTCAGTGGGAGATCATGCTGTGTTGCATCTCCATCTCGGGGAGAGTGGCGGGAGCCGTATCAATCACCTGTGGCTAAGGGGTGCTTGACATTCAGACCATAGACGCACATTCCCAGACCATAAGACGCATGTGCGTTTTATAGTTCCTGAAATTATCAGTTCACACATACATTTTGTTTCCTTGTATATAAAGCACCCAATGTGAAATATGGTTCCCCATTAAATTTGTGGATTGCCTATTCATAATAAAAATTACAGTCATGATGATTTTCACTTTGCTGACCTTTCAGCTATTAGTCCATGCAGTTACAGTATGTAAGGAAACCAAGCCTACAATGGTTAGGTTTTTTCAGACATCCAACATGACCCTACTGTGATACTACTCTTCTCTATATGTCCTCCGTTAGTGGTCGTAGCGATCCCAATTATTTTGAATGGCATGTACTTACTAATTTGCCCTACTCTAAAGCGGGTACCACATGTAATATGGGCCGATTTCGATTGCTGGACAATCAATCCCGCTCGAAAACAGCTATATCGGACATGAACATTAATATCGGTTGCTTTGCATGGAAACCTCGTTGTCCATGCAAACATTGCTGAGCCAGATGAGAAACAGAGCTGTTCCCCCTACGTGTGTATCTGACAGGGCATAGTACGGCTCCATATTGAGCAGTGTGTTCCCTGCTTTAGTGTACAGAGCATCATCATTGCCCAGTAGCGCAAGCCCCCAACATAGTGTATGTGAAAATAAATTTTTTCCCTTAGGGTTTAGAGCATTACGGGTAATTCCCATGCAATCGACCCTCGACAATCACAGCGTGGTGACCACGCTGTGATTGATCGGGGATTAATTTGATGGAAATCATTGTCACACATGGAATCGATTCCCACCAATGGGGACCGGGTAGCCTTTCTCCCCGGCTTCCGCGTGTAATCCGAACAGGTAGAAGCTGGCAAGAATCATCCGGTTGCTTCTCTCCCGTACAGCAGCGATTCAGTATGAAGAGTGTGATCCGCCCCTTCATACTGACAGCGCGCTTTGCAGAGGGATGGAGGCTGGAGCAGCTGTCCTATCTTTGCGTGAAGATTCTTTTCACACAATTCTGGATTAACGGGGTGTTTCCACATTTTGTAACCCGTTCAATTGAGTTCCTTCGAGCAGGCTCTATTGATCCCGCTCGAAGGAGCACCAGGTGGATTGTAAGCAGATTAGAGTACAATCATACCCGTTACCGCGCACGTTGTTGCTTTAACGAAACGCTTTACAAATTACTCCAGGTGTCCTATGCTTATCTGGTTTTCCACACTCCTGCCACAACCAACATGTTCCTGTGCATGGGGTTCACAAGTAATGCCTGGCATATATTCAGGACAGAAATTATTTGACCTGGTGAAAAAGTGATGGGTTTAAAGGTGCTAAGTTTTGTCTGAATGTGTTGTAAATGGGATGATTATGGGATGGGATTTAGCACTACATGTAGTTGCAGCTTAGACTGTCCTGCGTCCTGGTTCTGAAAGCATATATACACTTGCGTTTGGGTTGGAGTCAGACCAGAGGCAGAGCACTGTGGTGCTTCTGTCCTCACTTGAAGGGGGGGGGGCATTTCTGTTTGGTTGTGGAACCTGTTAGGCTATGTTTCCACTTGCCTGCGTCGCTATTTTAGGTCTCCAGCAGAATCGCCTCCAATTCGCCTACACTACTTTCGATAGCTTGTCCAATTAATAGGGTCGCGATGAATGGATGCGATTTGTTCGATCAGCGTCACAAATCGCCTCCATTCTTCTCTATGAGGTGATTTTTTTTACAATGGTGTCGCTTTTAAAAAAAATCATCTGTGATAAGTGGGAACATGCCTTAGAGGTAGAAAGGAGAGGTTATGCACAGCAAGGATAGAGATGTCCGATCAGCATTTTTGGGGCGATCACCATTACGATCACCAATCATGATCTGCCGATTGCGATCACTGCCGATCACAAAATGGCATGGGGAGCACTGTTTATGGGGGGCAGAGGTGCACTGCATATATGGGGCCAGAGGTGCGCTGCATATATTGGGTGGCAGAGGTGCGCTGTATATTGGGGGTCGAGGTTGTGCTGTATATATGGGGGGGTGTGGGATGCGAGGTCCACTTTATATACACTTAGAAAGTACTGCATAGTCACGCTCTTTCCCTTATTACACAGCTTTCATTACTCATTATTTTCGCCACTTTCACTGCCCCCACTATTGTCTGCCCATACCTGTCACTCACACATATGATAGGAAGGATACAAAGATGAGGCTGGAGAATGTGGACGTGGAGGGTTGGTCACATCTACCAGATTGCCGTGTGGAGAGTGGGGCAAGACACAGGCATGAGTGAGTGCAGCCACTGATGACCCCGGCCCTCATTTCCGCCCACCCAGAGTTCTTATGGTCCCTTCTGTTGTTGTGGGCAGTGAAGGAGCGGAGCCTCTCCCGGTGGTCCAGCAGAGGTAGCAGGCGATGGTTGTAGCTGCGAGGTGTTCCAGTCTGGGGCAACCGACCGCGATCGGCGCGAGTTAGGCCAAAGCGGGGCCTAAATTTTGGCGCGTCCGGAAGTTGCAGCGGCGCCGCCAAACTGTCACCTGAGTGGAGGTGACTACCATCGGTTTGATATGGTTTTGGGCCGAGGAACAGCATGGAAAACAGGGTAAGTGGAGTAGCTCAAGCAGGCTTCCATGCGCTCGGCGTCAGGCCACCCCCCCGTGATCGTCTTTTTTTGCGCCCATCGCCGATCATGCTATTTAATCCATATCGGCCGTCATGATTTCGTGCCGATTTCAATCGGGCAATCAATGAGTGTGAAGAGGTGGGCATACAGGTCGTTTTTGATTGTTTGAGCACAATCGATCGCTGCACGTTTCGGTGATCATTTTTTCTTGAATTGATTGTGGCCACCCTTTCTTCTTCCAGGGATTGACTGACAGGAACCAACATGTTATAAAATCCCTGTTTGTGATTGCATTACTTTTTGATTGGACCAGTATCTCCCATCTTTCCCCATGAACAGAATGTTGTGCAGATGTTCATCACGATTGCGCTGGGTTATGTTTCACTTATTACTGTTATTTTTTTCCATTTTTCTTTAATCAGTATCGTCAACTTTTTTTTGTTTTTTGTGTTTTATTATTTTTTTATTTTTTTACTCCTTGTTTTTTCTCTTGATGGCTTATCTCCTGGGTCTGTGCTGTACTGTGTGATTTCACGCCAAGAACATTGTTGTGTCACCATACCTGTTTTGGCTGCTAAAAGATCTGCATTAGTAGCTGGACCCCCCCCCCCCCCCCCGACAAAAACTAAATAAAAATATTAAAGGTCGAACAAGAAACATCAAAAAAAAAAACTAAAAAACACTATTAGGCAAAATATAAAAACAAAAAAAAACAAAAAAAAAAAAGAAAAAAACAAAAAATAAAAACAAAACGAACAATCAACAAAAGGAACAAAAGAACAAAAATAAAAAAAAGAAAGAAAAAAAGAAAACAAAAAAAAAAAAAAAACAAAAAAAAAAAGAAAAAAAAGACTAAATAAAAAAAAAAAGAAAAAAAAAAAAAAGAACAAAAAATAGAAAAAAAAACCCAAAAGGATATAAGAAAGAAAGGAAAAAAAAAAAAAAATAAAAAGAAAAAAATAGAAAAAAAAAAAGAAAAATACAACAAAGAACAAAAGAAAAAGAAAAAAAAAAAAAGGAAAAAAGAAAAAAAACAAAAAAAAAAAAAAAAAAGAAGAAGGGAAGGAAGAAAAAAAAAAGAAAAAAAATTAGTGAAAACAAAAAAAAAAAAAACAAAAGCAGGAAAAAAAAAACAACAAAAAAATAAAAAACAAAAAAAACGGAAGAACAAAAACCAAGAAGAAAAAAAACAGAGAAAAAAAGAAAAAATATAAAAGGAAAAAAACAACAAAAAAAAAATAAAAAAAAAAAAACCAAACAAAAAAAGAATATAAACAAAACAAACCAAAAAAAAAAAAAAAAAAAAAAACACACAAAAAAAACAAACAAACCCAACACAAACCAACCCACCACCACACCCACACCCACCCCCCACCCACCCCCACCCCCCCCACCCCCCCCCCCCCCCCCCCCCCCCCCCCACCGCCCCCCCCCCCCCCGCAAACCCCACAGCTAAAAGAAGACCATTTGTAGTGGAGTAAGGTTGTGCGGTGACAAACTTCACTATTCAGTATCTGAGACGTACGGAAGGCCAGTCACAATGCAATTGCCAATGCAATATCTCACATCAGGCGGACTCTTCACCACTTATCCTATTAATTATGAAAGACACACAGTGGTATCTTAAATGCATCGATCAGAAACCGAGCAGGGGTCACTTTGTAAATGAAATGAAGCAGTGACAAAGTAGGATCGATTGCAGCATTCTTATGTCAATCTGTGGGTGAGCTCTCTGGAAAATCAATAGTCACAGAATACCATGCTCAGGAAAAATCTATAAGCTTATTATGACCAATGGGCTCGTCCCCTCGAGATGGAGAATCTGAAATTTCTATAAGTTCAGCAACCATGAGGGAGAGAGAGAACTTAGCGAGCCCACTTTCATTCAGGAAGGCGAATGACCCCGAATCTGCTGCAATGAGAGTATATTGGAGGCCTCTACCAACTAGCACAATCCTTCCTCTACTTCTCATTTTATTTTGGTCGCAAGCATCAGGAAAGAAAGCATGAAGAGCTTTCCTAACGTTACTGAACATTAGAAAAATGCCCTAATGAATGGGGGATAACTTCTAAAAAGCCTTGGATGTCAACTATTGATGGATCTTTTATATGTGACAAATAATTCCCCCATTTGGACGAATCGTTGAAAGCTCAGCGCTCTTGTTCTTTTATGACATATAGGAGTAAGAGCCTGATAAGGGGTTCTCATGCATTTCTATTGCAAATAATGAAAAAAATGCTTTAGTGTATGCATTGTAACAAGGAAAGTGGTCTCAGCAACAAAATGCGAAGAGTTTGGATTAACGTGAACATTTACGCATATACTTCAGTTGATAGTTTTCTAATATTCTTGCCTATTCAGTTTTCCTTACATAGATCGATGGACTTTAAGAAATGTACACAGCTCAGTACCCACACAGTAAATAACCTGGGTCAGTGTTAAATTGTCAGAAGTAGCAAAGACATTTGACTAACAGATAAAATGGAAAAAGATTAAAGAAAGCAGTCTCCACGCAAGCAATGGACAGCGGCTGTGATTAACGATCATGTACGATTATCCCAGTTTTCGAGCTGGATTGATGTCGCCGCTCGAAAAAACAGAGATGGCAGCTATATATATACATAACGTGCTGCTTGAAAGATATGTGAACCCCTCAAGTGGTGTTTGTAGATGTTTCTGTGTTTAACCAGGATGTCGCATTCTATCATCACCATGTGTTTTATTCATGAAATGCAGTATATGATTCATCAATGCATGTACTTGTTTAGTAGGTTTGTTTAAAGTAGCCAAAAAACTACATGAAACATGGCATTGGTGTGCCAAAAGTAAGTGAAACCCCCAGCTGCATTGGTGAAGTCGACCAGGTAAAAGACGCAAGGTGATTGCAGGTGAAACACATTGGGTGCTTATCAAATCACTTAAGCAGAACAATATGAAATGAGACATCCTTGGAAAATATTTTGGTCTGCTTAAGTGATGATTAAAGAAACCAAAGGTTTCACCTGCGTCTTTTACGTTCTTCACCCCCCTACTAACCCAAACTCACTTAGCAGCCAATGAAATGAGACATCTTGGAAAATATTTTGCCTGCACTAATTAAAAGAGAGAGGAAACCAACGGAACCACTGTGGTCCCATACAATCAACAATTGCCAAGAGCAAAGGGAGATATTCCGAGGGACATGACGAAAGAGGGTTAGTGACAGACCCATCAGTCTGGGAAAGGACTATAAGACCACTCTCCAAAAGAATTTCCAGCTCCATCCATCATTACGAAAGATTAATTTACAACTGGTAGGGCCTTTGAACTGACGCCATCAAAAATATCACCCAGAAGAAGTTCACATAGTATTTTAAAATATAAAGGTAAAGGCAACCCACTATACCTCTAGAGAGTTTAGGCTCTATGGGCAGCATTCTGGGACAAATTTTGTGTTGTCAAGCTGTTACAATCAGACGAAAATTGAATAGCATGACATTCATGGCGGGTTGCTAGATTAAGTCTTTGCTCTCAAAAAGCACAAAAACTGCCTTTTCTTTCAACTTTGCCAAGAGCACTTGGACAAACAGTAGGCTTCTGGTTTATAGCCTTTATTTCTCTTTTTTTTGTTCGACTTTTTAGAAGTCGTTTCTAAAATAGATTTATTGTGTAAATAATATACCTTGCCTTTTGTTTGGTGATTTGTGAAATTATCATAAATTTGGCATGATTGAAGAAATGAATTTGTGAATTGGGTGGAAATGTGAAAGTTCGGGGCTGCTTTTGTTTCTGTTTCTGCTGGGCCTGGACGATCCATATTGTCCAAGGAATCTTGAATTCTTCGGGTTATCAACAGATTCTCGACCCAGAATCTCCTGCCATCAGTCAGGGTGTTGAAGCTGGACGAATTGATTGATTATTTTTGCAACAAGACAATGACCCAAAGCATTCAGCAAGAGTTACAAGGAATGGTTCAGAGAAGAGCATTCGCACTTGGATTGGCCAGTCAAAGTCCGGACTTAACCAATTGAAATTTGTTGTGGGAGCCTATTGAAAATAAAAGTTTTGGTACTTGCCAGATGTCCCTCCAAGTTCTCAATGTGGTGATCAAGGAGGTGGGCAAAAATCCCCATTAAGCATGTGTGAGAGACTGGTTAGTGGTTACAGGAGACGTTTAGTTGGAGTAATGGCTGCAAAGGAGTGGAGCACAAGTCTACTAATAAGGTGTTAATCTTATGACATGTAAGATTTTCAGTTTGTTGGGACATAACCTCCTTTGTTTACTTAAATATGAAAATATATCTCTTTTTGGTGTGTGTCTACTATTTTGGAGGTGTTGCTTTACAAATTGGGATTTAGATGTATGTCTAATAAGGTTCTTTTTTTAAATGTTTTTTGCACAAACAGTGACATGTTGGAGGTTCACATTACTTTAAGAGCATGTATATACACGCGGGCCAATAAAAAAATGTGGCAAAGTCGCAGACCTTAAAATATTAAATATTAATTACAATGCAGGTCATTCTTGCCCGACTTTGACACCCCTGACTTTATACATTTTACACGTTTATAATGTCAGACATGGACTACAAATAAACTGTTACAGTCATACAGTGTGTGTAGTGCATATGCCCCTATCCTATTGTTTAAAGTTGTATGTAGTCCAGGTATCCCCCTCCCTATGTTTACAGTGTGTATGTGGTCCATGTGTGCCCCCATCCTATGTTTACAGTGTGTATTGTGGTCTCATGTATGCCCAATCTATGTGTTCAGTGTTGTATGTGGTTCCATGTATGCCCACATCCCTATGTTTCAGTGTGTATGTGTCCATGTTGCCACTCCCTATGTGTTCAGTGTTGTATGTGGTCCATGTATGCCCACATCCTTATGTGTTAGTGTTGTTATTGTGTCCATGTATGCCCCATCCTATGTATAAGGTCCATGTGTTGCCTCCATCAGTGTTGTACAGGTTGTTTGTATTGTGGTCCATTGCATGTCCCATCTATGTGTACAGTGTATGTGGTCATTTGTGCTCCATCCCTGTGTGATTACAGTTGTGTATTTGTGGTCATGTGTTTGCCTCATCCTATGTGTACAGTATTTATGTGGTCAATTTATGCACTATCCCTATGTGTACTTGATTTGGTCATGTATGCCCACATCTATGTATACGTGTGTTTGGTTTTATGGTGCCTCCATTCTCCTGTGTTGTATAGTGGGTCTAGTGTGTAGTAGGTACATTCCATCCCTGTGTGTACAGTTTATGTACTTTGCCTTTCCCCAGACCAATCCTGGTACCCCTCTCAATGACTCCACCAGCTGCACTCACCACGCTTCTGTCCTCCAACTCTGGGAGGACTACAGATCTAAGCATACTCTGGGCAGTTGGCACTCACTATGATGTTACTGGAACGCACAACCGAGCCATCAGGACTCCTAGTTGTCTACTCCCAGAGTGGGAGGATGGAAGGGCAGGGAGTGCAGCTGGTAGGGGGGGCTG
Source organism: Ptychadena robeensis (assembly GCA_036250615.1). Taxonomy (NCBI): domain Eukaryota; kingdom Metazoa; phylum Chordata; class Amphibia; order Anura; family Ptychadenidae; genus Ptychadena; species Ptychadena robeensis. The sequence goes on along the minus strand of CM070043.1, from coordinate 22,982,310 downwards.
TCGGGAAGGAAGATCTACCAGATTTGCCGCAGGCCAAAAATTTGGTCAAGTCGAATTAAGATTGAAACAAAATCACACTGATTTGTGAATCAAGGATGCAAATGGGTGGTTCTCCAGCACAACACCAACTTTCAAATACCAGGAAACTTTTGTTTTTGTATTCACAACTGACCATCAGCCTCAAACCCAATAAAATGGCAAATGTAATTACAATCAAAGCCCACATACTTAAATCACATTAAGCTGGTTTGTGATTAACCTCAAAGAAACATACAAGTACTACAAATTTGTTGGAGCTTCTGAACCGAGTGTTGGGAAGACTTTCTCATGTCTGCAAACCATTGCCATTCTAATAATTGTATTTTTATATATGTTGATTTCACCGATACATTAAACTGTAATTTCTATCTCCTATATACTGTATAGCAGCAGTAGTTTTGTACTACTGGTTGGGCGCCATGAGTGCTAGCTCCTGATGGAAGGTTTGGTGGGCAAGGTATGTCTGTGAATGAAAACAAGGTGACCACCTTAACTCAAACTTCTCTCCATATATAAATACATAGACACACACTTACCTTGTTCATCCTCACATCCCATGACTTTACTGCAGATGAGAATCCCCCGCATATAAAAAGATTAGGATCAGTTGGATTAAACTTGAGCGTGCCTATCTTCCATTCATTGTTCACACAAAAAAGGTCCTTACCTAAGCAAAACAAAAGAAATAAAAGTTTTTAAAAAAACGACATCACCTGATAAAAATTACAATTAGAAACAAATTACTTATTGAATAGCCCATGTAATTAACTTATTGTTAAAATAAGACATGTGTAAAATTTGGTGGCCCATTGTGTTCAACTACCTAATCAACAGCAAATTGTATTAATTCTCCTTTTTAATACACAACATGAAACTGACTTTAATTTTTTCCATGGAAAATAACATTGAGATAATAAAGGAGGTGGGGGGGGGGGGGGGGGGGGGGGGGGGGGGGGGGGGTTAGAAGAAACGCAGTTACCATGGGGATGCTGTTTGAGATATAATTATGTATGGAATTATTACCACAAGCCAGCAGTTAGATACAACATTTTATTAACAAAACCTCTGGCAAAACTGTCTGACAGCTGGGGGAAAAAAATACATGTCTTTGCGTACACTATTGGCGTGACCACTGTAATTTTAAAATGTTTTCAGCTCTAATTACAGCTTTCTTTGAAAGTGGAACATTCTGATGTCACCATAGATGCCATCACGTTTATTAACTGCTTCCTGAGTTTACAGAAGTGTGAACAACTTATTATACTGATAAATGGCTGAACGGCAGGTTGGTGGGAATGATGGATGGATAGAGGTTAGCACTGATTTATGGGTGATACAGGTAATGGATGGAGCGATGACTTGATCTATAGATGGCTGGATACATTGATTTAAAGATAGATGTAATGACGGACAAGGATGGACAGACAAATGGTTGATGGAAGGAGAGATAGGTACCAGGCTAAAGACCAATGAATCTTGGTTAATTGTTGCAGTAAAATCCTCAACATGATTTGGAGCTACATAAGTCAATACACGGTGGGCGAGTTACAAGCAGCCCTAGATGTGCACACCATTTGCGACCTATAAGACCAACAAAGAGAACTAATAGCTGCCATACACATGCCGATAAGCGGCCGCTTATCGGCATGTGCCCACACACAGATCCCTGTCGCCCCACAGCTCGGCCGGCCAGAGAACGGACATGTCCGATATTCTCTGGCCGATGCAAGCCGATGCCATAAGCTTTAATGAAGACCGGCGTCTTCATTGAAGCTTATGGCCGGCACACAAAGAGTGCCGGCCGTCTGAAGGGGTCCCATAATGCACCGGGGTGCAAACGTGATGACGTCATCACGTTTGCACTCTAGTGCATATCGGAGTAGGTCTGTCTGATGAGAAAATTGGGGGGTTCAAAATTGTAGAATGAGGAAGAATGAAGTAGCTTCCAGATACTTGGCCCAGCCAGCCTAGTCGCAAAGACTTGTGCAAATAGTATACCAACATCTTAAGACCCAAAAAGAGTTCTCCCCTGAAATAAGGGAAAATACCCCACAGAGAACATATTTCCATATTCAAGTCTTCGCGGGAGCATACCCACGATGTGCGCAAGTCCAATCCCGGGTATGTGCCAATTCAAAATCAATAGCATGAGTGCAGAAGACACAGTCCCTTTGTTTTGCCACATACTGGAAAAACGTAGAGGAGCAGACCACTCACAGGAGAGAAGAGCGACAACATGATTAAAATATAACATACGTCAACCATAACTCAAACACATTTGAAGGAACTCGAATCTCTAATTAGGTTAATTGAGGGCAACATCAAGCACAAAAGTGAAAGACAGATTGCATAAACCGACATCAGACTCCATGGTGCACCAGGATAACCTGTCATGCATGGTGCCACTTTTTCCTTTAAGAACGAAGTGCTTAAATTCAAACATGGAGCAGGACTAACGGCTGGAGTTTGTATGGCAGAAAAAAGATAAACAAATGATGTTTATTGCTTAAATTATTATACAAATGTCGGAAAAGCTCTTAACATACACGACCCATTGTGGAACTATTTAGAATAGTAATCAGTTAATTAATTTACACCTAGCAATGTATAAAACAAGAACAATGTATTTTTTTACTCCTTAAGAAAACATTGAAAAGTTTCACCCCAAGTCAGTAATTTTTCTGTGGGAGAAAACACTGCGTGAGCCTTGGCTGCTGACAGAGACAATCCTGTCAAACGTTAGAAACCTTCAAAGAGGCGACCTCCTGCCATGTTTACAAGCCTAATATTAAAGTGACATGGAACACAACAAATTGCAGCAGACATAGTAATTAGTTTAACTGTGTTGCCACTCAAGAAGCCAAAGCGCAGAAATGGAGAAGGTAATTATGTGTACAAATTTAGACAGGATAAGAACAGGCTCGACCTAAAGAGAAAAAAAGGCGCCCAGTTAAAGATTTCAGTGTTCAGACATAAATAGAGTATGGGTTCAATAATAAGTACAGTTATTCTTCAGATGCCTCTCCTTTACCCCATTTTTTTTTATTATATAATTTATTAAAAAGCAGCTTTGCAATGATATGACACTCTGCGCCCTGTCAAGCTGCTGTTGGGCTATCCAAGGGAATGGAGTTTACAGAGAACCAATACTGGGACATTATATAAGCTGCCATGCCTAAGCTGCTTCTAATACTGCTTGCCTGGTTGGTGTTCTGATCCTCGGCCCTTATTACTTTCTGAATCACAGACCTTTGATGGTTATGTAGCTCAGGTTAACTTGTCATGTGCATGCTTCTTTTTTTTTACCATCAAATTTTGAAGTGGAAAAATAAGTTTGTAAGGACTATGTTTCTATGGCGTCAAATTGCTTTTGTATGTGATGTGTAAATGCATCCATTGATATTCAATGCAATATTGCACTTTGTGACTTCGGGGGGGTTCCATATCCCCTTGATGCATAGGGTCTGGAAGAGGTGGGACCCCCAAACAGTGTGGGGTCCCCCCCTCCAGAGCATATCAGACCCTCCATGCATGGCATAGCTTGGCAAGCCTGGAGAGTGTAGGGGCCACACATAGGGGGTGATAATAGTCTAGGGAGGGTGGTAATACTGATGAAATGTGATTTCTGGGTGGGTTTGTATAGTGTATGTTAATGGCAATTGAACATAATGATAATGTTAAAGCATAATGTTCTGTTGAAGCAGAAAACAGACTAACCGGTTTCAACATCTGTTATATGTAAAATGGAATCAAAGCCCCCGGTGAGAATCTTCTGACCACAAACAGACCACTGTGCGTCGCGCACCGCCTTGCGATGACTTGTAATTGTCCGCAGACACTTCCCGATATCCACTCCGTCCCATACCTGGAAAGACAGGGAACTTATTTATTCAAATATCTACAAATATAAAACATTATTAGTGTATTGTTTTTCTCTAATGGTTCGCATGTGAGTACATTTATATTTTTTCCCCACAACAAGAAAAAAAACTCATTATTCAGTCGCAGCGTAATAGCTACCCTGGTAAAATATAGGCATCACATTTTACTTGGCATTACAGCTGGCATACAGCTTCAGTTCTGACTAATGTGTATGAACACACCAGCTGATACTACGGGCTTATGCGTTCTCTGCGTGCCTTGCTGAGCAATGACAACCGTCTGTGTTTACATTGCTGGTAGAAGGACAAGAACCAACCCTAACCAGTAGCAGCTGATTTCTGAACAGGGAAAACTCTTCAATATAACAGAAGACTAGAATAGAGAAGAAAGAACACAGGAGAGGGGTGGAGATAAGGAAAGGAAAGGAAAGATGAGAAAGGAGAGGAAAAGACAGGTGAGGAGAGAAGACACATACATGGAGAGGAGAGAGAGAAAAACAGGAGAGGAGAGGACAGCAGAGGAAAAGATATGCAGAGGAGAGAAACGCAGAGACGAAGAAATAGGAAAAGACATAGGAGAGGAAATTGAAAACAATAATCGGGGAGCAGAGAAGCAAGGAGAGATGTTGATAAGAGGGTAAGCGAGGAAATACAAGGATGACAATGACAGAGGTAAAGACAGAGGAGAGAAGAGGAGAAAACATAGATGAAAAGTGATAAGTGAAGAGTATAAGAGAGGAAAAAGCAAAGAGGTCAAGAATCAACACAAAAAAGGAGATAAATTTGTAAAAAAAAAACTAAAAACTAAACTTGACAACCAGTTCATGTACTTTTCTCCCTTTCAGAAATGACCTAAAAATCCCCCTGAAGAAGCGGCTCCATACCGCGAAACGCGTCGAGGTCATAGGTCAAGACACAGGTCATATGTATTAATATTGGATATACTGTTATATTATTTACCCTTGGATCCTTCCTTATGTGGAAAGTGTTGGATCTCTGTTTCATCTATGTAAATCTGTAATTAAAATCGATTGGAACGATTACCTTTTGATCAATACTTTTCCTTGTTTACTTTGTGACCAAATACCTGTCCCTGGGTGTTTGTCAGTATATATCTAACAAACAGGTGCCACCCCTTTGAGTTCAACTTAGTATGAAACTCTTTTTCCTTTAAAAGAATTGTAAAAAAAATTCTTAAAAAACAGGAGAAGAAAGGAGAAAGAGCAAAAGAAGGAGAGGAAGAGAAAAAAAAACAAGAAGAAAAGCACCCCTAACAATATATAACAGCGCAGATGGCGATAGGGAGAAGCTGCAGGAGGCCAGGGCTGTACTCCCATGATGCAGTTGTATAACTTTGAGCCAAACGTCATACCGACATCACACCTTCATGACACCATGTGCCGCCACGACATAACTGTACACCGGCCTTTCCACGGAAGCTGTAATTGAGGGTCCTGCGGTTGAGCTCTTGCTATACAAATGTTGATGAGACAAACATAAAATTTATATTTTTATTCCGCTCGAAGTTACCCGGCTTCTCCGCTAATCACGCAAGCTGGAGCTTTTCATGCGTGCCATATATAATGTAAACACTCATTTTGTTTCAGCCGCCGTTCGAAGCACAAAATTTACTGCAAGCACATAAAAAATACTTAAACTTCAATTGAATTATCAGGTGTCGCATTTGAAGCGGACACACTTGGAATATCAACACACCCCACCCACACAAATATCTAACAAAAACAAAACCAGCGCAGTTTTCTACTCATCTTAAGGGATAAACACAACCGACCAATGTGCGCGCTTGCACTCCATCGCTGATCTGTCGGCCCCCACTCGGAACGTGTGTGGGAGCCTTTACAGAGGGATGTCGTTTGTGGCAGATCTGTCCATTTCAAGCTGGCCATACACCTTTAGATCTCTCTGTCAGATATATTTTAGATTTACCAACAACTATGTAGTGCCGGGTCCTTTGTGATTGAACACAGGTAGACTTAGTAGGTAGTTTAGAAAGTCCCTCATATTACATGGTTTTGGTAAAACAAAAGGAGATCTAAAGGAAATCTGACAAAGAAAGGTAAAGGTGTATGGGGGCCCTTAGGATTGGATGGACAATAGTCGAGTGTTGTACCATGTTAGGGCCCCCATACACCTTTAGATTTCTCTGTCATGTGTGACATCACTTTCTCTATTTGGAACTTGAAAGCCTCTGTGCTTTCTTCATCTAGATACAGGAAGTGACATCAGTTTTCCCTTAATCAGTAAGGGAAAACTTGACAAATATGGTAATGGAGAATGGTGAGCCATACACATGCAATCTAAAATGAGTAGAGTGAGCATCTTTGAAATCCATGATAACCATAAATAAGATGAAAGCTAGTTCCCACCATTGCAGAAATCCTTTGGGAGGGGGTTCTTTAATCTCCAAATGCAATCCATACCAATCAATGGTTATAGAACACAGATGATAAAGTTTAAGTTTTAGGGCTTGTTCCCAGTTATACGATCAGCCGCAGCGTGGAGACGATTTTAATGGCGTGTGACAATCACGACTGATCGCTTCCATTTAGTTGAATGGGCTTGTCCCCACTTCAACTAAAGGTCGAGATCGGACGTGGTGCAGCTCGCTATCAGAATTGCGGCTCCTCAAGTCCATTCATTTTCTATGGACGTGATCTTTTTTTTTTAATGGGGGCCAATATTTTTTAAAATCGCATGGTCAATCACGCGTGATTGGCCACCCGCGCTGCAGCTCACCACGCACAAGCCCTTAGATAGAAATGGTAATAGATGAAGCAGCTCCCCTCAGCCATCAACCAATTGTAAGGAGCCAGCACGGACATGTATCTGGAGGTTGTCCATCAATTCAATATAGAAACTTCTCACTATCTACCTTAGCAACTGACTCCCATCAGAGTTCTGGAATCACATCTAATGGGTTTGGTGAAAAATCACACTTCTACACAATTTTGTTCTCTCAAAATGACAAAATCATTAGAAAAAGATGTTTAAATTTTTTTTTAGATTTTAAATAAGATATATTCCAAGGCATTTCAGCCGGTATCCAATATGAAATCCGTGAATATTAATGAAAGAAGATAAAATGTTATGTTTTGCTTTTGTTCTTTGCATCTAATTGTATTCTTAAAGGCGGATACAACAAACTTTTCCCTTTGATCTGTAAATTTGCTGGAGCACTATGCCGTCAGCACTGCCCCTTGTTGAGCACTAATTACATCCGCATAAGTGGCTATTTTATCTTTACCAAGTACCATGGGACCTAATGTTCGAATGGAAAATCAGAAGATGACAAAGTAATATTATCAGAATCACAATGTCCTCATGTACAACAGTGTTGTTGTAACACAAATTAAAGGGAAACATAATGTTTATTTATAACGGATACCAGACATTGAAGTCCATAGGGAATGCATTCCTAAGCCCATTCATAGAATACATATGGCGGCGCTGCACAAATTTTACAGCCTATTCATTATTATCATCATGATTTATGTATATAGCGCCAACATATTACACAGCGCTGTACAATAAATTTGAATTGAGATGCCACACATGATAACACACAAGTACAGGTTATGACACAGGAGTGGAGGACTCTGCCCAATCAGGCTTACAATCTAATAGGTTATGGAACAGAGTATACAATAGGTGGGGGGTGGGGGAGGACTGGTATGGTGGTGAAGTTAGGAATGAGAAGATGGGCAGGCCAGACTGAAGAGGTGGGTTTTCAGGGCTTTAAGTTTTAAGTGTCAAACAAATCTAAGAGAGTAGGAGTGGCCCTAGAGAAGTCTTGAAGCCGTGCATGTGATGAGGTTATGAGTGAGGATGACATTAGTATGTCACTGGAGGAACCGAGGGGGTGGTTAGGGGTGTATTTGTGTACCATGTTGGAAATATAATGGGGACAGTGAGGTGTGGAATGATATAAAAGCAAGGCACAGAACTTTAAATGTAATTCTCTAGACAATTGTAAACCAGTGTAGAGATTTGTAGAGAGGAACAGCAGATGAGGAGCGGTTAGAGGAGTAAATGAGTCTAGCAGCACCATTCATGATGGGCTGGAGATGTGATAGTCTAGTTCCTAGGTGCCCAACCTGTGGCCCATTGAACATTCTTCAGCGGCCCTCCTCAGTCCTCCACTTGCAACCCCCGAAAACGCACTGTTCATGCACTGGGCATTGGAACTCATATTGCATCGCATAACCTCTGAATCAAAATGTGCATCACCATACTACAGTGTTACCCAATGCTTGAAGCATAATTTAAAATACGTTTTGTTATTTAAAAATGAAAAAATAATGTCTTCTATCTATGCCTGCTGTCATTTACACATTTCAAGTAAACAATGCTTATACAAGTCAGTATAGATTGAAAATGTTATGTGTGGCCCTTTAGTGATGCTGAGGGCCGCACTTGTGGCTCTCCATATCAACTCAGTTGCCCCCCACTGGTCTAGTTAGAGGGAGACTAGAGAGGATTGATGTTGCAGTAGTCCAGGCGAGAAATGTTGAGAGCATGTATCAGTAACAAATACCAATAGAGCGTAGGGTCTGTAGAAGAAGAGGGTGATCTAGTGTCAAAGGCAGAGGAGAGATCTAGCAGAGGAAGCAGGAAGAAGTTGCCCTGGGCCTTGGCAGTGAGAAAGTAACTGGCAACTTTAGCGATGACTATTTCAGTGGAATGAGAAGATCGTAATCCAGGTTGGAGGGGGTCAAGGAATTCACACCCATATTTATAAAATATAAGCAGTTGTGAAGCATGTGGAATTTCTGATGGGACTGGCAAGACACCCCTTAAGGCCATACACAGGTCAGATTTTCAGTCAATCGTCTTAAAACGATCAATTTTTAAATCGGTATAAAATTGTATATCGATTGTATCATGCCCCATATGTAGTACAAGCTTTTTGATCCATTTTTTTTTCAATCGACATAACCTATGTCCATCAAAAATTGTCTGATTAAAAAGTTCAACCAGAAGTGATGGGTGTTGGAAAAAAAAAAAAAAAAAAAAATCGAACAAAAATTGGTTGACCACACTTGGTTCTCAAAATACCGAACAAATTTTCAATCGACCGATCAAAATTTACCATCCAGTCCGATCAAATAACCACTGAATTTTCACTCAATTTTGATCGGATTTCGTCGATTTACCCAGGTGGGCAAAACTAAATTTTCAAACAATCGACTTAAAAAATTAATCGATTTAAGTCGATTGATTGAAAATCTGACCCGTGTATGGCCTGCTTTACTTGATTGGAAATTGTCCCACTAGCTTCAAGTTTACAAAAGCGATCATATTATGATTAAGTCATCTTATGTTAGTTATTGGAAAAAATTGCATCACTGGTCTTAAAGGGGAAGGGAAGTGCGCTGAACTCTGCACCTTGGGCTCATCTTCAAATGAGCAGTTCTTCTTTAAGATAGATTCATATTTAAAACACAGAAAAAAATATATTCAATGGGACGAGTTAATTGGACCAGTAAATATAAGAGTTTAGGAAAGTGATGACAATATCTATAACCATGAGCTGCACATAACCATAACACAATCTGCCCGTGTCATCACTGACCCACATAAGCTGCATGGACACAATCCGGGTTACAGAAACATATCCCCCCTCCCAATGACGCTTCCCGATTCGGTAATTACTGTTGTAAAAGCAGCTGGGCTAGAAAGATTGTCAGCTCCCGCGGGAGACAATGCGATATGGATCTTTTAAACAGACAAGGCATTCAATGAGATATGAACTCTCCACGGCACAAAGGAGATAATGAAAAGTGAAGACCCGGCCCATGGCGAAAGGAATCCTACTGTACCTCTGCTGGGATTACGGCTCAGCGGAGCAGTGCAAACTATTCACTGAAATTCGACAAGTAGGTAAGAGAGATGGAAGAGGAATTTAACAATACTTAGACGACTTTTCCCAATCTATTATATTGCTTAATATCTACAAATAAAAAAAAAAACACTTTGTGCCCTTGCAAACCAGGGCTGTGGAGTCGGTCCATAAATTCCCCGACCCCGACTCCTCAATTTCTGATTCTTCCGACTCCTCTGTATTTAATATGCTAATGTATTTTATCCATCAATTGAAGGAAAGTAAGGCAACATGCATTTACCACAGAACTACTGGCCAGGAAACCAACACTGGACTGTAATGGCCAATTAAAGCAGAGAAAGGAAGTTAGGCAGAAGATAGGCACCACGCTGTAATTGATCGGGGATCAATTGAACGGAAATCAATGTGCACCACATGAGCACATCGATTCCTATTCAATGGGGACCCGTTCTCCCCAGCTTGCAGTGTGATTTACAACACGCCACAAGCTGGGGAGGAGCTGCCTGTCTACAACAGCTGCCTCACTCACACAGCTTCCGAGTGAGGAGTGCTGGCTCCGGCCCTTCACACTGACAGCCAACGGCTGTGGAGAAGGCAGGAGCCGCAGCTGTTTCAATACTTTCCTTGAAGACTCATGTCTTCATGCAAAGTATTGGAGATTGAACGGGGTCTTTACAACATGTTGGAACCCCGTTCAATCAAGTTCCTTCGAGCCAGCTTTATTGATCCCGCCCGAAGGAAAGCACACACAGGTAGGTTTGTAAACAGATTAGAGTACAATCAATCACCGTGAGTGCGCAAGTTGATTGATTGTACTCAAATCTTTTTACAGATCTACCCGTGTGTGCCTAGCTTTAGTGTTCTGATCTTCTGCTGAAGATAGGACAGTGGAAGGCTCCAAGAAGAGGCAGGGCGAAGGGGCACTTCAAACATGATTCATGATTTCCCTTGAATCCCATAGTCATGTGTAAAGTTGAAACTAACAATCTAAGTATTTGTCGCCTCAGCTGAATGACAGCGGTTTTTCAAATGTTTTACAGCTTCAGTCTTGAACTATTGGCGATCCATTCCCTTCACTTATACAAGCGTCTCTAGTGCGGAAAGAAACATTCACTTTATTATCAGCAAGAGTTAGGGCTGCCATATACGCACCGAGTGGCGGATGATTTTGCCGCAGACCGATGGGCGTGCACACTCGCCGATCGGGGGTGCCCACATGGGGCGACAGATCACCGTCGCCCCACAGCTCGGCCGGCCAGAGAACGGACATGTACCATTATCTCTGGCCGATGCTGTTAGCTTCACTGAAGACCGGCGTCTTCATTGAATCTAACGGCCGGCACACAAAGGGTGCCCGCCGATGCTGTCGGCTCTGGAGAGTCTAGAGCTCATCTGAGCTGGTCTGTCGGCCCCACCTGGTATGTGTGTGGGGGCCTTTAGGCTAGGGTCACAGTGGGCGCTGTAATGTTATACACGGCATGCATTTATTCTTATAGCAGAGAAGTCGTTCATTATGGCTATTTGTTAATTGCGACATTTGAAGTCAATTTTTTTTTTATTCCCATATAAATTTAGTAGGAGTCGGAGACTCTTAACGCCAGGTACCCAAAAATGTCTCCAACTCCTCGACTCCAACTCCACAGCCCTGTTGCAAACCCAGATTATAGCTTGTAAAAGTAGAAAAATTGAGAAAGTCATCCAGCAACAGTCCAACAGAATAGGATAAGGAGATTAAATCACTCTGTGCTGAAGTGAAAGATGAACCTGAAGACTTGTAGTGAAAGAATCACCCTTCTGCTACCTCCTTCCTAACTAACCTACTGTTGGCATCTTTAATACCCCATCGGCCATCAGATCACTAGTTATCAGGGGAGCTACACTGATTTGATGAATCAAAGCCATATGTCTACCAGGAGAGTCACCTCCACACAAACACATTCAGAATATGTTAAGTCAGTTACAGAGAAATAAATAAGCTGCATGGAGCCCTCAGTCAATAATGGTGAATATGGTTGAGCTCTGCAACTCTAGTTTGCACACTGCTTCAAGTAGTAGTCAAGGACAGTACTGCCCCCTACAGACCACTGTGATGTACACAACTTGCCAAAACCAACTAGTGCATCTGTTACTGTCCAGAAATCACACTGCTGTCAAAAGGCTGCAGTGTGAGGCCCTTAAAAAAAACCTCACCGATAGAAGACTTAAGAAAACTGTAATGACAAATGACATCAAGACTTTAGTGACAGTAACTGCAAGGACCTAGTCTAGGCAAGGGCCTAGGCAACAGCAGATTTTGTGACGATGATGTAACCGTGTATTCTAAATTGAAGCCATTGCCGTCATATAAGCTCTGCAAGCAAAAAAGAAAAAAAAAACAGTAATGGGAAATACAATCATACTACTACTAATTGTATGATTCTCAGATTGGTGGCAGTCCTGTACAGAATACATCAACCTGCACACTGTGGACAACAAAAAATAAAACATATTTGAAGGCGGTGGTCCTGCCCAAAGAGTCTTTGGAAGCGGCTCAAAGGGTTTTTGGCCAGGAAAAAACGAAGATAAATAAAATAGTTTGCAGTTATTCAGGGAGAAGGAGGCGTATCACGTTTTCAGTTAGAGAAAGAATGGAAGTTGGTCTTTTAATTTTGGCTACTTGTACAGGGTGTGTGGAGTACCAACACCTGAGCCAGCAACCACGCGGTGATTACCGTATTTTTCGGACTAGAAAACGCCAAAATTGGGGAGAAAATTGCCTGCGTCTTGGGGTCCGAATGCGCGACCCCCCGTAGCCGTTCCTTGGCTTCCCGAGCTGTCAGATGAGAGATGCAGTCACAGCCAGATCCCTCATCTGTACTGTACTGTTTCAGTGCCCTGCTAATAAAAGCAGTACAGCAGAGAGACATACATGGAAGCTGCCAGCCAGCCTGTTTGCTCCGATCACTGTGCAGCTCACATGCTGGCAAGAAGGGAGACGAAGAGTGCAGAATCCATCGCGCCCCCCACGCTCTTTTCCTCGTGTGTGAGCAAAATGACGATTGCCTGAAGTGTGCTCTCTAGTGACACCATTTTTGTGGCTGAAATTGGGTACTGCAGGGGACTTTTTTCAACGGATTTAGACATTTAAAAAACATTTCTGGTTTTCCTGGGTGCGTCTTATGGTCCGGTGCTTCTTATAGTCTTATATAAAACATATATATATGTTTTATTTCTGGCGATGGTTGTTCCCAGATAAAAAAGGCTCTAGGCGAACAACAAAACACGTAGATGTCATTTTAAAAAATGAGTTTTTATTATCAACCGGCGCCTCCTAGAGCCTTTGTTATCTGGGATACAAAACAACCATAGCCAGAAATAAAACATAGTCAGCTACTGGTAGGATCGCCAGGTTTCTACATTGAAAACATGAGAAACAGAGTAAGAGTAAAGCTAGCCATACAAGGCTTGATTTTTTACAGCGCTCGATTGTGCTTGAATCCATAAAAAAATTGAGCCGCCCAGCCTTTCTACGGTCGAACAGGGAACCAACATGAACCTACTTCTTTGGGTTCCCATCCAAAGTATTGGGTGACATCGTTGACGCAGCAGTGCTGCGCCTCGATATCAAGGAAGCTCGAGGAATCTTCCCCTGCCCAGCATAACTTGGAAGCCCGTTAAACATACATTTTAGGTATACGGTCACTTTATAGACCTATTTGTAGCCACCAAATAAATCTATCCGGCAGCAACCACGTGCATCACCAAGCATATTTACAGTGTCACGAATTTGCAATGTCCCAATTCATGAGGCGGACTACGAAACTTTGTAACGTAGGTTAAAGCCTGCCATACACAAACCCATCAGCGGCCGATTTTGCCGCGGACCGACGGGCATGCACGCTCACGGCCATCGGCAAAATCAGCCGCCGATCGGGGTGCCCACATGGGGCGACTGTTGCCCCACAGCTTGGCTGGCCAGAGAACGGACATGTCCGATATTCTCTGGCCGATGCCATTACATTTAATGAAGACGCCGGGTGCCCACCGATGCAGTCAGCTCGGGACTGCAGCGTGATGACGTCATCACGCTGCTTACCAGAGCTGATCTTAGCAGCTCTGTCGGCCCCCACTCGGTGTGTGTGTGGGGGCCTTCAGAGTTTAGAACAGTAGTCATATCTTTCTCTGCCATAACTTCTCTGACCACAAAGATAAAAATGTCTCCTTGCCTCAGGGAAGGCACAGCTCTGTTCTGCAGCGTGCGCACTATGTCAAAGTAATGATGTCCCTTACCTGGGAATTAGATGGGCCGGCTACAATGGATCCTGCCACTTCTAATACATAAGTGTGGGTTCCCTGTAATATGAAAACTACCAGGTGCTGTGCGTGGCACACTGATACTCAAAGGGCGGCAGAAAATGCCAGAAATAGAAAGATTTTCTCCTGCATTGTCAGTAATGGGGGAAATGTCTCCTCTCCTGAGTCTGCGCTGAAAACCTGATATTACAGAGTGATAGAATAGCTAGGGGGTGGCGCGGGTGTGGATTCAGAATGCCCAGCCGGGGCGTGGTTTGTGATGCGTGCACGGTTTGCCAATAGTAAGTAAAGGACGCTGTATTTGCCATTTCACCAATACCACGTCCTATACTTACTGAAAAACAGCAGGTAAACCGAGGGTGGTAGTGTAGACCCAGCCCAAATAATATAATTCTACTAGTGCATGTTGGCATCTCATCTTGATGGACAGAGCTGTGGAACGCGTGGTCCCATATGGCCGCCATCATAGCTCAGGAACCTGATTTTCTTTCTCCTAATAAACCAACTGTTCTTATACTTTTCTTTTAGCATTTTAATTTGGTGCCTTTAAAGTCCCGCTAGACATCGGGTCTAGCAAAGATACCAGGAGGTAGCTCTCTCTGGATCTTGTGTTTTTGAAAAAAGCTCACCTATAGGTTAAGCTTGCAAAGGTGCTGCTCAGTTCAGGTACACTTTAAAAACATACCACGTCAATGAAGACAATGTGTAGCGATAAATTTTTTCATTATGTCTTAAGAATGCTTTTAAAAATAGGGTGGTTTAAGAAGAATGCTCTAGTGCCGAAAAATGGGTTAAACTGCCTTCAAACAGAAAGTTAAATCAGTTGAACGTCTCCCAGGAGATGAAAGGAACAGGAGCCATTTAAACTCGAAGCTCTGAGATTAGAATTATTATATTCCCCTAAGAACTGTGTTTTATTTTTAAGCCAGAAAATATGAGACAACCTTATATAACCATCTGACAATACCATTCGCCGCTCTTTAGTATCAGTTCCCAGCTTCCTCCCTGTCAGATGGCATTAATTGGTGAGCCTCTTAACATCATCCTCAAATGTATCGGCTTCTGCAGGAAAATAATTACCACTGGCTGGTTTGAAGGCCTTGCTTGGTCATGCAATTATGTTCAATCATTCCACCATTTGTGATGGGTTTGTTAAGGACGCAGGGTGTACCATTCAATAAAGAAGATAAAGGGGGGAAAAATGAGGAATAAATACACAAAAGATGGAAAAGAGGGGGCACATGACCAAAACGTACAACAAAATATAGATCTGCAATCTAGTTCAGGCACCTCCAGACAACCCCTTTATGGAATTTCAAGCAGATCACTGAGACACTGGGACATTTTCTGGCATATTAAGGGTTAACCACTACTAATCCGATACTTTCATACTTTATTTTTTTCCTCAATATGATTTGAAAAAAACTTCTGATAGAGGAAGCATGTCCCTCACATTTATACAGCAGCTGACAGCTGTAACTTATACAATAGGAAATAAGAGTATAGCAGTGTCTAAAACCATATGAAGTACATTGTATGAAACCCGGACTTTAGGCTGGACCTGAAAATAGGAAAAGTATCCATGAACTCTACTCATAAGCAGAGAACACACGGCTCGATATAGGAGGTTCCCAATATCGATGCTTTGCATGGAGACCCATGGTCTCCATTCAAAGCAATGGACATTGACCGTGGTTTATGGTCATGTCCGATATCCCAGGGATGGCCGCATTAGATGTCAGCAGCCCAAAAAGCGGCCACAGGTCCCTGTGTTTGGGTACACACAGCTGCACCAACGCTTCCCATCTAAACTCATGGAGCTTGAGAGGTGCTGCAAAGTGGAACGAGCGAAACTGGCCAAGGATAGTTGTGCCAAGCTTGTGGCTTCATATTCAAAGACTTGAGGCTGTAATTGCTGCCAAAGGGGCATCGCCAAAGTATTGAGCAAATGCTGTGAATACTTAATGTTATACTGAAAATTGGGAGATTGACACAATCCTAACATGTTTGGCTCTATACAGCACCACAATGGATTTGGAATGGAAGTGTAGGAATTACAACAGCAAATTCCATATGTGCCTCCCAAAGGGACCAAGCATAATAGGACAATTGGCTTCTCAGCTGTTCCATGGCCAGGTGTGTGATACTCCCTCATTACCCCAATTACAATGTGTAGATAAAAGTTCCAGAGTTAATTTCAAGTGTGCAATTTGCATTTGGAATCTGTTGCTGTCAACTGTCAAGATGAGATCCAAAGAGCTGTCACTATCAGTGAAGCAAGCTGTAATTAGGCTTAAAAAACTAAACAAACTCATCAGAATGATAGCAAAAAAACAGAAGACCATGGAAAACAACTGTGGTGGATGACCGAAATATCCTTTCCCTGGTGAAGAAATCGCCCTTCACAACAGTTGGCCAAATCAAGAACACTCTCCAGGAGGTAGGCGTATGTGTGTCAAAGTCAACAATCAAGAAAAGACTTCACCAGAGTGAATACTGAGGGTTCGTCCCAAGATGTAAACCATTGGTGAGCCTAAAAAACAGGAAGGCCAGGTTAGAGTTTGCCAAACAACATCTAAAAAGCCTTCATAGTTATGGAACAATATCCTATGGACAAATGAGACCAAGATCAACTTGTACCAGAGTGATGGGAAGAGAAGGAGTATGGAGAAGGAAAAGAATGTCTCATGATCCAAAGTAAACAACCTCATTAGTAAAGAATGGTGGTGGTAGTGCCATGGCATGGTTCTCTATTTATTGATAATGTGACTACTGGCAAAAGCAGCTGAATGAATACTGAAGTGTTTCAGGCAATAATATCTCATTCTCATATACAGCCAAATACTTCAGAACTCATTGGACGATGCTTCACTGTGCAGATGGACACCCAAAGCATACTGCAAAAGAAACCAAAAGTCTTTTAAGGGAAAGAATAGGAATGTTATGCAAGAACGCATTTTTCACGTCATTATAGTGTGTGCAGAAAAGAAATGAATTGATTCTATTTTGAAATAAGACTATTATGTGCTGTGAATACTTTCCGTATGCACTGTATGTAATGTTTTAGTGAATATTGAAAGAGGAACAAGTTGGGAAAAAAAATTATATAAGGGTAGAACCAAAAAAACGGACACGATTAAGAGGGTACAACTCCAATAATGCAGAAGGACAGAGGTTGGCTTTTAAAAAGACTAAAGGTCCCCCCACACGCGTAATGAGCGGTGACCGACAGATGAACTGTGGAGAGCAACGTGATGACATCACCACGCTGCTCTCCATCGCGCACAGTATCGGCGGGCACCCTTTGTGTGCTGGGCGTTAGTTTGAACAGCTGGCCCCCATTCAAATTAATGGCATCTGCCAGAGATTTACGGACATGTCCGTTCTCTGGCCGACTGAGCTTTGGGACCTGTCGCCCCATGTGGGCATCCACGATCCGCGGCCGATTTTGCAGACGATCAACGGCCACGAGCGCGCACATCGGTCGGCGGCAAAATCGGCTGTGGCTTGTTACGTGTGTGGAGGCCCTAAGAACTCCAATAACCAACCAGGAAAGTTGTAATTAAGTTATCAGAATATTGGTATTTTATCCAATAGATCATAGTCTTAATGAACATTTTAGACTTGCCTAGGGACTTCTGTTAGATCTCTCATATGCATTATCTTATGGAATCAAGAAAACCATCATAGGAGGGGAGAGATTTTTCCAGGCACTCAGAATAGAAGATTTAGCCCCATGGTCATACAAGGATTTTGTAAAGTAAGCAAGCCATGGGGTTGTTATGAAGTTTGATGCCAGGTAGATTGGCGATTTGTGACCGGATCAAATTCAGCTTGGGACAGTTCCAAAAACCATTTGGTAGAGTTCCCTTGGCTTATCTTCATCCACAACATCTGTCATCAAAGCCTGGGTAGATATGAGAGAGCACGGTGGGAGATGTATGCCATCTGGTCACACATTTCTAGTGTTTCTGATAGAAGGAGGCGCGATGATATAAATAATATGGTCTATTTGTTGCTGAGAAAAGAAAGTGTTCTGGTCCTTTTTGTAGCTTTCTTTGGTTGCAAAAATGCATTGAATTACAATTTGATCCATAAGTGAAAAGGCAGAAAAGGAATAGCGAGCTAAGCTGGGAATAGACCAGGGCTGTGGAGTCGGTCGATAAATTCTCCGACTCCGACTCCTCAGTTTCAGATT
>CM070043.1:22944395-22954920 GCA_036250615.1 Ptychadena robeensis | reverse complement strand
CAATAATAAAATTATTCCTCAAAAATGCCACTTGCCTAATAATTCTGCACTCCCTGTACAATAACATGGAAAAGTGTAAATATTGTTAAAAAATAAATTCTGTCATTTATTATGATTTATCATTGGGCGTGGATACCATCACTTTACTTATATTAAAAACCACGGACTCAATTTCATTACAAATCTGTGTATGAAGTAAAGCTTTTACAATGTCTACTATCCTCAATTTTCTCAACTGGAGGCTAACACGTATCTATATTCTTCTAAATGTGTCAGATTTACTTACAGCTATGCAAGAAAAAGTGATATCCTAAGACTTTAACAAGTCAAGTCAAATGTATTTACCTCACCATCGATCAGATGGGCAACAGCTGCAGCATTTATCAAGACACAAAGATGGCGGCTATACGCTCACCACGGCTTCTGAAGAATGGAAGACCTTATCGACCTGAACCCTCCGATACAGGAGCGTAGAAAACATCTATCCATGTCTATGGGAGCGATCAGGGAAAAAAAACGCATGCAATCTTCTCAATGGGGACAAGCCCATTTAAAATAGTGTAGGCGATTGACAGCGATTCTGCAGGCAATTAATTGCCTAAGTGGGAATATAGCCTTACTAGGTCAGCATCCTTCCTTTGCTTTATTTCTACTGTCCTAAATATTGAACGAGAAAACTGGCACTTTGATACAACAGAAAGAATAGTGGCAAAGTTTTGTATTCATTACAGATCTGGCAGGAGGAAACTCTGGGAATTTACCTGAAGAACTTACATATAAACGACAGTCTATATTGTACATGGATACAATTGCACTGCCCAAAACGTAAGTACCGTAAATATATGGAGGCCCAGCGAATAAGAGGAGGGTCTTTCATACTATAAAAGCATGATATGCGCAATGTAGTAGGTTTTCTCTTAAGAAACATGCACACTACCATGCACTGTGTTATGCAATTACAGCTTTTCCAACAATATTCACCTTTAGTCTATACATGGCTGTTGCATGGAGCTTGATATTCTGACAGCCAGCATTATTCAACTCACTCCCACTGAGGCCTGGCTGTCATTGACATGAATGTGAAAGGTTATGAGTATGCCCCATGTCAGCACTCGATCAAATAGTGTTTTGTACAGTGCTGCGCAACATGTTGGCGCTATATAAATAAATTATGATGATAATAATAATGATGATAATAAATAGGCCCCCAGTGCTGCTCACACCTCAATATACAGAGAAGAGATTACAACAGATATATTTATATATATAGTATATATATACGACAGTCCATAAGCA
Organism: Ptychadena robeensis; assembly: GCA_036250615.1. NCBI lineage: Eukaryota > Metazoa > Chordata > Amphibia > Anura > Ptychadenidae > Ptychadena > Ptychadena robeensis. The sequence continues at coordinate 22,953,624 of CM070043.1, read as the reverse complement.
AATCACTCACAGGGGTTAGTATCAGTTTAAACTCCACTGAAAATGCTAAGCTTCCTGGCTTTCAAACATTTGTTTGTCCTGGGCTCAGCTTTTCCATACAAAACAAGTCTGGGCCCCACACGCTCTGTGAGCCCCCTGTTGCCACGGCTCCAGTAGCCACAGGTCTAGGCCCCACACTCCTTGTGTGCCCACGGTCTCCTACTTGGTCTGAAGCCTCAGCAGCTATTTGGAGTCACACTCAGCTCCATCTGGGGGAATAGGAAGGCACACCCAGCTCCATCCTCCCTATCCCAGAGTCCAGGGGAAGAAAAACACTCAGCAAACTAAAGTTGCTGGGCAATAATAGCCCCTATATAATGACCAGTCTGTCACAATATATATATATACACACATTCATTTACACATTACACTGTTTAAATAACTCAACAGGTGAAAAACAGCAGCTCTCTGCAGTTGGTTTGTGGACAGTCATGGCTAACACAAAGGAGCTCAGTGAGGACCTGCGGTTGCACATTGTGACTGCTCACAAGTCAGCCAATGGACCAGGGGACCTATTCACAGTAAAAGGCATCATAAAAAAAGAGCAATGACAACATCAGGCAGTCTGCAGAGAAACTTGGCCTTGAGCACCAGTGGACATTTTTGCAAGACAATGACCCAAAAGTGGTGAAGAAATGGTTAGCAGACAACAACATTAACTTTTTGGAGTGGCCCAGCCAGAGTCCTGACTTGAATCCTAATTGAGAATCTGTGGAGGGAGCTAAAGATCAGGGTGATAGCAAGAAGACCCTTCAACCTGAAATATTTGGAGCTCGTTGCTAAAGATGAATGGCCAAAAATACCTGTGGAGACATGCGAGGAGCTGGTCTGCAATTATAGGAAGTGTGTGATTGCTGGAATAGCCAATAAAGGCTTTTCTATTGATTATTTGAACATGACACTAACATGTAACACATGTGACATGTAAATAAAAAAAAATTTCCACAAAAATGCCTCTTGTACATCGTCCTATTATATTTTGGGAGACGGCTATGTCATTTCCCATCAAAAAATAACTTGCTGGTTGAATAACAGTAACTTAAAGTAAAAATTTGCCAGGGGTATGAATAGTTATGGGCTCGACTGTATATATACACACACGTATATATATAAATTCAGCTTCCTACTTTCACTTATGCATGTACTGCCCTATGTCCGATAACATTGTGGACCTCAAGCATCTATATATAGGACAGAGACTCTACCACCCCCCACCCCCGCCCCCGGCGCCACTACCCGATGTTAGTTAATGTATGTGCCTGAACAGTGTCAGCTGTAATTTCATATCTGACTTGACACTGCCAGCCAACACCAGAATAAACTAATTTAACTTCACAGTGATTATCCTGAGTCTGAAAATGAAAAACACTGCGTAGCACAATTAAAGTGCCTCCGTCATTGAGATGAGATGACAGCTTGTCATTGATGATTGCACTTTGCAAAGAAATGTTCTGACGGTCCCACCTCTGCCATGTATGAGGACGACTCATCTATTCAGATACATCTCAGAGACTTCCATAAGAACACTGGTCGTGTTTTAAAAACAATTTCCCTAATTGTTGAATTTAAATAACCATAAATTATTTAAAAAGACGCTTTAATGATGGGGTCCAAAGTTTTCTGTTGACCCGATGGACCGCACAATCAATTTCTTTGCCATCCAATTGCAGGGATTTCTTCAAATTTTTCATGTCTCTGAGAGCAGAACAAAAAATGGGAATCCAACCAAAAATTTTTTTTTCTGATGAAGATGTAGCAGTTCTGTTTACATTTTTTGTTTGGCCAGTTTTGGTGGCATAACCTGATTATTTCCTGGCATGTACTCAAGACATGAAATAATGGTTTATAATTGCTATAGGTGGGAGAGAGTCAAAATTGAAATGAAATAATGGTTATCTACTGAATTGAGACACAGTTGAAAGACTTTTGAAGTCTAAAAAAGGATCGAAAAACCTTCAGGTGTCTGTAAAAAAGCTGAAGATAAAGCTCACCTCTCAACACAACCATTGCAACAACCATGGATCCTAAACAACCAAAAGAGAAGCTTAAACAGATATAAACTAGGGTGGAAGGAAAGAGCCCTGGAGCAAAGACCTGAATCTAAAAGAAAATCTGAAGAGGTACGACCCAGGAAGATTGAATGCTGGAATGACAGCACAAGGGACTTGATCACATCAAGTTGTGCATACTAATGAAGTGAACTTATTGTATGGTTTTATATTTAGATTTCCTTTTTGCAGGGCAGTATTGGTTGTGAGGGAGCCTGCATTGTCTCTGATGTCAGATGTGAGACCACTCCAAATCTGGAAGAGGTTAGTGACAGATCATGGAGCAGCAATGGGGATGGCAGAGCTGTCAGTAAAGCAGATAAGTCTGCAATGAGCAACTATTCGTTGAATATTTCTGTTGTGATGACAAAGGATTATAACTAATGCCTATTCTAGGGTGAAAGTTGTGGGACAAGGACCTTCTTCTTAGTGGAATTATCTGAACATAATCCGAGCAAATGAGAAAATGCGGCCTAGACTTTCTGTGTAAACATTGTACTGATGCTCTTCCATCTCATCTATTTGGCATGGTTTCTTTTGGGTTGGTGTTGGGAGTGTGACTGACATCATGTATGTAAAAAATCCAAAAAACATTCAATAACCAATATCATGAAGACATATCAATGCCGGCTAACTGCATGGTATTGCCTTTAGTGAGCACATTCAAGGTCGGTTTTTGGTTACCATGATGGAGTGTTTGGCTCCTGAAATTCTTTTCAGTCTATATCAGTGGTGGCCAACTGAGTTGATATGGAGGGCCACAAGTGTGGCCCTCAGCATCACTAAAGGGCCGGACATAACATTTTCAACCTATACTGACTCATATAAGCATTTTTAATAAAAATTAGAGAGGCAGAGCTAGAAGACATTCTTTTTCATTTTTAAATAACAAAATCACCCCCCTCCCCCTCTGTTCATTGGTGGAATAGTGGGAGGATAGGCACTCACCAGTCTGTTGATCCCCCTACAACACTAGAGGAGAAAATGAGAGGCGAGGGACTTGCTCAGGTGCCATCTGGGTCACTGATTGGCTTTTATGTATGCCTATTGCATATTTTTATTGCCTCTCCTCCTCTTCCCACTCTTTTTTTTTCTTTTCAAATCATCTTTATTGAAGAAACACACGGCATATCTATGAGCATAGGAATCAGAACAGTAGGTGTACACGATACAAGTTGATCTGACATGCCAATGAGTTTTTCACATTTTCTTTATATAATTATCAAGAACATTAAACAAACCGTAAACAATAAGAAAGAAAGGAAAGGAATCAATAAGATACATCTCTTCCCACTCTTAAGAAGTTCCGGGGCAAGGACCTGTCAGCCAGGGATCAGCAGACAGATGAGTTCCTATGCCCTATACAATAACAGTTAGGTTTCGGGGGCCACAAGTGGAGGACCAAAGAATGCCCAAAGGGCCACAGGTTGGGCACCTGGGGTCTATATAATAGGATATCAAGTTGAATCATTACATTTTTTTTTAACAGCTTGACCCCACAGACGAAGTTGGGTTGGGAGGGTTAATTTAAGTGCCGCCATAATGTTTGCAGCATCAGTGTAATCTCATAATTGTACTATAGAAATGTTTAAACATGCCAATATCCCAAGAGGATAGGTGAGCGGCAAGGTGGAGGAGTTGAATAAAACATCTAAAAAGGTGAGAGAAAATGATGATGCTAGGAGGGAAAAACAAAAGAAAAACGAACACACAACGTACCCATTCCAATAATACATCCAGGCCACCAAGGGTTTGTTTTGTTGTTTTGACTTCTATATTTATTGTATTGCCGGACAAGACCAGGCAATTCCAAACAAACATTCAAAGGACCTAAGCAGCGCAGAGATTTTGGTTGCCTTGACAACAGCATCACCCGCGAAGGGGAAGAAGACATAGTATTCCTCTGCCACGGCAGAAAGAAACATATGGTCATGAAAGAGACATGTTCACGCATAATTATGATGGACTTCCAGAATACCTTCTGGCAAAGGCAACAAATAATTAACTCCTTCGATAAGAACTCACCCGTACACATGCGTAAGTTTATGAACCATCAATCCTAAAACCCAAAATGAGGACAATGTGGAGCAAATGCAGTCAGGAGTCCAGGTCTGTTTCCTCCTGCACGAATGGTCAGTATCAAGTCATGGGCAAATGGTTAAGATTTGCCCAAAAAGTATTCCAGAGGTGGCCAGAGAAGTACAGTATTGTATTACCAAAAGTCTTTGGACACCCCACCAAGTTATTTTAGAGCTCAGGTATGCCTTCTAAACGCTACAGCATAAAAACTGATGTTTGGTCTTTAACCCTTGTGATGAGTTTGGAGAGGAGCAGTTCTACCTTGCTCTGAGCACAAAACCAGTTCCATAAAGACATGGTACGATGAATCTGGTGTGGAGGAACTTGAGTGTCCTGCACAGAGAACAACTCATAACCAACCTTCTCACCCAACATCAGTAATCAGACCTCAATGTTATTTTGGCTAAATGGGCACAGAACCCACATACACGCTAAATGGAAAGACTCCCCACATGTGTGAAGGATGCTTTAGCATCAACGCCTGGGTCAGCTCAATATTATTGTCCATAGCTGTGGAATGGCATGTCCAACAAACTCACATAGGTGTGATGGTCTGGGGTCCATAAATGCTTGTGTTTAAGGTAGTAAATAGGCTGGGCCACTTTTTTACATTTGACAGAGGTTGCTAGACAAATCTGAAAGGGCCGCCCGATCATCCTAGCCTAGGTGGGAAATTTAAAGGGATTACTTTAATTGATAATTTTAGTACTGCTTTAAAAAACACTTCTTTTGCAGACAAGGACATCCTACGGCCTCTAGAAGGACAAACAACTTCCTGACAAACAACTTCAAGGCATTATTCCACTTATTGCAGGACACGAGTACAGGGGAGCCAGAGCATCTTCACTCTAAGTTGAAAAAGGGCTGGACTAAAACACTAAATGGACCAGATATGGCCCACGGGCACTAGTTTGACCACACGTGGCTTAAAGCAAGATGGAAATTGTAGGCATAGTCCAAAACCACGCACCCACACGTGAAGTGGTGAAATTTTAGATTTTTCCCTAATTGTTTTGCATGCATCAGGCCAGTCCCATGGCAGGCAGTGTCCTACTCCATATTAGGTCTTCAATGATTCAGAAAAGAGCCTTGATGTGACACTTTTAGGTCCAGTCTCTGGATTATTGCACAGGGAATGCAAGATACTATGATGAAGTTTCCTCATGAGTCAGGTCTTCTGGGTGGAATGACAACGCTTGGTGTTTTTCAAGCAGGAAGCATAGGACAATTATGGCCAATGACAGCTCCAGAAAGGAAGAGGTGTTTCATAATAATTTAATATTTGATCTATTTCTAGGGGACAACTCAGGTGACTTGGACTGCATGGCACCACCTCTGGAAACTGCAGAGAACAATAGCTGTAGTTCTAAAGTGGAAAAATGCTTAGCTTGCAGCGGGTCTGTTCCTTTTCTTTCTCCGTTGTTCACAGACTAAAAACATTGGGTGCCATATAAAACCCAAAACTGGGACACAGAGGACCTCAAACTGCTGAGCAACAGCAATCCTATAATGGGCACAGATGGGACAATACTTCAGCTCCAGAAATACTAAAGTTGTTTTGATTTCCAAATCATTACAGAATGGGATAAAATATTGACCCATTCCAGGTTTCTGGAACCAAAATATATATATATATACTGTATATCCCTTTTAACAGATACGTTGTCTTTCTACTATTGTTTTAAAAAAGGGTTTAAATGGTCAGTAATTTTTGTTGTACACAGAACACCAGTGTTTTGGAAAACAGAATTTTGAAACAAAGTTAACCACTGAGACCCTTGGGTCGTGGCGACAATAGCAAACAGAGAAAATAAAGATGTTCAGATTATAGAAAAGCAGAGGCAGAGCAAAAGAATGCTGTCACTACCCAGTGCCCATGCCAAGGGTGGCCCTGGGGCATCCCTGGCCAAATTGTAACATCCCTTATCGCTGTCCTCATAAATGTCACCCTGAGGGGAAGGTGGAATGAATGACCTGCTGAGATGTGTCCTCCAGGGCTGTATAAGGCTTCCGTTTCACTTTTGGGTATCTTAACAGAGCACCCAAGAGGAGATTGGAAATTGCATCACTGGGGCTTAGGGGGAACTTTCAAAATAGGTCCTTCACTCTTGTATGGCCTGGATAAGGTCTAGACCAGACATGGAGAAACTAGGGCCCGCGGGCCACATCAGGCACATTTAAACCTTTATTCTGACCCTCTGTCATCTTGGTTTCAAACACTTTGGCTCCCCTCCACTTGTTCCCAGCAAGTGGACATAATGCCTAGCAGATGATTGTTATAGTCTCCAACAAGAGGCCATAGTTTGCTCATGCCTGCAATAGAATTTAACTTATATATTTATTATATATTTATTTAACATACAGTGGCTTGCAAAAGTATGAACTTTTCCACATTTTGTCACATTACATCCACAAACATGAATCAATTTTATTGGAATTCCTAGTGAAAGACCAATACAAAGTGGTGTACATGTGAGAAGTGGAAGGAAAATCATACATGATTCCAAATTTTTTTTACAAATAAATAAATGCAAAGTGGGGTGTGTAATTATTCAGCCCCCTTTGGTCTGAGTGCAGTCAGTTGCCCATAGACATTGTCTGATGAGTGCTAATGACTAAATAGAGTGCACCTGTGTAATCTAATGTCAGTACAAATCCAGCTGCTCTGTAACGGCCTTGTCTAAGAGAATATTGGTAGCAACAACACCATGAAGTTCAAAGAACACACCAGACAGGTCAGGGATGAAGTTATTGAGAAATGTAAAGCAGGCTTAGGCTACAAAAAGATTTCCAAAGCCTTGAACATCCCACAGAGCACTGTTCAAGCGATCATTCAGGAATGGAAGGTGTATGGCACAACTGTTAACCTACCAAGACAAGGCCGTCCACCGTCTACTCACAGGCCGAACAAGGAGAGCGCTGGTCAGAAATGCAGTCAAGAGGCCCATGGTGACTCTGGACGAGCTGCAGAGATCTACAGCTTAGGTGGGGGAATCTGTCCATAGGACAACTATTAGTCGTGCACTGCACAAAGTTGGTCTTTATGGAAGAGTGGCAAGAAGAAAGCCATTGTTACCAGAAAGAAGAAGTCCCGATTGCAGTTTGCCACAAGCCATGTGGGGGACACAGCAAACATGTGGAAGAAGGTGCTCTGGTCAGATGAGACCAAAATGGAACTTTTTGGCCAAAATGCAAAACTCTATGTGTGGCGGAAAACTAACACTGCACATCACACACACTCACACTCTGAACACACCATACCCACTGTGAAATATGGTGGTGGCAGCATCACGCTCTGGGGGTGCTTCTCTTCAGCAGGAACAGGGAAGCTGGTCAGAGTTGATGGGAAGATGGATGGAGCCAAATACAGGACAATCTTGGAAGAAGACCTCTTGGAGTCTGCAAAAGACTTGAGACTGGGGCGGAGGTTTACCTTCTAGCAGGACAATGACCCTAAACATAAAGCCAGGACAACAATGGAATGGTTTAAAACAAAACATATCCATGTGTTAAAATGCCCCAGTCAAAGTCCAGATCTAAATCCAATCGAGAATCTGAAGCAAGATCTGAAAACTGCTGTTCATCTAATCTGACTGAGCTGGAGCTGTTTTGCAAAGAAGAATGGGAAGGATTTCAGTCTCTAGATGTGCAAAGCTGGTGGAGACATACCCTAAAAGACTGGCAGCTGTAACTGCAGCAAAAGGTGCTTCTACAAAGTATTGACTCAGGGGGCTGAATAATTACGCAGTCCCTACTTTGAAAATTTTGAATCATGTATGATTTTCCTTCTACTTCTCACAAGTACACCACTTTGTATTGGTCTTTCACGTGGAATTCCACTAAAATGTATTCATGTTTGTGGCTGTTATGTGACAAAATGTGGAAAAGTTCAAGCCACTGTAAATATTTATTTTTATTATATATAACATTTATTATCTTTGATTTTTAACTTTTAATAACCTCCCTGGCATTTGTTGAAATTTCCACACAGGCTGAAAGGACTTGGGTCAAGGCAGCTCCTTACAGGCTCTTGGTTCAGCCCTTCTGACAAATTTAAAGCCCATTGCGGCCGACGTGTGAAAAAGGTTGCCTCTCTTTCGTCCACACCATTCCTAATTCCCTTTGGTACACAAGTGGTAAAATGTGTACCATTCAATTCTCTATTCTGCTATGCTAACAATCACTCTCTCCTTCCAATATATCACACTCTCAAAAGCTCAACATATGTTTCTTCTGTTCTCCACCAGCAGATTCTACCACCGCGTACTGAAGCATCCCTTTTCTAAGATCTGAAAAGCAATCGCAAAAACTGGACGCCATATGGCGCCCACCCAGTGATATGACAAGCTGGTTCAATCAGGCAGCGACAACGTTCGACGACAAGGAAATGCTTGCTCTCACTGGAAGAGAAGATTGTTTTTGATTTACTTTTCTAATATACTACCCTGGATAACCAGTGGTGGCAAAGGTGGCATTTCAGCTGAATCTTTTTTTGATGGTCATTGGCATCTTGTGAAGCGTCCATAGAGCTAAAACAATGCACAATTTAAATGTGTGGAAGGATGACAACCTCTCAGCCTTGGGTGACTGTTTTAGAGAATTCTCATTTTTCTTTTTCATTGTCACATTGACAAGAACAGATTACGTTTACAAGTGGATTTTCACCTTTCCAGGACACTCGCCAACAACTGTCATATACTGCCCACTTGTGGACTAATGATGCAGTGACACTTCATGTTGCCACCCGTGTGGCACACAGTTAAATTAGAGCAGAATGGTTTGTGTTCCCTTGACAACAAGACTTCCGCAACGATACAAAGATAAAAACAAAGACGTGAAAAAGTCTTTTGTGACTTAGATGAAATAATTGGCAAACACTGTATGAATTTACATAATAGAATAAAAATAGTTAACAGAGGAATACATCACAGAGCTGAAATAGAAAAGCTAATGAGTACCTGTCCAATGCAAGACCAGTGACATCACTGAGCGCGCAGCCTATCCAAATCACTAGAGACCGGTGACATCACTGAGAATGCAGCCTATCCAATCACTAGAGACCG
>CM070043.1:22898411-22924711 GCA_036250615.1 Ptychadena robeensis | reverse complement strand
TTCCACATTTTTTTAACCATCTGTTGTACTAGGTTGTGCGCCTCTGTCCTTGTTCTTATCCAGGATTAAGAGGCTGCATCAACTGACAGCTCCATCTTTAAACTTTATTATTATTCACATATTACACAGCACTGTACATTAAATAAGAGTGGAAATGCAACACACACAGGAACAGGTTATGAAACAGGAGGAGTTGGGGCCCCTTTCTGATTGGGCTTATAATCTAACAGGTTGGGGGACAGAGTATACAATAGGTAAGGGGGATGGGACTGGCATGGTGGTGATGTTAGGAATGAGGAGTTAGGTAGGCCAGACTGAGATGGCTTTTCAGGGATTTTTTTTTAAGTGTTAAAAGTAGGAGTAAGTCTAATGTGGTGAGAGAGTTCCAGGGAGTAGGAGTGGCCCTAGAAAAGTCTTGAAACTGTGCATGTGATGATGTTATGATGTTAGTAGGTCAGTAGAGAAGCAGAGGGTGCGGTAAAGGGGTATATTTATGTGCCAAGTAAGTTGCACAGGAGGTGTGCAGGGATTTCAAAGCAAGACAAAAAACTTTGAAAATGAAAATCTCATTATTTTACAAATTCTGTGCCAACTTGAGTCAGTGCTGATGGCAGTGTAGTAGTTATGACTGTGAAAAAGGTACGGTTTTACCTGCACACAGAGTGTCCGTCCAGTGCTGGAGGAAAGACATTTAGTATACCCATCTAAAAAATGTAATCCTATTAAAGAGTTGCATGCTAAAGTTGGATTTAAAGTTTGATGTTTTACCCCCCTAGCCTGGTCAGTGCTTATAATCTAATGACCTGTTTGTTCCCAGGGACATGCACCAGATACTGGATGCTGTTGAAAAGGGGAAGCCATTTTACCTGTATACAGGAAGAGGACCATCTTCAGAGGCCATGCACGTCGGACATCTCATCCCATTTCTGTTCACCAAGTAAGCACAATAAGCCAAAAAAAAGTAATTTAAATATGGTGGTTGTATATCTAGTAACATGTTGTGGCTTTTGCAGATGGTTACAAGAAGTGTTTAATGTCCCGCTAGTCATCCAGATGACAGATGATGAGAAATATCTGTGGAAAGACCTGACCTTAGAGAAGGCTTACCAGTACACAATTGAAAACGCCAAAGATATTATAGCGTGTGGCTTTGATGTCAATAACACTTTCATCTTTTCTGATCTGGAGTACATGGGGTGAGTGACCTGTTCTTGTGAAGATTGTATAATTGTATAATTACACAAAGCACACAGAAACACATGAAACCTTACACACCAGGCTCTCCCCTTTCCACCACTGCCAAAAGATGTATTTAGTTTAAAAATAATAAATGTTATGCCCTGGTATAAAGCAGATTTCAGCAGCATTTGGAGGCTTCAATGCCAACACGAGATAAAGGCTTACCAAAATTGTAATGTTACCAACCACATTCAGTTTGTAACAACAAGGTGAGGTTACCTATTTCATGACAGGAGTAGTTGTACTTTTGAATGTATTCTCTGGAGTTTCCCATTTAACTCTTTGAACCCTGATAAAGCATACATTTGGCTACTCCCAAAAAAATAAATTGCCTCGTAAGATTCCAGTTGTATAATCATGGGTCTATGTGCTTCTCTGAACTGCAGTCAGATCATGGCTGGTTGGAGGGTACATCAGGGTACTGTACATAGCTTTCTTAAATGCAAGTAGGAGCCTTTATGCCAGTAGTGGGCTGGCTATTGGAAGCAGTTATGCAGATATAAAATGCTTTAAAGAATAGATGCTGAGAATAGGAGCAGCACTAGAGAAATCTTAAAAGTTGCACATGTAAATCCAGGTCTAAGCATTGGTGATCAAGCTTTGTGGTTGGTGAATACTGACCTGCAGAAAGTCATTATATTCCTGATTTACAAAAATTTATTTACCACCTATGGTAGTAGTACATGCTCTGCCCTCTGTTAGAGGCTCTGTCCATCTAAAACAAGAAACATTGGGCTTGCATACTATCAAAAGGAAGTCAGTGCCTTGCATGAACAACTGAAAGTTCTACCCTTAGACCATTGGATGAGCCTTCATCCTATCTAACCGAGACAGAGCACTGTAGCTACATAGGAGGTGTCAATAACAAGTTGCATCTCAGTGCAGTGACAGTATCACTACAGCAGATGCCTCTCTTATTTCAGTGCTGTTTTATTAACTTTGCATAGGGTACCTTTGTTACATCAACTATTAGACAGCAGATAATTTTATTAAATTTAGTGTTGGGAGGCTGGGTATCAACATGTATAAAATTGCCACTGCCTATGATTTCCGTAGAAAGCTTGTGATATTAGCAGTATTCTCTATAGTTGTATATTTGTGCATTCACTTAAAATATTATATGTAAACTGTATTAACTATTATTCTTTTTGTACTGTTAAAGCAGCTTTATATATATTTAACAAAGTTCCCTACACATTTCTTTCCCTTAAGTGTTCAAGTTGGTCTAATGTCACATGAGGAGGCTTGGGGAAGGCAGTTCTTGCAGTACTGTTACTGATGCCTAATAGCATATGATACTTTAAGCCCAGCCTGTGTGGTGGTGGGAATTGGCACCATTAATAAAATGATGGTTGTGTTTGGACAGAGTAGGAAACTAAGGACAGCGCTGGAGTATAGACAAGGTAAGCAGAGTTTGGCAACCTCTATAGAAGAAGGGCCTTTACTAAAAAGATCCTTCTAGACCCTAGGTGCCCAACCTGCGGCCCGGGGGCCGCTTGTGGCCCTTTGGGCGTTCTTCGGCGGCCCCCCCCTTAGTCCTCTACTTGTGGCCCCTGAAACCTAACTGTTAATGCATAGGGCATAGGAACTCATATTGTATCACATAACCTCTGAATCAAAATGTGCATCACTATTCTACAGTGTTACCCAATGCTTGAAGTATAAAATGTAAAATACATTTTGTTCTATCTATGCCTGCTGTCATTTACACATTATAAAATGCTTATACTAGTCAGTATAGATTGAAAAAGTTATGTGCCTGTTAGTGGTGCCGAGGGCCACACTTGTGGTCCTCCATATCAACTCAGTTGCCCACCACTGTCCGTAAACTGTTCACATCTAATGTACTAGTATTGGTTCATTGGGAGAGGGAAAGGTGTTTAGCAGTTCTAAAACCATATCTTAGTCTGACCGTATTACTCCTCCATAAAGGCATCTGAAATTGAATGCAGCAATCACCTAAAAGAACTGGTACACACATTTCAAATGTGTTTCTTTTCTGTTTTTTTCCCTCTAAGGACAAGTTCAGGTTTCTACAAAAATGTGGTCAAGGTCCAGAAACATGTCACTTTCAACCAAGTAAAGGGGATCTTTGGCTTTACAGACAGCGATTGCATTGGTGAGATTGCAACTTGTTTAATCCTTTGCATACATTCCTGAATTTTAAAGGACCATCAAGTACCATAAGACACTCTAAAGGTGGCCATACACATTAAGCGTCCGATTTCACCGTGCGCGTTCACGGCGGTTAATCTGCCATGAAATCGGCTGCCAATCTAAAGCTTAAAGTTGTAATTCGGCAAGAAATCGTCCGTGAAATGGATCTAAGCCATTACGGACATGTCCGTAATTCTTAGATCGTTTGCATTACTTTGAATGGAGCGTCCCCATCCAAAGTAAGCGCCGGCACGCAAATCACCTGCTTTTCTAAGCTTGTGGCTTCAGTATTTAGCAGAAACTTTATTCCATGGCTAGGAGTTGGGATGCCAAATAAGGAGTTCCTATTGTATTTACTTATTGTTATCTTGGTTTATGTATACCACTGCATTCCTGATATGCCTTGTGTTTTGTAATTTCAGGTAAAATAAGTTTCCCAGCTATCCAGGCCGCACCATCATTCAGCAGCTCTTTTCCACAGATATTTAATGGTAGACAAGACATCCAGTGCCTTATTCCCTGCGCCATTGACCAGGTACAACAACTTAAAGTGGACCTACCACCAGAAATCTATGTTTTTATGAATGACACTAGAAGTGACCATAATAGGGAGGAATGCAGTAAAAAACTCAAAAACGTTCCGGTAATGAGCAATTTAACAAGATTACCACACAGCTCCCCTCACTTCCTGGTTCGCTGAAGGCAACACATGAAACTGGGGGTGTAATATCGCGGGTGGCTACTGGGGGGGCATTCAGTGATCTTCTATGGGAATTTTCAAAGCAGATCACTGCTTCCTGTGACATCCTGCCTATTTCTGCCTACAATGAACCAGGAAGGTTTTTTTCACTGCATTCCTCCCTATTATTGGCCCTTCTAGGGCCATTCATGAAAACATAGATTTCTGGTGGTAGGTCCGCTTTAACACAGTGGGCTATACTGCTATTTATACACAAAGGTTGTTCTTAAGCACATCTAGATTGAGGTTCCTGTTCTATAGAGACAGCAGAGGAGTGAATATAACCCAGGAACAGGAAAAGTTATTTTCAGGTTTACCAGGTGAAACAAAAAAAATGTAATCTATAAATAAAAAAGGTGGTGTTTTCTGACCACCATTGAGGTAAGGGTGGGAAAATGGGGCCTGAAGTTCCCAGATCCAGTCCAGTCATGAGTGTCAATTAATTGGGCACCTTTTTTTTACAACTCCCAGAGTTACCTTGGAGATCCGCAAGACCAAAATAAATCCTCTGCTTACACTTTTCTCCTCTTTGTTACTTGAAAGCATGGCCAGCTAGTTGGCTAGCTTGAGCCCTACCACCAAAAATATATATTGGCAAACAAACATGTGTCCAGTCTGTACTGAGAAAGGACGGTTTCCTCTGTTTCAGGATCCCTATTTCCGAATGACCAGAGATGTGGCCCCCAGGATCAACTATCAAAAACCAGCCTTGCTACATTCAACCTTTTTCCCAGCCCTGCAAGGAGCACAGACCAAAATGAGTGCCAGCGACCCAAACTCCTCCATCTTCTTGACAGATACCCCCAAACAGATCAAGACCAAGGTACAGTTTTACTCCTGAAGAATTATCTCTGAATTGGTGAAATGGCAGGCTGTGCTTTTACCAAAAGGATTTGGTCAAATAGCTGTATACAGCAATATACTCCTTCATAACTACTGCAGATTGTCCTCCACTAAGGCTTTGTTTCTATTATATGTCCCGACGTAGCACATTGATATTGCCTGCTCGGTGGATGATCTGTTTGCACATCCGCCGGTGCAGAGTCTCAATGTACTCGACTACGTTGAGCCTTACATTGTCGGAGCGGCTCGGCACCGTGAAGACAGATCCTCCGCCGAGCAGGTAAGTCTATTTGCTAAGTGTGTACGCTTAGCGGAGGGGTCCCGACGTAAATGGGACAAGCCCTATTGCATATGATTCATGCTTCATCATGCAGTGTCCTACACTATTGCATCATCAGCATGCAGATTTTTTATATGCAACTACTTTGTTCCACTTTAAGGGTTAAAGTGGATTTTTGGCCAAGGGGGTATGTAAGCTGCTATTGCTAAACTAATTCCAAAGAATAAAAGATATGAATAACAAATAACAAAATGAATTCTGATACAACTGAGCTACATAATCATAAAATGCAGAAATTATAAAAAAAAAAATGATATTTTGTGATAAATATTTTTGTGATAGGCTGAAAGCAGATATTTCAAACAATTCCCAATCTGCACCACCCCCTGCTCCTGTTTAATCAGTAGATTTGGTATCACATTATATTGTTTCAATTGTTTGTGGTGTTAGGTGAAGAAATCCAAATATATCTTATTATAAATGATCCACACTTTATGCATTTCATATCATAATAGGAAACATTCATATTTATAAAATAGTGTCCATGCTGCTGAACACTTACACAAATCTAGCATTTATCAGCCAGATGTAATCACCATTTTTCTAGCCTTTAAACCCTTGTTTTACAAACAAAAAGAAAATAAGGGTCTCAATGCCAGGAGGCAAGCTGTATTGTAATAAAAAAAAAAAAGGAATCCAAAATTTCACTTAAGCACTTCATTCTCTTGTAGATTTCATTTCATGGTGACTACAGTTGGATACCTTGTTGTCCTTCAAACTGGCTTTAAACACTGACATTTTGACATGAATTACAGCCCACATGCAAACTTTGCTCAAACATACAAACCCAAAGGCACCTCCTTCCACCAACACAGTTGATATACATAAGCACCCGTGACATATACTTCGTTTTATGACTATATGGATAATGGTATATGTATTCCCAGAAAGGATAGTTACCGTATATACTTGAGTATAAGCCGAGTTTTTCAGGCCAAAAAAATGGCCAGAAAGTGCTCCCCTCGGCTTATACTCTAGTCAGCTGAGGGGGGGTCCACTCACCTTACCTGAATTTCCATGCTGAATGCTTCAGACAGGCAGTTTCCCTCTTCGGTAGATCTTCTGTGATCTCTCCGAGTTCCTGTGAGCTCTGGCTTCCAGACTAACAGCTGATAGATATCAACAAACTCCACACTGCCACCTAGTGGCCAGTTACTAGTACAGATACAACTCCATAGCCTATGATTAAAAAATAAGAATTGCCACAAAACCCATCCTGTAATAATAATAATCCTGTGTTCTCTTAAATTTATTGATGATGTGGCACTAAGATTAATCCTGTTCGATTAATTTCTAGGGGCAATGGTGCTTTCTCTCTCTCTCTCTCTCGGGTTGGCTTATACTCGAGTATATACGGTATTTGACCATTGTCAGGTGCTTACACCCTAATGAGGTGTGTAGTAAGTTGCACTGGGCAGTCAAGCACCTACAGATTTTAAAAGTAAAGATTGTAACTGCCTTGCCCCAAAACATCAGTAAACGTTGATTTTTAACATTATAAACTAAAAAGTGGAGGTAATGTATTAGGTTTACTATGTTGTACAATTTAGTGTGTAAGATATATGCTTGAATTGCCCTCTCTTCCAGGTAAACAAGCATGCCTTCTCTGGAGGTAAAGATACCATTGAAGAACACAGGCAATTTGGAGGCAACTGCGAGGTGGATGTCTGTTATATGTACCTGACATTCTTCCTTGATGACGACGAGAAGCTTGAAAAAATTAGACAGGTGACAATAAATGGGTTTTATATATGTTATTGCAAACCTAATATGAAATGTAATAGATCAAGCAGAACTAGACATACACATAAGGCAGTGGTGTCCTGGATCACAAAAAGCCCAACTTAGGTTAAGGCAAGTTTGGAAAGGGTGGTGGCCCTGAAACAAACTGACCTTGCCATAGACAACCCCAGAAAGGAGAACAAACTCTGTGGCCTGGTAACCTGGTTTGGACACTTTTGGCTGCGGAGGTTAGAGTGGTTGCCTGGAGTACCAGTACTGGAAAGCATACAAAATAAGCATACATTTTCTCCCTGGAGTTTATGATTATAATGATGCATTTGTGGTCACTATAAACCCTTGTGCATCATTCACCTATGCCATCATTGCTTTGGTACTTTTAGCCCACACTCCTATAACGGAATGCCAAGATTTTCGTTTGTCTAATTACAAATTGATCATGTAAATTAAGTGTAGCCTTTAAAAAATGTTTTTGACCTAAATACATCTGTAAAATGTGGGTAAATCCCACATTCTTTCATTCTTCCTGAGGCCCAGTCGTGTGTTACACTCCCATGTAGGCAGCTGGTGCACATAATGCGCGGAGCCCTGGAAGAATTCCTGCCACTATCTTAAAAAGATCAGTGGTTGTTTCAGAATGTGGTAAGGGAAAGATGAAAACTGGAGTTCCACTTTAAGATATGTAAATCCCCCCGAAAAAATGGTAGATCCTCCCACTTAGCAGCCAGTTGGAGACATGTTGCATGAAGCCAGTTGTCACACTAGTGCAGGAGCCAACAAGACACTGCAAATCCAATAAAAGAATCTCCATGTATATGATTGACTGGGTCTAAATATATTAATTTTGTATTTTAGGATTACACCAGTGGAGCATTACTAACTGGAGAACTCAAGAAGATCTTGATAGAAACATTACAGCCAATGATCGCAGCCCATCAAGAAAGAAGGAAACAAGTGACAGAAGAGACCATCAAACAGTTTATGACTCCCCGAAAGTTGGCCCTTGACTTTTAGGTTCTTTTAACAATTTCCCTGCTGGCAGCCATGTACTGTAACTCATTATTAATGTTCCATTTCATAAAGATGCTCCGCGTAGTGGAATGGCTAATGTCCATAGATCCATCATTCCACTTTCATATCACCAAGAGACGCTCTAAATTATTGAAATAAATTTATAAAGTGTTATGTCAGATCTTCCCTTGTCGTGGATAAGGAATGCAGATATGAAGATAGAGGTAGAAACTGCATGGCACCCATAGTAGGTGGGAAGGCCGGATTGTTAAATGGCAGCCTGAACGGGAATACTTCTGAAGTCCTTAGTGTATGCCATCTACCTAGCAATGATTGAGTTAAGGATAGGAGCTGGTCCGTCATATACATGGGATTCTCTACCCATGCAAGTGTCCTGATATCCATCCCGGCTAAAGCTCTCTCCAGACCCATCCACTGTTTAGCACTGCCATCATGGAACCAACATATCAATCCATTAGGGACAGTAGAGTAGAGTAATACACACTTTTGTCTGGTAGGCCTGCACCCAACCCACCCCTGCACTTCATCTGAAATAATAATTTAGGTTATATTGAGAATATTAATTTGTGCACACCAGGAGAATTTACTAGCCTCATATTTTGTGAAGTTGATTGATACACCAATGCATATATGTCATATACTGTAAAGCTAGCCATACACGTGTAGGATTCCATGGCCAATTGATCACCCACCCAATTGATTCCGGCGATCTCAGCGGGAATGGGAGCTGCGATCAATCTGCCAATTAAGAGTATCCGATCGCTGCACACCACCTTGTCCAAGTGATCACGTCCAATTGATCTGGGGCTCAGAATTGGATCCGACAGAGAACCAACATGTTGGTTCCCTGTCGGATCCAATTCTGATCCAATTCTGAGCCCCAGATCAATTGGACGTGATCACTTGGACAAGGTAGTGTGCAGCGATCGGATACTCTTAATTGGCAGATTGATCGCAGCTCCCATTCCCGCTGAGATCGCCGGAATCAATTGGGTGAGTGATCAATTGGCCATGGAATCCTACACGTGTATGGCTAGCTTAAGGGTTTTGCCAACATCCCAGTAATCGAATATTAATTGGAAAGAGTTGCACCTTAGAAAACTACATATCATCCAATAGGATGTAGTAGAGGGATTTTGAGGCAAAACATAGGAGGATTTTTACTATATACTCTCCACAAAACAAAGAACATGTTTTGTAAAGCTGCTCTATGTACATGTTAATGGACACATATCAATTTAAATCATGTGACACGTTTCACAACAACCTGTTGCTTCATCAGGAATATTTTCATGTTCAAAAGTGAGAAATACATTCAACTTGTCTTCCCGACATCTGGTTTCTGGGTTTCGCAGATGGTTGGGAACAGGTAATCTCATAGATGCCACATTAACAGTAGAGAATGAGTCCCAACAAAGGCTGGGTGCAGCACAGTCAATGTGGTTAAGTCAGAAGACTATCACCTGCTAGATGGGTCCTGAAATCCTTATAGAGAAACCATAGGGTAACTTCTGAGGGTATAACATATTCTATATGTTAAGCCCCCCATACATCTTTAGATGACTCCATTCAATTTCCTTTAGATCTACCATTAACTATGTAGGGCCGGGTCCTCCCTGATAGAATACATAGTGATTGGAATGTTTAGAAATTGTATGGTGTATGGGGGCCTTTAGTCAAATTAATGGGAGAAGAGGCCAAAAGATTGGCCTATCCCACCATTCGGGGTTTTCCCTTTGATCAAACAAAGGCAAGGGGACTTTGACAGGGCCATCCTATTTCTGTTATAACATTACCCCAACGGGGGATTCTGTAAAATTTGTGAATCAAACAATAAAAAGTCAAAAAAGAAAAGAAAAAAATACATATACATGACTGGTATATATCAATAGAAGCAGTTAAGACAAAAAAATCCCAATATATTCCAAGCGCTCAGGAAGTCTATGAGGCAAACAAAGTTTCTTGAATAAAAGCATAGGAGGTTTTCTTTATTTATTCTTCAAACGATTAAAAATGAAGCGGAGAAAAGCCCACAATGTCAAGATTTCTCCATATATCAGACGGCTACGGAACCAAATCCAATTTATTCATCTGTGAGATCAATGTAAACACGTTCAATCCACCTTGACGCGCGTTTCAAACAAACGTCTTCATCAGGAGGTGTATTAGTTCGGGTATGTCATGTCAGAGCCGTAAATCGGTCCGCCACACCATGAGGGAACACAAGAGGAACAGGGGGCCCTCACTGCTTTGCAGAGAGTAGTCTTCAAATGTGCACAGGTCAAATTGTGGTTAAGGTGCAGATCGTGCTCGTCCCCTAGAAGATCCGTGCCCGGCAAAAACTTTCAATGTCAATGCAGGGACCCAGCCTAATAATGACATGTCTGTGTACACACTGTTAATGATAAATATACACCCACCGGCCACTTAAATAGGCCTACCTTGCTAGTACCGGGTTGGACCCCTTTTGCATTCATCCTTCATGGCATAGATACAACAAGGTCCTGGAAACATTCCTCAGAGCCATGGGTCCATAGTGACATGATAGCATCACACAGGTGCTGCAGATTTGTCAGCTGCACATCCATGATGTGAATCTCCCGTTCCCCCACATCTCAGAGGTGCTGTATTGGATTGAGATCTGGTGACTGTGGAGGCCATGTGAGTACAGTGAACTCATTGTCATGTTCAAGAAACCAGTCTGAGAGGATTGGAGCTTTATGACATGGCTGGAAGTCATAAAGGGAGGGACATGGTCAGCAGCAATACTCAGGCTGTGGCGTTGCAACGATGATCAATTACCAAGAAAATGGCCCCACACCATTACACCACCAGCCTGAACCATTGATACAATGCAGGATGGATCCATGCTTTTATGTTGATGCCAAATTCTGACCCTACCATCCGAATGTTGCAGCAGAAATCGAGACACATGCATCAGACCAGGCAAAATTTTTCCAATCCTCTATTGTTCAATTTCGGTGAGCCTGTGCGAATTGTAGCCTCAGTTTCCTGTTCTTAGCTGACAGGAGTGGTAACCTGGTGTGGTCTTCTGCTGCTGTAGCCCATCTGCCTCAAGGTTGGACGTGTTGTGCATTCAGAGATGCTCTTCTGCATACCTTGGTTGTAACAAGTGGTTATTTCAGTTACTGTTGCCTTTCTATCAACTCGGACCACTCTGGCCATTCTCCTCTGACCTTTGGCATCAACAAGTCCTTTGCGCCAACAGAACCGCTGCTGACTTGATGTTTTCCCTTTGTCAGACCATTCTCTGTAAACCCTAGAGATGGTTGTGCGTGACTAGTGATGGCCGAACTGCGGGGAATTTGAATCTTTCCGCGGACAGCGGACTTCTTTAAAGCTAGCCATACACGGCACGGATTCCCTGGCTGATCGATTCACCATCCGATCGATTCCGGTGATTCCGCCGGGATCCTCAGGTGTGATCGATTGGCCAATTAAGGAATCCGATCGCTGCATACCACCTTGTCCTGCCGGATCTGTGTCCGATTGATCACCTCCCGGAATGCAACTCCCGCTGATCTGGGCAGAATCGGACCCGAAAGACCAACAGGTTGGTTCTCTGGCGGATCCGATTCTGAGCCCCCGATCAGTCGGACCCGATCGGACGGACAAGGTGGGCTGCACGGGATTCCGGCCCGATCGTTTCGCGTGCACGCGCCCGGAATCGATCGGGCCGGAATCCGGTGCGAATCCGACCCGTGTATGGCAGCCTTAAAAGTCCGATCCGCCTGTTCGTGGACAGATCTGGCCGATGTTTGGCCATCACTATGCGTGACAATCCCAGAAGATCAGCAGTTCCTGAAATACTCCGACCAGCCAGTCTGGCACCAACAACCATCCCACATTCAAAGTCACTTTAATCACCTTTCTTCCCCATTTTGAAGCTCAGTTTTGAACTGCAGCAGTTTGTCATGACCATGTCAACATGCCTAAATGCATTGAGTTGCCACAATGTGATTGGTTGATCAGTAATTTGAGTCAACGAGCAATTGGACAGGTGAGCCTAATAAAGTGGCCGGTGAGTGAACACCAGTGGATTAAGTCTTATGTGTCTAAGGCTAAGTTTATACTGGCGATTCCCGAGCTGCTAGCAGCTCGGAAACCGCCAGTGTGCTCCTGCAGCAGCGGGATAAATGACTCCCTGTAGTCGTCTGCAAAACAGTGCAGGCAATTACAGGGCGTCTAATTAAGGACCCCATAGAGTTTCTATGGGACGGCCGCCCGAAAACCGACCGGCGGACGCCTAATGTGGCACGGTAAACGGTCACGCTAAACGGTCGTTTACCTGGCGGTGTAAACTTAGCCTAAATGAAGGCTTTTTCCCAGGCAGGTGAGGGAAGGCTTGAATTCAACTCTTTTTCCCATGGTCTTGTATATGGCGAGATGCCAGATCAACCCGGTCCTGGAACAACATGTAATATAAAGCAGATATGTGTAACAGCGGCTACTGTCCGTCGTTCTCCTACTTACCGCTGCGGCCCTGGGCTCTGAGTTAAAAGATGATGTCAGTTGTGCTGAGTCATGGTCCACATGCTGCCTTGCAGTGCTTCATAGGGATTCAGCGCATGTCACTTCCTGGGATTTAAAGGATTGGTCATGTGTCCTGGCTGGCCAATCGTGGTCCTCCTGCATGTATATAAGGGATCCAGCCCCTTTTTACTATGCCTCAGTGTCCAATGTCTTTGCCTAGATGTGTGCTTACAATCTGTGTTGCTGATTCCTGCCTGAGCTCTGAAACTTTGATACGTTTAACCCTTGTCTGCCTGGATTGACTCTTCTGTTGCCGACCTGGACTGCCTGACCCATACCTCTGCTGTTAGCCCTGATCCTTTGCCTGCCTGACGACACTATTGCCTCATCCCTTTGTCCCGCGCTGTTGCCCCTGGTTACGGCCTGGCCTGCTTATTACGCCAGTGTCTCTGGTACCTCTCCCTGGAACCCTCTGGACCAGCTGTCTCGTATGCCTACCCTCCCTCCAGAGGTAGCAACCTTGTGTTTCCCTCTGGAAAGTCTATCCCCACCATTAGGGGTATTGTAAAGAGTGGGTTTACTTAGACAACGTCCTTAGAGGAGGTAGCACTTATGATACAGTGGGTCCACACCCGCTGGTTAGTGACAATATGTAATGGCACGGCCAATCTTCCTGCATCCAACAAACAATTTGTTTAAAGTAGAATATCATACCAACATATACAACAAATCATTAAGAGCTTTTTTGTTTATGTTAAGTTGTGACAAGTATGCAGGTCCTAAAAACTAGACTTTTGGGAACTTGCACACGCCATGGTTTAAACACCGATGTGGTTGGTTTTGGTTGCAGGAAGTTTTTTAATTCTGTTCAAAAAGTCTTGTGACGGCAGCAGCCCGGCCTGGATCTAGGGGTATCTTCAGGCTTCCAGTGTGCAGCCTGGCCCCTGGGCCATATTAAGCCTTCCAGTGTGAAGCCTGGTCCTGGGTCTATTTTCAGGCTTTTAGTGTGACCTTCTTTTTTCAGACTTAAGGCCCCCACACACATACCGAGTGGGGGGCCGACAAAGCAGCACAGATCAGCGATGGAGTGCTGCGTGATGACGTCATCGCGCTGCTCTCCATCGCTGACCGCATCGGCAGGCACCCTTTGTGTGCCGGCCTTTAGCTTCAATGGAGACGCCGGTCCGTTCTCTGGCCGACCGAGCTGTCGCCCCATGTGGGCACCCCCGATGTTGCTGACGGGCGCACGAATGCACGCACATCGGTCGGCAGTAACATCAGCCACTGCTCGGTGCGTGTGTGCCAGCCTATACAGTGTGTAGCCTGGTCCTGGATCCACAGACAGTGATTAAACCCTCTCAGATGAATAGGGAGTTACGAGGGATAAGTCTGTGATTACGACAGTGACTCTTCCTGGAGAAGTCACATTTTAAAAGACAATGGCAAGCGAATGAAAAATAATAAAACATTTTAATATACTTGATTGTTCTTCTATTTTATCATTTGACCATGGGGGTCTCTGTAAGCTAAAAAGCCCAAACATAAAACTGGAGCCCAGGGAAGGAAGGGCGATTGTGTTTCCTGGTATGTTTGATCTTGAGATTCACCTTCAGTCATCGCTAAAGGGCCCTTTAATACAGTATATAGTTCACATTATACAGTATACGGTTTTGTTCTGAGAACTGGGGAATATATAGTAGCCTTTACCCTGTGACTATTAAAGCCTGACCTGAGAACACAATGTTCTGTGATGTCCTTCCCGCTCGAGGAATTTATAAATAGAAATCTTTCTCGTCTGATTCTACCAGCCGGTTGTCACTTGTCAGTAAACGCGTAACTATTCATCTGAAACAAATAGGCTTTGTTTGAAAGTTTGCAGGTTTAACTTTACAGGACCTTCTCCAGTATTAAATTACCTCGCTGCTGTAATAAATGACACTCATTATGATTTAATAAAATGATAATCGGGCCAGGAGGTTCTCTCGTGGGGGGAGCCTAGGATCACAGATAGCTGAAAGAACAGAGATAGTCAATGAGAGAGAAAAAAAAACATTAGCCTTCAAATTGTTTGCCAATCAGGCACAGCAGCAGTTGTATTTGATTTGGCTTACTTTCAGTCTGCATAACATTTGCATGCTAATTTAAACATTTCTGCATCTCATAAAAAAAAATTATTTGTCACCAGAAGACTGCTGGTATATCGCTCTACAGGATACCGTTGCAGATTGAAAAATAGTATTATTTTTGCTGACACTTGAACTTCTTAAAGCGGTTCTATACTCAAAATTAAAAAAAACACTTACATAACATTGACATAATACTCACCTGTCAGCAGTATACATCTGTGAAAACTGCTACAGAATAAAAAAACATACTCACCTTCCTCACTTCCTCATTCCCCGGAAAATCATATTTATTAATGGCAGACAGAAGCAATTCCGCCCATACTTCAGGCATACTTCAGTCTGACTATGGGGCTGTAATTCTATAAAATGGCCACTAGATGGAGCACATTAGATTCTGCAGATGTGAAGCTGCATTCCAAGTCACACGTGACTACGGACTTCTTCCCAGCTGTCCGTTTTTTAAAAGCTTGTACGTCACGCAGTGGGAGCATCTCCTCTCCTGCTGTAAGGAACATTTTTGTTTTACGTTTTGAGCAGTGATAATGAGCCTAATTATCAGCAGTGCTGCTGCTGCCAGTGTAAAGTGCCCAGTGAGGAGGTAGGTCTGATTTAAGTTGCAGGAATTTGACCCAAGAATATTTATTTTTATATATTTTTTTAAACTATCCAATATTAAAAGAAAATAACCCTTCACCCTATGGAAAAGTATAGAGGTCTCTATAAAATTAATGGTAAATAGATCAATAAAAATAAATTAAGAACATACTTGCAAACAATGCCCCTTGCTATAATCCGATCTGTACTGATGTCCCTCAAAGTCTGTGATGGATAAATTACAGGTCCCAACCATGGCTGAGGAGAAGCACTTGCTCACAATGCTCTGCCCTAGAAGTGTACCTGTATGTAAATATAAGCTTGGCCTCAAGTTACTTGTTAGGCATGCACAGTATTATGGGAAGTTGTTTCCATGCTACTGCTGATGTTCATTAAGTTAACTTGCGGCTTACACTGATCAACATGACTACAGGTGAACTGTATAGGCATGCGTAGTAGTGTGGATATTTGTTCCCAAGCTACTGCGCATGTCATTGGATGTCAGTTCACCTGTGGCATCCAAAAGTGCCCACACTACTGTGCATGTACAACACTTACTTGAGGGCATATTGATATTTACATTCAGGTACCCAGCCATGCTTCTGCTCTGCTGTGGCCAGGGACCTGTAGTACATCAGTGCCAGAGACTTCGAGAGACATCTGCCCAGAATGGATTACAGCGAGGACATTGTTACAACTGTACAAGTAGCTATGTTGAAGGGCAGAGTTGAAAAAATGTCTCTTTAAAGCCCAGGTGCCCAACCTAAGAGGAGGAGAGACAAGGAAATTGCTCAGGCGCAGCCTGGGTCACTGATTGGCTTTCACGTACACCAATCAGCATGCTTAGCCAGAGCAGTCATTGCATTCATTGCAAAAATCGGCATTCGTACAAGTGCATATCCAAACACAATATGTGTTGTAACAATGACATCTAGTGGCAGAATGTGAAATAGCAGCTGCCGTGTAATCACCACATGAGACAACACTCATGGTAAAGTAAAGTAATTTATTACCATTCATTGCAAAAGTCGGCAATTGTACATGTGCATATTGCAAAAGCAATGCATGGTATTTCCCCCAGAATCTTGAATATTCGCGAAGATATAGCACAAGAAATTTAGAAGAAAACCACATCAAGTGGGGGAACCCGGGGTAGCCAAATCCACCACATCCAAATATAAATTTTGAGGGGAAGGGGGGGGGGAACCAACCCCAGGGGTGGCCAGACCCAGTGGACTTTAAAGGTGGATATTAGAGTTCATAGTTCCAGTCGGGGGATATTTGACAAAAAACTTTTATTGGTATAAAATATTACATATAGGAAATTATAACACACTTAGATGCAGGGTATTTCAAGATGCCCTGAGGTAGCAGCACAAAAATCGCAGGTCAAAAAAATATAGCACAAGATCTTGGCGAATATTCGCTAACAAAATTTGCAATTACAATATTCATGATCAACACTAAGAGTGGGTAACCATGGCACCTATGAGCTATGATAAACCTATTGGATCCCTGTGCAATAAAACAATATATCTGTTTAAATAAACAACCATAAGTTTAATCACATTTTCCAGTTAAATAATAATATAATACAATATTTGGTCTAATTCATATGTGTCTGAAATATAAATTTCCATAAAGTGCAAATAGTATCTGCTATGACATGAATCCACCTCTGAATAGATTCTGCAGCTTGCGAGGAAACCAATGACAGGTCCACTTTGTCTCCTAGTCAGGATGGTAAAGGTTTGACCAGTTTAAGGATAGCTTCGTAGGTGAGGAAGACCACCATGTTTACAGGGAAGGCCCTCACACAGTTCAGGGAGAGTCCTTTAAATAGAACGCTGACCCCTTCCGTCCTGACGCTCTCGGTGACGCAGTGGATGACCCCCCGGTACTTCTGCTGTGTTATTCCATCCACCTGGAGACGAGCTTTAATAACATCCATTGGCGTGGCGATGCTCCAGGCTACCACGCCAGCAAAACCGCCAGCCAGCAGGACCCCCATAAATTCTACAAAATTAAGGGGAACATTACAATTAGTGTGCAAGGGTTAAGCTACAGAAGGTTGAAGAGCTTACAATCTATCAGGATATGTGGCGCTCCTCCCGTGGGAGGGGCTGGATTGTTTTCCCTGTTCTCCTTACCTTGCCACTTGGTCACGCAATCCTGGTCTGGCCCAACACACCAAAACAATGAGAGTTTGTAACAATTAAAGCTGGGTACACATGGGTAGATTGCCATGCAATCGACCCACAATCAATCACACCGTGGTGATGTCATCGTGATCGCGGGTCAGTCGAACGGTAATCAATGTGCACCAAAGTGCACATCAATTGCCGTTCGATGGGGACCCAGGACACATTCAGGACATGCAGTGAAGACACAGCATTCGCCAAGCAGGTAAGTGAATGTGCTCCGGGACCACCCACCAAGCAATACACTTAGCAGAGGGGTCCCGACGTATTGTGGAAACATAGCCAAAGAGCTTACAATCTATTGGGATATAAGGATTAAACTCAAATCAGAAAATCTTATAATCTTTTGAGGTATACAGAAAAATACAGAAGGTAGAAGAGTGATCTATTGGGTTACAAGGTAGTATACAGAAGCTAGAAGATTTCACAAGCTATTAAAATACAAATAAGCATACAGAAGGTAGCAATGTGTACAATCTATTGGGTATAAGGAAAGATGCAGAAGGTAGAAGAGCTTACAATTATTTGGGTATATGGCAGGGGTGGACAAACCGGTGGGCCAGATCTGGCCCGTTAAGCCTTTTTTCTGGTCCTTTGTCACCATGTTAAAAAGATGCTCCCCTCCTCTTGTTCTTTGCAATGAGTGCACATAATGCCTAGAGGTGTCCAAACGTTGCCTTGGGGACAATGCATTGGCATTATCATTACACTGTGCTGCATTTTTTAAGTGCAGGAATTTTAAAAAGATAACACAAGTGCCTATTACTCATCACCGCCATCATTAGTGATGCATGTAATGGGCACAGCTATGAGGGGGTCAGCCATTACAGGCTCTTGGTCCGGCCCCCTATCAAAACTAAGAAGCAAATGTGGCTTACGCGTCAATGCGTCTGCCCACCCCTAGTACATGGCAAGAAGTTAGAAGACTTCATTTATTAGTAGATAAGAGCTTAAAATCTTTTATCATATATGAAAAAACAAAGGAAGTGAACTACTATATACACACTGAGTAACATTTACATTGTACACACCAAGGAAGTATGTCTACTAACCACCTCTGTATGAAAAGACACATAAAATCCAGGAGCTAATAATAGAAGCTGCCGCTGCTATAATGTGTGACAGTGGAGCGCAGTCTGTATTTTTCCATTCATTACTATTCAGCATTATCACACAGATACAGTTACACTGCGAGCATCCCGTGCGTTGCTGTCTCTTCATTCCAGGAATGTGAAGTCATGCCAGGCTCACGTGTTTACCAAATGCATTTTTTTTTTACCAAAGGCAAAACGCAGCAACCCAAAGCACTGGGACATTGGTGTGCCCAGGGTGCAGTCTATTTTGGGTTGTATTGTCTGTAGTAATTTAATCTAGAGGCCTCAAGTCAGTAGACAAGGAGACCTGGGATAGTATAGGAGCCTCCTATATAATGACCATCAATCTTTTGAACAACCTACTGACCACGATTCCTGATTTCAGGGAAGGAAAAGCCATAATTTCATATTACATAAGCAGGCTCTACTTCCTATAGTTCTATATAGTGTATTCTGCTGTATATATTGGGCTGTTAGAATAGCCAAATTACATATACAAGCTCTCTTCCTTATTACCATGTTTCACCGATAATAAGGCATCCTCAGAAAATAAGGCACCCTTAAATTTTTGCCTCACGCTGAAATATAAGGCATCCCCCGGAAAATAAAGCACCCCGAAGATACGGTACAGTAACTCTGGACAGGGGGGATCAGAAGGCGTTACTAAAATGGTTACCCCCCCCCCCCCTCTGAGTGCCATTTTGATTCCCCCCTCTGATCCCTCCTGTGTCATTATAAGAGATCCCCCCACCCCGATACCCCAGTGCCGTATTCTTCTTCATAAGAAAAATAAGGCATCCCCCAAAAATAAGATGTAGGGAATCATTGGAAGCAAAAATTTATATAAGACACTGTCTTATTTTCGGGGAAACTTGGTAGTAGTATTAGAAAGTGTCTGTGGTTCAGAACTGTTCTGGGTAAATCTATATCGGTACATGGTAACAGCCATATTACAGGCACTGCTTCCAGGTTAGTATTGGTTTGCAGCATGGAAACTTTTCTTTTAGTCACTGAGATTTTCAGCCTAGATATGTATTAGCTTACTGTACCTGTATTACTCTGCTCCAATGGAACAAGCCATTCCCGGAAGACGGCATAAGACAAGAAGTATGTGGCGAATGAGTGGCAATCTCGAAACATTAGAGCAAAGCATCCTTTATACAACCCAAAAAATCCCTCCTCCTTGGCAATGGTGAGCAGACAGTGCACGGGACCTGTGTACTTGGGCCCGGCGAGGAGAGTGCTTGAGCTGGAATGGTGGGGTGACACTTGCGTCTGTAGGCGGACTTTAGCCATGTCTGCTGGAGATGACACTAACACCTGAGGATAGAGAAAATGCAAAATGTGACTTTAATTTCTTAGGTCGTTGGGGTCAAACAACAAGAAAACCAAGCGGAGGCTTTCCTTTCTTTTCACCTGCTGACCTCACCTTTAAGGTTCACGCTACTCAATGTGCTGTGTCTATAGAATAAAAGTTTTGTCCCTTTAGGCCAGAAACAGAGCACCATACCTAGTTATCATCTCCATAACATATAGACCTGTAGTACACCAAGGTGTACCACTGTTGGTAGGACAGATAACACTTCTTGAGATAAAGGCATAAGACAATTCAAGATTTCTGGTCAACAAGAATTTCCTTGGACTTATATAGATATAACAAGGCACTTTGACAGACAAACAGGAACACATGAGAGAAGGCCAGAAAAAGTTCTGCCTTTTCATATAGTTTGAAGAGTGGGTCAGTATTAGTTGTATTGCTGCCTCATTCCTGGTAGACCTAGTGGTGTGCATTGTACACAGCACGGCAATGGTTGGTCTATCGGTTTTGTTGGGAGACTAGTTTTTTAACAGAACTTGTGAGCTAGGGACTGGTGAACTGTGATTGTGAACTGGTGAGCTGGGGATTAAAGATTGATGCAAAGTCTGCAAGCAAAAGAACACCTATGTAGTTGGACATCCCATTGTCACCTGACCTCATGGATTCCCACAGATGAACCAACTCCAAGCTGCCAGCCTGTGGCCCCAAGCTACCTAACGAAGGGGCCTGTTGGTAGTCTACAGTACTATCCTCGTACTTATTTCAAGATTGGTCATTAGATATGTTAATTACTTTGGTGCTCTAGGTGATTCCCTCAGGCTTTATAAAGACTGTTGACAGTACCTGGACCCCTCCAGCTGCATAACCTGAAATGAAGATATCCAACTTCGAGGGCTTGACGTTTGGCGTCCCGTACTTTAACTTGCATAAGTTGTGAAGGAAATTTCTGTATGCCCCGAAAACAATGGAAGAACTGACAGACACAGTGGAAATTGGCATTGACATTCCTTTGAAGAAACCTGAAACCTTAAAAGGAAAATGGTGACAGTAAGCGACAACCAAAATTAATTGTACATATATAGTATGCACTGTCTATGATGTACATGGTCAACATGAAGAACAAGTTTACTAAAGTAATTGAGATAGGAGCTCCATGGTTTGGAAAAGAAGGGAAGTCTCCGTTGTACTGTTCTAGAGTGACAGTAAAGGAGTGTTGTTTGGGTTAGGATACACAATGTACAGTATATCACACTACAATATTTTTACAATAATGTACTATAATTTAGGTCTTACTTTTTCCATCTTATATGTAGACTGGATACAATGCCAGATTCCATTGTAGTTCCTTTGCGTCTGAATCCGGACCTGGAAGGGAAAGCCAGAGCCATGAATAGTTGAAGTGTACAGAGATTTATATACCACACGATCCTTGTGTGCTTAAAAGATTAATATATCCACAGGTGATGTTCATCAGGTTCTAGTCACCATGTATGTGAAGACACAACCCACAATAGTTTCTGAATACAACCCAACTGTCTTTAATGAGACTTATCTCATTGTAAAGGGCAATGTCTTCTATGTGGTCAGCTATCAGATTGAGGGATTTTGTTTTACTGTATATATATAATAATGCTATTCCTATGTTCATCTTTAATCTGAATCTATCTGGATTGTGCCAAAAAGTAGTCCAAAATTAGCTAATCATTCTGTTAGATATTAGGAAACAGAGGAGCCGCAGAGCAAAACACAATGTTAACTGAAATCTGAAATTAAGGAAATCATTTTAAGTAGGCAGTCTGTATGTGAATCCTATCTATTGAATGGATAGCATAATGGCCAAATGAATGAGCTCATAAGGCAGACTGACTGTCAGAAGTCTCCAGATAGAAAACTTTGCAACAGTATAGGAAAAAATTTTTGCTGATGCAAACCGTATCTGTGACATGATCCCAACACACTGCAGAGCAGATTCAAGGTTTCCATTTAAGTATATTAAAGTATATTAAGTATATTAAATTATGGTATAGTCTATAGAGCCCAGGTGCCCAACCAGGGGTTCTTTGGCAGTCCCCTCAGTCCTCCACTTGCAGACCCTGAAACCTAATTGTTAATGCACAGGAACTTACCTGTCTGCCGAATTAAATGTTATGTGCCCCATCAATATTATCAATGGCTTTGATTATATCTATGAGGCACATAAACTTTGATGACAAAAAATTTGCATTACCATACTACAGTGTTCCCTAATGCTTGAGTTATAATATTAAACAAATTTTGTTATTTAAACAAATTAACAATAATGTCTTCTAGCTATACCTGCTGTCATCTTTCCGTTATTAAATGCTTATACAAGTCAGTATAGATTGAAAATGTTATGCGCTGCCCTTTAGTGATGCAGACGGCCGTACTTGTGGCCCTCCACATCAACTCAGTTGCCTATCAGTGGTATAGAGAGTCTTTATCTATTGAGAAATACCATACCTTCACTGTGTCCAGAGGATACCCCACCATGACACCACATGCCCCTGCAAGAAAACATGGAACATGTGTTATAAATATATATGGATGGTTGGATAAAAAGTGTATGTATGCATAGATAGATTACATTTTGTATGGTTGAACATTTCATCCTGTCTACTCCATCTTTCTATTTTCTAATAGACCCCCCCCCCCCCTCATCCTTTATATGTCAACACAAATCTGTACTGTATTACATGGGGAATGGAGAGATTTAAGGAAGCAAAGCCGATCTCACTAAGCTGTCTGCTCTGTGCGGATGTCACACTGACGTTGCTTCCATTCATTCCCATAGAGGTGACACCAGGAGTGTTATGATGGACATGGTTGTGCTGTGTTGTCCATGGCAGGGTCCCACTACCTGAGCTGGTGGACATTCATGGAAATCTATAACTTTTATCTTGATTATTCTTGTCACTGCTCTTGCCTGAAGTTTGTAATTATATGAGTTGGGGGGCAGCTATGGCTGCACATTACATATGAACTAACTGCCACCTGAAAGAAATGCCAATACAGCTACTGCCACCCAGCTTGTTCTGTTCTATGGAGACAGAAGAGCAAAGAACCAGCACAGGGATAACAATAGTGGACGGTCATAAAATGAGCCACACAATGGTCAAAGTGGGACAAATATATAAATTTTTATCCCATTTAATTTTCTTTTAATCCTAATGACCACGAACAATCATCTTAGGCTCCGTAAATGTAGTATATGTAGGCAGCCTTGTTCATATCCATGCACTGCAGTGATTGTGTGTTGCTAGTTTTCTCATCTCATTACGAATGTATAGCTAACATCAGACCCTTAATAATACATTGGATATTATAGGATCCCTAGGTGTGCTTACTTATTTCGCTGTAAATATGGTACAGCAAACATGTAACTGTAATGTAAATGAAAATGTAAGTCAGCCATAAGGACACAGTCAGACAGTCCATTTAAAAAGGAGTTGTGTCCGTGTCCTTAGCAGTAATTTTTAAGGTGGATGACCATAAGAGGTTGTCAATAGCCGCAGGCCAAACGTGTGGTGCACAGTGGTTGCATACAGGGCAGCTGACAGTTGGCAAAAAAAAAGACTAAAGCTGGCCATACACCTTCAGATTTCCTTCAGATTTCCTGTCAGATTTCCTTCAGATCAGATTTTGTTTTACCAAAACCATGTAATAGGAGGACCTTTCTACACCTTCCAATCACTATGTATTCTATCAGGGAGGCCACTATACTACATGGTTGTTGGTAGATCTGATCTGATCTGAAGGAAATCTGACAAAGAAATCTGAAGGTGTATGGCCAGCTTCAGATACTACCTATCCCATTCAATTGATTGGGAGGGGATCCACTGGACAGCAAAGTAGTGCTCCCCACGTTGTCATTGCGGTGGTGATGGGGGTCACCGTCAATGATAGATGATATTCTATCATTTTGATAGATTTAATATTCAATGGGCGCGTCATTGAGACACAGAAAAGCATCCATGTTGTCCTGTGGAAACATTCCCTTAGTGTGACAAACAAATAATCTATAATTTATTCATTTGATATTTGTCAGTTGTCTATCTGCTATTTACCTTTTCTTTATGTGTACATATTTATCATTTACCTATTAATACTCATGCCTTTAATGAGAATGAGACCCATCCAGGACCACACTACCCCTATGCAGGCAGCCCACCATCCAGCAGGCACTGTGACTTCTCACCCTGGCGTCATTCCTGTACCATCTGCAGACTCTGGGCGATGATTTAGGGATACAAATCATGTCTGCTCATTCATTAAACATTGAGTTACCTATTACCTATTTACAAAGTGATTCTGCCATTGCCTGCAATATCTGGTATCTCTCTATCTCTATTGTACATGTCATCTCCTCTATAATACCATCAGTCAACTGTAATTTCTATTTCCTGGTCCCAGTAACAATTTGACTATATTATCTGGTATATTGGCAGCAGATTTTCTGTATGATACCACTCAGAAGATCCGTCCCAAATTTGGTGAATGTTGTCATTCGTCTGCCATTGGCATAGTCTGAGGGTCCAAATCCTGACCTGTAGATGATATCCCCCCTACGTATAGGTTATAATATAGGATCATGCTGCATAC
This sequence comes from Ptychadena robeensis, assembly GCA_036250615.1. Classification (NCBI taxonomy): domain Eukaryota; kingdom Metazoa; phylum Chordata; class Amphibia; order Anura; family Ptychadenidae; genus Ptychadena; species Ptychadena robeensis. Next base: position 22,900,174 of record CM070043.1, on the reverse strand, counting down.
CTCCCAGGGCTCCGGCTAAGAAGTCCGCCATGTGCTGCCAGCCGTGTCACCCTCCCTCGTTGTCACAGCAGCTGTTGGGTGTCCTAAATGCAGTGACAATATCCTTCTCTGTATTTATATCAGCTCTTCCTCCTGGAATAAAGAGAGAGGAGTGCAGAGACAAGGTTACTCACTCAGCCAGCAGAGTAAATAAATAGCAGCATTAGAGCCAGGACTTACAGTCCCCGGAATGGCGTGTCACACGTCAGGTGACAAACAGTCCTACTTAGTGTTATAAAGGTGACAAGAACTTTGCTCTATCGTATAATAAGCACGGCACCCACTATTTATTAATAATGTATAATATACAAATCACAGCTTTATCTAAATATAAGAATACAGCTAGCTGAAATACCTGACCTTGACTTCAATATACAGCAGAACTCAGACCAGAAGGGGGTGGAGCAGGGCACTGGGGGCCATGTAGCATATGGCTAGCTTTAAATGTCAGGCTGGGCTATGCAAACCAAAGAGCTGAGTGGTGTATTATATACGGTAGAGGAAGTGAGAGCAACAACTCTGCTCTGAATTTAGAAGCAGTGCAGCACTGTGCCCACTCTACCATTGGAAGCTGCAATAGATGGACTTCTCTGGCAGGTATTTATGAGACTGTGTACAAATGGCCTATGGGTAGGTTTAAAATAAATTGGAGGACAGCATTCTTTAAAAAAAAGCATTATAAAAGTAATGGTCATCTAGTGAATTATCTCATTATGTAGAGACACAAGCCAATCTTCATTGACAGACAATCATCAATATCAATGAATGAGGGCCCTGTGACCAATGCATGGGGGCCTCATCCCTTATGGTACCCTCAATATACACAGAAGCACAAGTAATGCTTGTCTTCACTACGACTGCCATGAGGTGTTTCCGTATTACGAACTGTGAAATAATCAGAGTGCCGTTATCGGAGGGTTGGCATTATCGCAGGGTTGGCGAGGACGTGTTCATCTTTGACCTACTTGGACATTAATGGATATTAAACATTGAAAGGCCAATGAGTTCTTTTCCAGGGGACAAGAGGACCTCAGTGCCGTCCAAGTGGACTTAGAACTCCCCTTGACAACAATCCCCGGAGCTCTTCCCCTGATTGGATGTCTTTATCCATCTTTCACAAATCAATTACGTATACGGTATTTATTAACAAATAATTATTAAATATACCTAGAATAAAATGAACAGAGGGCTCCTGTCAGCATGACAATAGCTTTATTCTAGGACGGAAACGTTTTACCCCTGCAGTGCCCCCCCTTATGCAAGGAGCATAAAACTGTTTGTTGTTGTGGGTACCAAACTAAACCCATGCTCCTGGGGCAGCTGGAGCTATCCACCACTGGATGAGATCTTGGGTTATGGACAAGCCTTGCTGTCCTTCTATAAAATGCAGGACTGCTGGTCCTCCATTGATGATGATGTAATCGCCTTAAATGCATACCCTGTAGCTTTACAGTGTAAATGGGTACCACACATAGTCCAAACCAATGGAGATGACATGGAAACATCAGATGCCAAGGGATCACAGTGATAGGAACATGGACATGCATAACCTAGTACATCAAAGAGGTGAAGCATTGTATTGCCAAAAACAAGCTGCCAAGGTATCAGGGACTGTGATGGCACAGACAAGATGGTGAGGTATCAGGAACTGTGATGGCACAGACAAGATGGTGAGGTATCAGGAACTGTGATGGCAAATATAAGATGGTGAGGTATCAGGGACT
>CM070043.1:22871347-22898311 GCA_036250615.1 Ptychadena robeensis | reverse complement strand
CTGTGATGGCAAATATAAGATGGTGAGGTATCAGGCACTGTGATGGCACAGACAAGATGGTGAGGTATCAGGCACTGTGATTGCACAGACAAGATGGTGTGGTATCAGGGACTGTAATGGCACAGACAAGATGGTGAGGCATCAGGCACTGTGATGGCAAATATAAGATGGTGAGGTAGCAGGTATCACGTACGATCGTTCGGGGGCCCAGAATCGGATCGGACAGAGAACCAACATGTTGGTCTTTCTGATCCGATTCTGCACACATTAGGGGGAGTTGCCATTTGTGGAGTAAGGGATCGGACACGGAATTGTCCAGGAATCCGTGGGACAAGGTGGTATGTAGCGATCGGACACACTTGGAATCCGACTGTGTATGGCTAGCTACAAAAAAAAAACAAGCATAAGCATTCAATAAAAAGATTAAACATTTTTCAGATTATCACAAATTTTCTTACTTTATATTATGGAAAGTTAAGCTATGTAAAGCCCCCCCCCCCTTTTCAGTCCTGTTATTCTCCACCAGTCTGTACTTTGAATTGTATTGACGTCAGGCACCACCTTCACGTTGCATCAGACTTCAACGTATACCACAGCAGCAGCTCTGAGAAGTGAGAGGAATGATGGGAAAACATAACATGACCCTGGTTGTAAAACAACAGGCACCAAGGCTAAAGCTTCTATGTGCATCTGGGATAGTAAACTCTCTAGCCCGCAAAACCTAATTTTACCAGTAGGCACTCCAATGAATGAGGGTGGCTACTAGCTGGTATTGTGCCACCAACCCAGCTCTGACCTGTTCAGGCAAGGACCCCACAGATCCTCTGAGGGCATGCTGTAAACTTTGCCACCAAGAAGTTAACAGAAGATCTTTTAGGTCCTCTGTGGTGGGACCTGCATGGGTTGCATTTGTTTTTCCAGCAAATGCCACCAAGATGTTGCCAGAAGATATTTAAGGTCCTCTGGGGTGGGACTCTATAGATTGCACTTGTTTCTCCAGCAAATGCCACAAGATTTTACCAAATAGTCTTTTAGGACTTCTGCAGTGGGACCTCCATGGATTAGTATTGGTTCTGTAGTGGCCTGAGAAAGGGGCACATACCTGTATTATATGCACTGTTATATATGACTGTATAGTGCTTATAAGTTGGTGTGTGTCCCCTTAAGTGTTGCACCTGTTGTTGATAAGTTGCTGGAAGCATGAGTCATGGCTGGGTGTTTTCCTCTCTTCTTTTCCCTCCAAAAAGTAGCTAAGCTAATCTGCCCAGTTACAGGCCTTAAGCCAGCCCCCGTCTAAGGACATAAATAGTCGTCCCTTACAAATGTTCTGGGCTTCTTTTGTCAATTCTCCCTTGATGACCACAGCCTCAGCACTGGTTCTAGGAGAAAGTCCAACCAACACCCAGCCAACAGCTTGGTAGGGACTACTGAAACGTTTATCCCTATGACTAAACCCCCTCTCTGCCCTCGGGAGTCAGAGCTGTATGTATATAATCCCAATAAGCTGTAAATAGCCCCCTACCAGCTTGCGTGAACCTACGCTTTATTGGGGTGTGAGTTTATCCTGGCAAAAGAAGAGGACATCCATCTTAAGAACCTGAGTGCTTTACACACTGCACAACCCCGACACAACAGTTCTACAGCCAATGCCACCAAGACGTTTCCAGAAGATCTTTAAGGTCCTCTGGGGTGGGACCAGATGGTTCAGATTTATTTCTCAAGCAAATGTACATGTTCATTATCTCATTATCACCACACCTATCCAAAAAAATGCAATATTCTTAAGGTCCCCATCTTCTCCCTGGTCTAGTTAATCAGGTGCCTATAGTAAATTTTAAGATTGTGGGCAGAGGTCATAAAAAACACACCAAGCTATGACTACACAGGAAGATGAGATCTATTTTGTGTTCTGACAATGTTTATTGTTGGTGGTGGGTGGCTTTTGTGGTCTTCTGTGGGATCGGATCATATGGGCAAATATTCATCCCTCCACACTGAGCCTCTAGTGACCATGAACCCTTGCACCAGTTGTTCTTCCTTTACTAACAATCTACATCATATAGATCTTCCCTTTCTATTTTCAGGTCCTGTCAGTGCCCCCATTGGGGAAATCTTCCCATCCCTTTGACACAAATATGAGAAAGTACAACCCAAGTTGAGAAGGCCATAGTGACCCCCTCACCATAAGCTGTGAACTACATCATCAGCAATGATTCTGCCCCGTAGCCAGGCCCAGACGCCATGACAAAGAATGGAATGAAGCCAGGAAATTAGTATTTTTAGTACATCACCAGTAGCAGCTACTTTATTTCTGCTGATTTCCATTAAAGCCTTCTGTAGAAAATGCTGACACATACTTCCTGAAGAAGAAATACATTACCTAACGCGCAAGCTCCGCTCTGATTTTATTGTTTGACTGAGCACATAAAAATAGAGGAAGTCAATGGACTAATCATTTGCCAACAACTTTGCCTGTGTTTGTATTGGGCTCTGCCTGACAGATTGTTGTTGTGGTGCTAGTTGGAGTCTGCTTAGACTGCCCCCGGAGGCTGGGATCAGCACTGCGCCTTCAAAGGTTCATCCACCATCATAGTAATGTAACAATCATTTTACCAACGATTGACATTTTTCTGAGGGCTGCAATTATCTTTCACAATTGTTATAAAGATAAGGATAGGGAGAGATGCCCTGCAGTCCAAATCAACTTCTTCTGTAGGGTGACAATGCTGCTACTAAAAAGACTAAAGCCCACCATACACCATAAGATCGATCCATACAATTTCCATTAGATCTACCAACAACTATGTAGTATAATGACCTCCCTGATAGAATACATAGTGATTGGAAGGTTTAGAAAGGTCCTCATATTACATGGTTTTGGTTTGAAAAGATTGTAAGGTAAGGATTGTAAGGTGTATGGGGGCCTTAAGGACCCCCATACACATTAAGCTGGCCATACACCTTCAGATCTGTCTGGCAGATATCCTTTAGATCTACCAACAACTATGTAGTGCCAGGTCCTCTGAGATTAAACACAGGTAGACTTGATGGTTTAGAAAGTCCCTCATATTACATGGTTTTGGTAAAACAAAAGAAGATCTAAAGGAAATCTGACAGAGAAATCTAAAGGTGTATGGGGGCCCTTACAATCTTACCATACAATGTCTACATACAATAAATGTTTGTTCTACCAAAAACCATGTAATCTGAGGACCTTTCTAAACCTTCCAATCGCTATGTATTCTATCAGGGAGATCGCTATACTACATTGTTGTTTGAAAATCTAAAGGATTGTATGGAGTGATCTAAAGGTGTATGAGGGGCCTAAGAAAGAGAAACAAATGCAGCTGTCAACATCTAAGGATTGAAAAGCTGTTACATAGTATTTATGTATGTATATATGTATGTATGTTTATTCTTGGGTTTACATGTTATTTAAATAGTAAGTTGTTTTCTAAAGTGTTTTGGAGTTCAGGTACACTTTAAGGTTACAGATGTTCTTACATGTTAGGTTTACTCTGGTGGCTCTGAGTTTATATACATTGTGCAGGTTATTATAGGTCAGGATCCTTCTTGGTGCTGGGATGAGGGTGGTGTGCCAATGTCCTGTTTGTATTGGCTGCTTGGCATTCTTGGCTGATGACACACCACATTAGAAGCGTCTAGAGATGGCAGAGAGCATTGTGGGTGGGATCCAGGGGAGCATTGGTTAAAAGTGGTTTCATCATAACATAAATCTGGGAGGGTCTTACAAATCAGTGACACCACCACCACTACAGAATCCCCCACCGTTCATCATACCATGTGACCAGAGTGGGCTTTATGAAGGTAGGAAACGCTGATCTAGGGTTTACCTTTGCACAGGCTGCAAAGAAATAGGGTTGGTTATGTGTTATGAAAAAGAGAGTCTTGTGACTCCTCTTAACACACTATGCACTATATTGTATATCTAGTTTGGCAATCCCATCAAATTTCAGTTCTCCATTCATAATGTAACCAAAGCCGCCATGGGACGTCTCTGCTTGTGTCAACTGACTAATGGAGGCGGTCATTGGTCTGGATTCATACAGGGGCTGGAGGGTTCAACTTCTACATGAACTGTCTGAACTTACACACATTGGAGACTTGCAGCATACTATTTTCAGCAGCCTGTGTAATCTGATCTCCCCAGCTCTGTTGCGTACAGCAGAGCAGGTGATATTTATTATATAGAAAAAACAAATATCTTAATTAATGACCCAACATTCCCACCTCACGTCATGTGTGTCACCAGATGCGGATTTCCTGGAATGTCAGGAGTGACTGGTTGGCCTGACTGAAGGTTAGAGAGTTGGGGAAGAGGGGTTGTATGGGCCGACCATACAAATCTGATGTGTTTGTTTATGTTGAAATGTTTATAAACAAAGTTACCAAAAACTGATACATTTTTTTCAACTTTGATTGACAGCTGGGTACTACAATGACTCCGCCCACAAACTGTCTAATCATCTACTTCTGGCCTACTACTATGGATGCTGAACCACCTCACGTTCTACCCCCAGCACCCCAATACTCGAACTCTCCTCCCGCATCTTCAACTTAATGGCTATAGGCAGGGCTGCTCTCAGAAATTTCGGGGACCCTATACTAGGTATCAGAAATTACGGGGCCCAATACTAGGTATCAGAAATATCAGGGCCCCATACTAGGTATCAGAAATATCAGGGCCCCATACTAGGTATCAGAAATTTCGGGGCCTTATACTAGGTATCAGAAATTTCAGGGACCCATACTAGGTATCAGGAATTTCAGGGACCTATACTAGGTATCAGGAATTTCAGGGACCCCTTGCCCCCCAGTCTGAGGGCTCCTACCTAGGGGTGCACATAGTGAGCTCCTCAGATAAGTACCAGGAGATGGTGTTTGGTACTCACCCTATATGTAGGGTGGTCTTTCTCACTGTCTCCCTCACTGTCCTCTGCGTCAGCTTCCTGCATGGTAGGTTCTGCTGCACATGGAACTCCCTGTTCCTGATTGATCTTCCGATTAGCTTTCACTGTCCCCACAGGTCACCAGCTGGCTTTGTGTAACTCTCACAGTACAACACTGCTTGAACCCCCAGGGGGGCCAAGGGAGATGCTGCAGGTCTCTGACTGTTACGCAGATGCACGGAGGCTGCTGTCAGTAGGGAGCACGGGTCCGGGCAGCAGACCCCCTAGATGGTCAGGCCCAGAGCGGGAGTGCCCCCTGTCCCCGTCTGACGGCGGCCCTGGCTATAGGTGATCATTCTCCCCACTCCCTCCCCTACACAGTAACAGTATAGTTATATACAGGGGTGCACATAACATTTTTAGTGAGCTCCTCAGATGAGTACCAGGAGATGGTGTTTGGTATTCACCCCATATGTAGGGTGGTCTTCCTCACTGTCTCCCTCACTGTCCTCTGCGTCAGCCTCCTGCATGGTAGATTCTGCTGCAGATCAACCTCCCTGTTCCTGGTTGAGCCTCCAATTAGCTGTCTCCATCCACAGGTCACCAGCTGGCTTTGGGTCAAATGTTACTCTCACAGTACAACACCGTTTAAACCCTCATATCTCAGTAGTTCAACCCTGAAAGTCTTCTGTAACTAACCGGTGAGACTACCTGGAGTCCAGTCAACCTTTCATAGTCATATTCCAGCTGTCACACAGTGTTTTTCTCTTGTCAGATTTTACCCTTACATATTTCTACTCTGAGTTTCAACCCCAGATCTCCAACACAGTTAGAAGTCCAATCTTTTTTTTTTTAATTATTATTAATTTACATTCCCAATTTCACACCCCTAACTGCAACCTTTCATAGTCATATTCCCGCTGTCACACAGTGCTTTTCTCTTGTCAGATTTTACACTTACATATGCCTACTCTGACTTTCATCCGCAGATCTTCAACACTCTCAGAAGTACAATCTTTTTTTTAAATTATTATTATTAATTTACATTCCCAATGTCACCCCCTAACTGCAACCTTTCATAGTTATTCATGTTTCCCGTCAGTTATCCTAGTGACATAAATTGTATAAATGTAACATTTAGCTGCAGCCGCCCAGACAAGGAATGCCTCCAAGTTGTTAGTACGCATATGAGCTTTGTAACAATAATGCAGGTACGCAGAGCTAGCTTTTGGCCCCTTTTGAGTACCAGAGTACCACTTATGTGCACCCTGGTTTTATATATATTTTTCCCTCTGTGAGGACTTACCTGAGACACTCACCGCCACTGGCTCCTCTTGTGGCCACGTCGGGGTATCTCCAGCTGCTGTAATATGTTATAAGAGCTGGACACTGGCTGGACTCTGGTCATTGGCCTTTATCAGAGAGTACCACTGAGGATGTCTGCTGGTGCCATGGTTAATAAGAACATGGACAGAGGCGCACAACCTAGTACAACGAATGGTTAAATAATGTGGAACAGGATAAGATAAAACAAATTGAAACAAGATGAGACAAAACAACAGACAAGATACTCACATTGAGAGAGGTTTACAAGGGTGGATCACTCAGGGCCATGTGTTTTCAAGGAGGACCTCACTTCCTGGTTGGGGATGAGACCGCTTCCTGCTTACAGATACTGAGGGTTCAATAGGAACAATGGGGCGCGTTTCGAGCATGTGATCTTTTTCCACCATCAATGCCATGGTTAACCTGCAGTTATCACCATCCTGCCAAAATTGCAGTCATGTGATTGAAATAGGTCTGAGTATTGCAAGGTTCTAGGCTCAACGGTCTCTGATTTTAAACAATAGCCAGAATATTATACTGTATAGGAGAGGAAGTCATGGCACTCATCAAAGAATAAATATTTCCACCCAGGCACGCTGGGCATGTAGCACATGGTTTATGAATTCATTGAGGGACAGCTCTCCCTGATTAATAGCCAAATAAACAAAGATTCTTTACAAACCTCAATAGCTCAAGATGCACTACAAATTAACTCTTCTACGTAGCTCCAAACATGGAGTCCTACTTGCTTGTATTTTGTATGAATGGGCTGCAGATGGAGCTCTACACTTGCAGCCGCCTCTCCTGATTAGATTCCTTAGTTCATAGACCAGACGTGTGTGTGAACTATGGCCCGCGGGCCACATGTGGCCCATTTGGTCTTTTTATCTTGCCCTTTGTCACTTTGGTGTCAAGATGCTCTGGCTGCCCTCCACACATTCCCTGCAATAAGTGGAGGATGCCTAGAGGATCAATGTTATGGCCTCCTTGAGGTGGCAGTTTGGCCGATGGTATGGAAATGTATTTATTTATCAATGCAATCCGTTTCAATTTGCCATCCAGGCTGGAAAGGCTTAGAACAGGCCCTTCTGTCAAATTTGTGGCCCACGAGTCAAAAAGTTTGCCTACCCCTGTCACAGACAGATAGAGCAGAAAATGCTTGCTTCCACAATATCTCCTTAGGCATCCAATAGGCTCTGTGAATCATTTGTCACCAATTTTAGGATTGTGTATATAAAGAGATCAATGGAACAATGGTCTCTATGAGCACAAGCGGGGCTGCCGCAGCAACTCTGGGGGGCCAGGGGCTGGTAGCCTCAGACATATTGCCTCTATGGAGTCTTAACTAATAACAACTGGTGATCCTGCCATGAAGGTCCTTGCTCAAGCATTTCCTGATATAGGGTGACCCCATCATCTATTAGCGTTGTCACCATCACACAGGTTGGTAGAGGCACATTACACTGCTGTCACCGATGCCGCAGATTTCCAGGAAATATTTGCAAACAGACTGCATGAGATCAGCAGCGTTTGGTTCCTACTTTGTACACTTTGTACAGCGCCACTGCACACGTTGCCGCCATGCCATCAGTAATCCCCCCCAGAAGAGGCACACGGCCCGTATTATAGATGCGGGTCACGTCTCACCTCCCATCCTCCCCCCACATTATGAATGGCACACCCCCCCCCCCCCCCCCCCCCCCCCCCCCCCCCTAACCCTTCTCCAGCGTTGAGGATGCTGAGCTTTCGCTTAGCAATTGGGCGTGGCTAAGGAGGCCCGGGGGTGTTGTCCCATCCTCCTGTGCTGATTGGACGAGGCGCGCCTCCTAAATAAGGACATTTGCACCTTGGTGGGCGGAGCTCCTTAGAGTGTGGCTGAGCTGGGCACGGAGGGAGCGCTGCGGACCGCCGGGGGGGCGCTGGGCTGTCGGGATTATTTTTGGAACGAGAAGCAGCAGAAAAACACAACGTCACACAAACCCCCTTCATCATCTTCATCCTCCCTCTTCCCTGCACCCGCGGCTACTACTCAGCACCGCATTGGGTACAGACTGCTGCTGCTGCTTTCTGTCTCCATCCCGGGAGGAATGGCGATGGATTTCTTGGCTGGATGCGCAGGAGGTGAGAGACCCCCATCTATACACAATGGGGGTATAGTATACGGTATCCATTAACAGCCAATCAGCGATCTGATCTGATGGAAGGGGAAGTCTGGGCTCAGCTTTATTTATTTGGGGGTGCATTGGATGGGGATCACTGGATGGATCATGGGATGGGGGCACTGGACGGATCATGGGATAGGGGGTATTGGATTGATAATGGGATGGGTGGCCATTGGATAGATCATGGGATAAGGGGCATTGAGTTAATCATGGGAAGTGGACCACTGGATGGATCATGGGATGGGGGAGGGCAAATGGATGATAGGATGGCATACTGAAATGGGCATTGGATGAGAGTGAGGTAGATTATGGGATAGGGGTGATAAAGAAGAGCCAGGACTCATGGTATGATAATGATTGTTCTGATGCATCATGGGGTGGGTGCAAAAAATATGTTTTCTGTGATAAATACTATACAAATCTGATGAAGTCAATCTTCCATTATCCTTCTGGCTCATGAGATAGATTTGACCCTTCTTGATCTAGGCATAGGTCCAAATAATAGACCATGGGATGGTGCAAGGTAGCTGGTTCGTCATAGGATGGGTGCATTGGGGAAGGATAATGGGTTGGGTGCAATGCTGGTGGATCATAGGATGAATGCAATGGGAATTGATCACAGGGAGGGTGCTATGCTTATAGATCATGGTATTGGTGCAGTGATGGTGAACCATGGCATGGGTGCAATGGGGATGAATCACAAGATGGGTGCAATGGGTATGGATAACGGGTTGGGTGCTATGGTTACAGATCGGATGGGTAAAGTGCTGGCAGTTCATGGAAAGGGTGTGGAGGAGGAAAATCATGGGATTGATACTTCTAGAGACAGATGTCGTGCTGCCCCACATTGCCAGACATATGCCTTCTCTAACAAGAATTGCACCGTCACTTCGAAGGTTTGTGACCTTTTTAATATGATTAGTCACAGGTGATCCATCTTGTTGGTAAATATCTTCACTTAAATTTTTTTAATTCTTGATGCCTCAACCGGATATGTTGTAAGCCGTGGTTTATATGGTTGTAGAGCAGGCAGCAGGCCATACTAAGGATATCGGTGGGCAATAAGCGTTCTAGCCCCTGGCCTCTTCTTTACCTGATTTGCCCAGCATACCACCCTTTCCTTTATATAGAGAGGGGCAGACGGAAAAAAATTTTACACGCTGAAAAACAATCAGTTGTAATTATCTTCTAGTATGGTGGACAAAGGCTACACCCTGCTTAGGAATTATCCCATAAAATGATTGTCAAATGATTCATACCAGCTCATACGTAAAGGACAGCATCTGGCAATCTTAAAATGTTGATGAACTAGACTTCCCAGCATACCAGTCTGTAATAAGTTGTCTATACCCAAGTCAAGGCCAATGCTAAGATCATGCTCAGATGACGGTTGAAGATCTATTTGATGGTTTAAGATCCTTCTAAAGCTAGCCACACACGGTTCGATTTTGGTTCAATCGATGCTCGATTAGATGAATTTTTTCATCGATTGAACGAAAATCGAGGAATGCCCACATGGTACGATCGACGATAATTGTTCGATGAAGGCAGAAAATCGAATCGAATTTTGATCGGACATGTTGGAAAATCATCGTCGATTGTGCCAAAATCGTTTTATAATCGATGATGTTTGTGGTGTTTCTCCTGGATCGATTAGATTAGATATACATAACATAGACCACTTCAATCGGGAATTCAAACGTTTCAATACCAAAATCGACGATTTTAGTAATCTTTTGGAATCGAAATCTCACCACAATCGCAAACTCAATGTGGGGTGTATGTTGATGCGATTAAGATCGATTTTCGATTAGACGATTGAATTCCTCGATCTAATCGAGCATCGATTGAACCAAAATTGAACCATGTGTGGCTAGCTTTAGGCCTAGGATGTGGTTGAATTACAGTTCCTCCAAGTGCCAGTCTGGTGGTTGTCTTTGTGTCTTCCCTTGCTTGGCGGCACTCGCATAATGAATCAGCAATGCAGGGTGGCGTGCCATGTGTACCTGAGCACCTGCCCTGGCTGCATGTGACGCTGGAATAGGGATATTGCCTAATAATGTTGGCACCTTATGCAGAGGAGACCATGCATGGTGTGGAGGACTGTCTGTGCCCTACACATAATATATAGGGAATGTACACTCCCTGATGACTTTTTTTGCTGTAGATAGGAAGAATCTGTAGAAGTTTATGTATGACATGTATGCATAGAGAAATTGTGTAGTTGCTGATGCCCGGTGTAGGAAAGCCGGCCGGCATCCGGCTGTGACGCCATTATTTAGAGGGGAAAACCATTGTAGAACAATTCTGCACAACCTTTTTATGGTTGCATTGCCTTGCTGCTGCCTTCTTCTTCACAGCTAAAACACAATGGCTGTAGGAACCCCTAGGCCCAATAATCCCAGGTCTTGCGGTTACTAGATACCTCATAGATATCTGCTCTCCTCCATGCTATTCAATGAAAAGAGAAGTCTCTTGATTCATGATGGTTGATTCGGTGTTTGACATTCATCTCCTCCACTAACCGTTACATGGATTTTTTTTAAATGATCGCATGTGGCAGACACTACATACCGTACTTATTGAAAGCAACTCACGTTTAATGACTATTCATGGTGGAACTTTACCACCTTTTTATGACTGTTCTGTTGGTTGATGATGTTGACCATAAATGCCAGTTCTTTGTTCATCGTTTTATTTTCTTTACAGTATGTAGCACTGCAAATACAATTGAAAGAAGATCTTTCCAGAAACAGCCGGGTGTTGGGAGTTCCCTTGTCTTCTGTAAACAATAGTTATTGCCTGGGGGTTTCTATCCCACCCGGAGCCATGGAGGGGGTCTACACACCATTTCCAATCACATGGACTGTTTGAGGGCAATTCATCTTCTACTGTGTACTTTCTCTACACACTATATTGTGTTACCCGCACTAATGATTGCTGTTAAGTTTAAACTGTATTCTTATCACCCCATTTCAAAGTCCGCAACTTGTCTGCCCATGTGCTCTTGAAGTGTGCACCAATGAAACGTCTCATGTCTTATATCCATTAGAAAGGTCCAGGAGATGGTATTTACCTATTTGAATATATATACATTTTTGTACTTTGCTACGGTCTTAGGTGTTGAAATTGGACACAGTCTCCGCTATATTACTATAATGTAGGCCATCGTCATCCAGAGCAGCACACTGTGGACAACAATGGGGTGTGTGTGCTCTTAATGTGATGAGATTAGTCCATGTAATGACTGTTACGTAGGTGGCACGCATGGCATTGACGTGGTCACCGACAGTGTGACTCATGCTATTTGTTGCCAGCTTCTACTTCCTGCCTTTCACAAGCTGCTGCAGTTGTGATTCTCTTGTCGTTACGTTGGCATCTTTCTGGTCGGACCACGTGGGTTACTGGATTATACACGCGTTATTACATTGGGTGAAACATTAATCTGCCTGAGGGTCACTTTGGCATTCCTTTACGTGCCATGCCGTTATTTTTAAAGCTGCACTCTAGCAAAAACAGGAGGAATACACACAGGGCTTGAGCAGTATATGTTTTTTTTATTCCTTTATTTAGTTTGCACATCTAGTTATCTGATTGGTCTGTTTCTCCCTCTTCTAGCCATAGCTCTGCTGTACAGTTACAAATACTTATGTCTCCTATAGAATTGCAAATCTGCTATAATGTGCATCTTCATTTCCAAAAACATGTCAAGTTCCATAGATAAAGTAAAGTCAGGGGTGGAGTTTTGTCAGATGGGTGTTGGGAGGGATCTAAGTATTCAGGCGTTCTCATAGGCTGGGAGAAGTGAGAGGCAGGGCTATGACAGATGTTGCTTTCATTTGTAGGTGGAGCCCTGAAATCTGTAGCATAGATTTTGCTAATCTCTGTGCCATCTTTGTATTCAATTGTTATAATAGGAGCATAATTGTTTTATAATTTGTGGGTCTTTAACGTTATAATGGGCAGCTCATCATTTAAATCAGTGGTTCTCAACCTTTTTAGATGTGCAGCCCTGGAAGTGTCGGTGTGCAATCTCTTCTGCATTACAAATACCGGAAATGACACTCTGCGGCGTCACTTCCGGCACAATCCGGTAAGTGTAATGTTTTCGTTCTCCAATTTTCCCACCCTGGTCATGATGATGATGTGCAGGGCGGGAAGTTAGGGTCCCCACACACGTAACAAGCCGCGAACGATTTTGCTGCCGACCGATGTGCATGTAGCCGTCGGCGGCATAATTGGCCGCGGATTGCGGGTGCCCACATGGCGTATGGACCCCTGTCGTCCCAAAGCTCAGTCAGCCAGAGAACGGACGAATGTCCGTAAATCTCTGGACAATGCCATTAGTTTGAATGGGGACCAGTCCAAACTAACGGCCGGCACACAAAGAGTGCCCACTTATAGTCTGAGTGATGGAGAGCATGTCATCACATTGCTCTCCACAACTCATCTGTTGGTCCCGACTTGCTACACTACAACACCCCATCCTAAGTTGGGAGGGAGAGAGGGGGGCATTATGCTTCTTCCTTATTTCCCACTTTGCTTGTGAGCATCAGCTTTGCTGCTTGGTAGCAGCAGCTCTGATGGTTTCAGTAAACACAGCAATGGTTGTTAGACCCCTGAGGGAAATGCAACCCACAGGTTGAGAACCTCTGATTTAAATGGACTAATGAACACCTCACAAGGAGAGGGAAATTTGTTGCAGTAATATCGGATAGCTCACCATGAAAAAATGCGGTTCACCACACACACAATACAACAGGTCTGGGCTGTAATGACCCCTTCATGCATCCAACATGAAGTTGCGTGAGTTACCCAAATTTGCTTATAATGGGCCCCAAGGCGAATTGGCGTCCCGTGGTGTCCGTGCTCCATTGTTGGCAGAAGCAGATTAGAAAGAAGTGTCTGTACAGCTGACGAGGTTATCGCGGGCAATGAACAATTGCCCAAAGCGTGGGATGTGGAGAGTCATGTGGGGCTTTTATTTATCTTTTTAAGCCAATTAACCTGACGAAATCTTCTACATAAATTCTCCATCTGCCATAAGGGATGTGTCAATGGAACTGATACTTTATCTATATTTGTTGAAAATTATACATTAAAATCTAAAATAAATTGTGCGTAGAAATTGGCTCAAAAGAAGACTGACATAAATATTTTTTTTTTGTTATCACTGAATACAAATATTGGCAAATATCAATTGTATTGTGTGTCGGGGTGGTTGAGCATATTATATCAGGAGTACCTGTACCAATATCTCCAATAAGATGGTACCTGTGTTTCAGAAGCCTAAAGCTAGGAACACACGGCTCGATTTAAGCGTGCAATCGATGTAAATCAATGAAAATTTACATCGATTGTACCAAAATCGTAGCGCAGACACATGGTACGATCGACGATTTTAGTTCGATGAAGAGCTTTACATCGATTAAAAAGTGTTAGGACTAGTTGGAAAATTATCGTCGAATTGTACCATGATCACTTTTTCATTTTCATTGTACAATTGTATTCAATGAAGTGATAGTTTACTGTTTGTAGGGCATCAATGGCATAGATAGATGATTTTAGTCAATAATCAATGTTTTCTACATTGATATTGTATGACCCTATAGCGCACACGGTACAATCGATAAAATACCAAAATCGAGGTTCTTCATCTAATCTTACATTGATTGTATGCTTAAATCACGCCGTGTGTTCCTAGCTTAACTTCTATGATGAATGAGTCTATTGTTTAGATCTTCCTTTAGAACTTGTGTTAAGTTGGTGTGTACACGTGTTTGGTGGGGGAGGGGAAGCTGAGTAAATCTTAGGACTGGAAGGACAGAAACATGAATGCGTTGGCAGATAAACAGCTTTTGTTTATGTATTTAATCAACGTGTTTAACTGTTTTGGCTCTGTTTCATTCTCCCTTGCTCATAAGCAGGGTGTGTGTGTGAAGGGTTCTGATTTGTCATCACACTGCGTTCCATTCTCTCATCTGCAGGTCAGGATATGTCTGATAAGTGAGGAGGCAGCCATTAATTTCATTCAGAAAACAAAATATCTGTTCTGTGCCTCCTATGTGGCAGCCAAGCTTTAAAAGAGCCTTGGCCAGCTCCTCAAGATTGGCCACCCATCCCAATCTTGGGTTGGTCTCCTTTAGCCTTGTCCTCCAAACAAACCCAGATCCTCCTTCATCATCCAATTGGATCTTGTGGTCAGCCAGGAAGATGCCACCTCTCTGGTTGCTGATAGACTTTAGGATTGCCCTATGTTTAGGGAATGTCATGGTGGAACCTTCACTTCAGCAGTAGGGTAGGTGGTCTTCCTATAGGTGATCCAGCTCAGATGTAGATTAAATGCCCTATTATTTTCTGTACCAGACAGAAAAATAACTAATATATATAAAATCTAAGCTAAGGTTAAGCCCACTGGGGTGGTCAAGAACTGCGAGGTGACCACTTCGGTGGGTGGGATGTGACAAGCCACGGCTACCTATAGGGCAGGGGCAGTAGAGGGTAGATCATAACCTACAACCCACCTGAAAATTTGAACTACTCATAGCGATGGCTAAAATCCAAAACAATCTAGGCTTGTTTCACATGGGTGGCCACAATGTGGCTTCAGTTGCCGCAAAATCACATGTCTTTCTGCTGACCAAAGGGGTTTAGTAAAGGCCCCATACACCTTACAATCTTCTACCAAAACCATGTATATGAGGACCTTTCTAAACCTTGTATGTATTCTATCAGGGAGGACCCGGCACTACATAGTTGTTGGTAGATCTAAAGAAGTGATCTAAAGGTGTGTGTGTGGGGCAAGTAAGTGTTTATAAACCAATAGCAACCTTTAGTCGACTCAACAGTTCCCTTTAAATCCATGGAATACACGTCCTCTGTCCTACCTAGCGAGTTATCAGAATACATATCTTTACAGCACGTATATATAAAACGCTAGAGTAAAGCAGCCCATACACAGGTCAGATTTTCAATCAATCAACTTAAAACAATCAATTTTTAAGTCTGTATAAAATTGTATGTTGATTGTATCATGCCCCATATGTAGTACAAGATTTTTGATCGATTTTTTTTTTTTCACTCGACATAATAATCGATACAAAATAGTCCGATTGAAATTTCAATCATAAGTGAGGTAGAATAGGTAGAAAAAAAACGATCAAAAATTGGTTAACCACACTTTTCAATCCAATTTTCAATCGACCGATCAAAATTTACCATCCAGTCCGATCAAAAAACGACTGAATTTTCACTAAATTTTGATCGGATTAAGTCAATTTAACCAGGTGGGCAAAACTCAATTCTCAATCAATCGATTAAAAAATTGATTGTTTTAAGTCGATTGATTGAAAATCTGACCTGTGTATGGGCTGCTTTACTACTACCAGAGTCTCTTGCTGACTCCCTTGTTATTGGTGTGAGCTTTGGGTTCGCTGGGTCTGCACTTCCTTTGCCTGTTATAAGCACCTCTCACCATCCCTGCTGGATATATATTAACCCCTGTTGAGTTGCACAATTGAGTTCATGGTTTATGACCCCCTATGGTTTTCCACTGCTAATTACTTGGCAGTGCCAGTATGTATCTAAAAATGGAAAATGATCCTCTCAATGTTCTCTACAACACTGTGATTACAGCCCCTGTAATGTCAGAGAGTGAGGATTAGCCCCGTCGTATTGTAGTTTCTCAGCCCTGGAGAATTATACCCAAGCTATGCATGGTCTGGGTGCTTTCGCATACTCTGAGATTTTTCTTTCAGTTCCTGAGGGCCCCGGAGTCTTTGTGAAGGTCAGTCCTCTGCATGGAGACGTTTCTCCATGAATAATGTATGGCTATTACCATAAGAAAGCTGATCTTCTGTTCCCATTAAGGTTCATGCTCTGGCAGGACCGGTTTGTTTATGCTCAGGAGGTGCGTTGTGGGCCGTACCCTGGGCTCACACCCATCTCACACCCCCAATCCATCCAATCAGTGCAGCCCAGTCTCATTTCAGATGCCATATGGCGTGTGTATAATTCTATACACACATAGCTTAGAGTGCATTTAAGGTCACCAAGTAATAGTGCAGCAGGGCCTCCTTCAATGTATATCTCTCCTACCTCAGATTGGATTTCATGGCCTAAGAAGATTCAGACAAGAGCTGAGAAAGTTCAGGCCAAATCCAGCCTTGTAAAACATTTGTGTTTATGTTCAATTCGATTATGGTTTCTGGAAATGGTCAGGATCTTCTTCTAAAGAGCTGATCACGTGTTTTTCAATTACATTGTACCAACTCTCTAGTGTATAGCTGGGCATACACTGTTAATTTTTTCCTTCAATCGTCTAAACCTACGATCTCCCTAAAGTGATAGTATAACATTGCATTCTTTTTTTACCAGCACATAGTGTGATGGATTCCAAACAGATCAATTCATTTCCAAAGCCCTGACTTCAAAGCTTCGACTAGGCAATTGTCGATTGTTTGAAAATCAATTCCTTTTTTTTACAACAAAAAAATGTAATTGAGCGGTGATCATCATGTTGGGAAATTTCAGTGTATGGTACAATTTCCAAACAATCGACAATTGCTTAGTTGATGCCCACCTTGAGGGCCTGTCTGGTTGGTTGGATTCTTGAGGGAGTAATTAACTAGGACTGGGATATCAAAGAAAGCTTAAGAGGGGCACCAAGATTCCAGTGTACTTAAGCATTAATGATCGTTTACTGCAGATCTGCATCTAAATCTCCTTGTTTGATCTTATCGGTCTTCTCCGTATGTAGTAATAAAACTATTGCTCTGCACTTGCAGAACTCCTTCAGAATTTGTGCTAGGCCATGCCTTGGAGGACTGAGAACCTTTGGCCTAGGAGAGCAAACACAATAAACTAACAAATACAACCAACCAGCCCTTTCATGGTTGGGGCATGTGTGCAAGGTATACTAGTGTGCCTCAGTGATTGGTGGACATGGGGAGATGTGGGCGATCCTAAACCATTTGGACTGTTCTGGTACATCCATTCATCTTTTTAGTGTAGATTGTAAAGCAGGGAACGCACGGCTTGATATTGGAGCCGTTCGATGTTCCATGCAGCATCGTAATGCTGTCAGATTTTGGAGGAGCAGCAGACATCAACCGTGGTTTATGGTCATGCCCGATATCCCTAGCAGGATTAATTGGTCCCGTTCGAAAACAGGGATGGCCGCATTAGATATGGGCCAGATAGAACGATGTACACGTGTGTGTACCCAGCTTTATGCCTGCCATACACACACTGATTAGCGGCGATTTTGCCACTGACCGACAGGCGTGCGCTCTCGCACTCGGCCGGCGTCTTCATTGAAGGTGACAGCTGGCACACAAAGGGTGCCCGCCGATTCAGTCAGCCCGGGAATGCAGCGTGATGACGTCATCACGCTGCATTCCAAAGCTCATCGGCACTCGTCTGTCGGTGGGTGTACGGCAGGCATAAGTCTTGGGTGCCCATGACCTTGTTATTGGTGGTCTTTTGTTAGACCACATAAACACTCCATTCTGGGAACGCTCCATGTGACTTTTTCATCAAGGTCAACCAGATTGTTGCATTTGATTTAAACACATCAACCTCAACTGACGGTTTCTTGCTGCCTTATATGTTCAGGGGTCATTGAAGCCAAATCTTCAGAGTTATCACTTCACCTGTTTGAGATATGCATCCCTCCAACTTAGCAGTTCTTTCGGGACCCCCTTGGCAGTCAAACAACTATTTCACAGGGGTCGCTACGTTCACTGAAAGCCTCAGCTGATGCCCACAAACAGGGTGGTAAGTTAGGAGGGAGAATAATGCCCCCTTCCCTCTAACCTAGGAAGGGGGTTAATAGGAAGGAGGGGACATTACGCGTTAAGCTGCCATAAACGGATTTATGCCCTTGAGATGGAGCAGCCTTCAAGCTCAGCGAGATGACATCATTGCACTGAGCCCGCTATTAAAGGAGCTGGAGGCACAGCACTGCGGTCCCCATTCAAAGTAAAGGACATCAACCATGATTTATGGTCATGTCCGATATCCCTGTTCTCAAGCAGGATTGATCACGCTCCAAGACAGGGGTGGCCTCATTAAATATGCGCTAGATTGATGGCTGTGAACATGCATAGCACTCAAAGTGGCCATCAATCAAGCTCATATCTATACGTGTATGGGCACCTTTACTTGATCATGCTGGAAGTGGAGTGTCATTTCTGGTATTTGGAATTTGGAAGGGTCACTCTACACCAGCACATCTACGCTCCAACTACAGAAAGTGACACTTTGTGACGTCACTTCCGGGGCAGTGGATCTAAAAAGGTTGACAATTACTGCTCTAAACAAGCTTTTTCTATAATAGACATTGAGGATAGCTTGGGGAATGTATAATATTGTTTTGGTTTTTTTTTTACACTTGGACTATAGTAAAAGATTTATATAAAATCTATATGAAGTCTTTATTTTTCCTATGGATGAGAACACATGAGCCCCGGTAGTTCAGGGAATGAATGAATGAAAGCGATGTCAGCAGACTTTGAAAATGCAAAAATCCTTGGCAAAAAGATAAGCATTGATCTTTGTACGTAGGTGAACCATGTGACCCCCATCTGGGAAGGGGCCGGTGTGCTGTACGTGTCTTATGCAGTGAATGATTGTACAATCAGTAGCCATGTACATGTGTATCAATGGGGACATGGTGAAGGGACAAATAAAGGAGGCTCCCTATGTAAATATTTAGGAACCCTGAACCCAAAAATAAAACCTTTTGCAGCTTGCCAGTCCTAAGATGTGGCGTCTGCATTTGTTTTTTAAATTTTCTGTAAGTGAACAAAATGCCCGTCAATTCTTCCAAACAACTTTATTTCAAGTATAAACTTCCAATCTCATGTAATGGAAATGAAGGGAGTGTGACAGCCTCAGTGGCTCTTGCGCAGTAAAGTGAGCAAGAGTTGTTACCCTACTTCATGTGTTGCTGGAAGGAAAGTCAGGTAATAGAAGCTGAAAAATCTTTTTAACAATTGATGCTTGCGCCATTTTTGAGGTCTAGTGATCTACATTATATTACATTTTGATTTAAATGTTTGATTTATAATAGGGATACGAACAAACAAAAGGGAACCTCATATACACAATACACTGAACGGGGCCAGGTAGTGTTCTATTAACTAAAGCTGTCTGTGTTTTTGTTTGCAGGAGCAGCCGGTGTGTTAGTTGGACATCCCTTTGACACAGTTAAGGTGGGTTTATTTCTGTCATCATTTCTTATTAGTTATGAAGATTGTTCGAAAAATATAGAGGATCCCAACCACTGGGAGATGACCAATGACACATGTCGCTGTCCCTGTTAGCTGCTACAGAGAGACTTAAATATAGGGATCTTCTACTGTTTTTTTGGTCCCCATATTTGGTAGGGAAGCCCCCACTGGGGGAAAAATGCTGACTCCATTCCAAAAAACACCTTTATTGATGGTGTTAGGCACCGTCTGTGACCTGTTATGGGATTTTTCCCTCACTTCTTGTCCCAGTGACACCAGGACATTGTATCCATCAAGGTGACATTAAAGGCTGTAGCAGGAAAAAAGCTGTCTCCAATTTTTTTCTGGAAAAATTTCCTGTTCGTTCCTGTCCTCAATGATGTCAATAAACTTGTTCCTGTCTGTATTGTGCTGATTTTAGATAAACTTTAAAGTCTGCTACTATGCCTCTTAAGTGGCCCCCTAATAATTAATGCCCATCCCCAGACATCCCTCCTTCATTTGGGGAGGCTGCAACCCATTTCCTGTCTTGGTGACCACACAGGAAGTTTATAAAAACCTCTTTAAATTTAAGATATTTATTTCAGGTCTTTAACTGTGGATACTGAACTTGTCTGCTCCCAGTAAAGCGTATAAAAAAAAAAAAAAAAAAATCCACTTCTTGTCTGGTAAAAAGGGACAGGTCTTGGCACAGGAAGTAAGAGTAAATCCCTCAAACAGAAACAGAGTAATACAAATATGTTAAGTAGGAGAATTCCTATTGGCAGCATTTGAAGATTTTTCCTCACTTCCTGCTTTGTTAAAAAGTTGTTCTCAGAATAGGAAGTGGTATCTCTTATGCAGCTCCATATTTCAGGATAAACTTTCAATCAATCCAGTTGGGGACCCTGTTCGTGTTGATGGGCTTCGGTTCTGTGGATGGTGGTAATTTTTAGAATTCATGAAGGGACAGATAACCATCTGCACAGATAGGCCTGTTTTGCCGGTTGTGTTTTCACTTCCAGGAAGAGAGAAGAAAACATTTTTACTAATCATGCTTTTGTTACTGTCTCCCATGGCCAGCCTGGCTGACTGTATTAGAGATCATGGCAAGCTTACATCTTCTACATGAAAGGAACCTTGTGCTGTGTACGCTTGCCATGATTTCATTTGGGCAGTTTCTGGAAGTCCTTCGGGGTTCTGCCTTAAAATGAACCTGTCATTATGTGATTAATAGCATTCTGTAATGTTTCACCTTGTGAACCCATTAAAGGGATCTTTCTTTAGCTATGGTTTAGGACTCAATATGGTTTGTGAACCTGTTGTTGGGTCCCTGCTGTAGAGCATATCTAAATCCAAGCTTTACTGAATGTTCTGGTCCTGGTTGGCAATGGATCCTCTCTGTACTGTAACAGGTGGTGTTATGGCGATCACTGTCACCAATGTTACTAATAAGAGTGATGTAAGGTAGGATCAACAGGCATTTGTGAAAGAGGTAGAATACCAGATATAACTCAGGGTTGAGTTCTATCTGGTTCTCTTTTAAGATGTCCCTTACTTCATGACCTTGTCATCAGGTTAAGGTTCAACCTCCAGGTAAGCATGTTTATCTGTGGTTGTCCAGGTCATGGGTCATGGGGAAGCTTTAGTAGTCAGCCAAACCTGACTGGCAGTGTTGATGACTGCTGTAACCTGTCCAAATAAAATGAAAATTTGGCTTGGATAGGCCATGAAACGTCCTTCAACATTACCAAACAGGTCAACTACCCTACCAATGGCTGACATTCTTGTTTAATGACCCCAAGATAGGGAAGTGCCAGGTGTCACCTATAGTTGGGCTGAGATTATCCTTCCTAATGAAGATGTAGACCATAAATGTCTGAAATAGGCCCTAAATCCTTCCTTGTTTGATCAAGAATGAAGGTTAGGATTACAGGTGCACTAAATCTTAGGTGGAGGTCCTCAACTGTGCAATGTTGTCACTTTTTCAGGGATTTGATTGGCAATTAGACAAATTCTTATAAACTAACACCAACCTCGCCCATGCACCTATTAATAAAGTGACTTTTGCAGGACAGTTTGTTTGCCTTGAGGAAGTGTAAGAAATTTTCCCTCCCAAGTCTATGAACAATTTTGAAGTGTATCCGCTCCTACATTGCTTCCCATCATGTTCTACTGTACCTACTTCCACCATACCAGGACAACTCTTTAAAGAGTCCCAAGGTGCTAATTATATTTTGAGGATCTTTGCGGGTTCCTTTACTACTAGGGACCAGCATTAAAGAGATCCTTGTACAGAGATGACAGGTTCACTTTAGGCCGACTATGGCTTCCTTCATGCTAACTGTCCACTCTCTGGTTAACAGTTTGTATGTATTGTGTTGTATTGCATTGTTGCTTTTATTTTCCTCTGCTCTCCAAGCCAGGGGGAGTCTTAAGAGTGTTACTTTGTTGTAGATGAGGGATAAGCCTCTTCCCACGCAGTATGCGGCCAGTAAGTATTGTCCAGGTGAATTCTTTCTCTCCAACTGATTTACTTCTGAAATTATCTTTATCTGGAGCACAGCCATTTAATCAATGTGTACACTATGATAGAACTATCACTGGACTTGCCTCTGATTGTATCTCTGTACTGTACAGTGTATAGACCATCTTCACCCCCAACCATCACAGCTTTACATTGTGTTGTATGTCCTCCGCATGCTTGCTTTGCTTAATATCATTTACCTAGGTGCTCATTGCTTTGTGTATGGAAACCTAATGCTCTAAGAGACGATTGGTGGAGTAGGTTGAGAAGCGCATTCTGTTCCAACATTCTCCACCATATCTACCTTGCACTTCATGACTTCTTTGGAAGTCCTGATCAGTTCCCTTTCCGTCCATGCCGTAAGATTTAGAACTCTTCCTTCTGGATATATGGGTGCGGTGGGTCTGGGAGCTGCCATGGCTTTATGGTTTTTACAAAGGACCTTCCAAGTATGGTTGGAACCAAGATAGAGATGCCCCATACTTCACTTGCTGAAAGCCCCCAAAAACCTTGATGAAGATCCAAAATTTCTTTGCTAGACAATGTCTTCAGTCTTATCTTCTGAGATTGAAGGTCTTCAGTCTAGAGCAATGAATATACAAGGACCTTATACTATCATGGAGCCTTATCTCTTGAAAGGAATTTCCTGTGTCTCTGAGAAAATGGATGATACAGTTTTGATACTCTGACACGGATTGCCAGGGAATGTCCTTGTACTTTGTATCATGTTTATTGTACTTCCCTGACAGACATCTAGGTGATCACTTATGTTCTCCCCTTGTATCTGCTTAAGCTAGCCATACATGGGTTGATTTTATTTTGCGATTCAATTTTTAATAGATCGATTCGTTCCCAGCATGTCGGATCACTTTTTGAACGATTTTATGTTTGGTTTCTTTTAGTTGATCGAACAGTGTATGGCTACTTTTACAGTGGGCGAGACCAGGCAAAACTGTTTCATGGAGAGCTAGCAGGTGGAGAAACCACCCTGATGTGTTGGTTTTTCCATTCAGATGCCATTTGTTGTCATCTTCAAATCATTCGTATTCTGGTGGTGTCCAGATATTAGTAGGCAAAACATTCCCCCACCAGAGAAATCTCCACCTGAATTGCCACCACAAAGTCAAAGGATGGTTCACTTCCCATGGTGGATATTTTATATACAATAAACCGCCTCTAAAGATGAGTCCATCACATTCAGCCATTGATCCAATTAGTGGGTGGAGTTAGCTTTTAAAATATGAGTCTGATAGAAATGAGGTTCCTTTAGCGGTTTTCCTACAAATAAGCCCCGTCTCCTCCCCTGATTGGAGGACAAGCTTCAGTCGGCAGCTGGAGCTCTCAGCTTTGCAGCTCTTTAATAAGTAAATGGCTCGGATAGATTCCATGTCAACCTCCCAGCTGATTATCACCCACGCTGATCACAACCTAGAGCAAGGGTTTTTCCATGATGCAAAAGTATATAGCAGCTTCCGTCTGGGGGTTTTCACATGCTCCGTTCCAGCAATACAGTCCTATAGAAGTGAACCTTTCCCTAAAGTGGAACTGTAAGGGGGAGAGAAGGTGCACAAATAATGAAGTCTATATGTAGAATCCTTCCTAGAACACATTTCCCTGTGATCCTGCCAGTCGGTCCATGTTATTCACTTCCTGTAAGCTAAATGTTTTACAGGACTAGAAATTCAGCTTTAAGGGTAAACTGCTCCACAGTGCCCACAGTTACAGAGCCCAGTGAGTACTTGGTAATATACATAGAATGGCTATTGCTTAGGCACAGGTCCACTTTAAACAACTTTTAGGACTTTCCCCCTCCGGAAGCAGAACAATGCCGGAAGCAGAACAATGCCTGGGACACTGAGCATTGTTCTTCAGAATGTTGATCTCCATCTGACTATGTTTCACAATTCTTTCCTTGGGCAGTTTCCTCTGGTTCGAGCCCCTGTGACACCCAGCCACTGATTGGCTGATGCAGTGCAGCTAAGAACTCCCCTGCATGCTTTGTACGGCAGCGCCTGCATGTGTGACTTGTGTCAGCTGACACGTCATGTCTGTCCGCTGTCATAACCTTCCTACTCTATTTCACAACCTCCAATTGCTGTGAAGCTAAACATGGTGTATAGGCCTCCTGCGGTGAGATGTATGTTATTGTTGTTGCACATGTCTTGGGCAAGCTGGGACATGCTGTTCTTCAAAAGAGGAATCAGCGGAAGTCAGCCTCCCTTTTGTGACTGTATACAAGACCATCTGTATTAAAGAATCACTCCAGGCAATAATATAACTACAGTAAATCAAAAAGGAATGCTTTGTTTTATATAGGAGAAATGCTTTAGCCTAACTGAGCATCCAAGTGCATCACTCAAAGTAATTACACCCCAAGCAGTGGTCTCTCTACAGAGGTCTGACACACAATGTCAGGCAGAGCTATTCTTCCAGCTCTAGCATTGCTTCAGAGAGACCACTGCTTTTGCACAGAGAGTAGTCCATCTCTGCAGGCTTTTTCTCGCAGAATCCAAAAACTTGAAACTAGCGCTTGAGGGGCACAGTGCTGCTGTCTTCCATTTGAGAGGAGCCACCTGCAGTTTTGGGCAGATAAATTACCAATGCACCCTTTGTCCCACTTACTCTGTGGATTACTGGTGAACCACCACTGTGACATGCCCTACCTGCAGCTTTCCCACCCGTAAGTTCACCTAAACCCCTCCCTTCCAATCAAATTATTGGAAAATTGCCATTTCCCTTCCCTATAATGTAAGAGCCATCATTGACGTTCAGCTTGTCTGTATCATGCAGATACATAAATGGGCCTAAACTCATTTGGCTGGCTGACCATGTCCATAGTCCAGCCCAGGAGGCAATTACAGCCCATGTTCAAGTTTCCACTTGCCCAACAGTCTCAGGCATAAAATCAATGATCTACAGAGGTGATCTGCACTGGGATGACAGCATTTCACTACTACAGGAGTGGCACCAAACTTTACAACCTGTAATTCTTTAGGGGGCAGAGCCTATGACCCCCCCCCCCCCCCCCCCCATGAATGGTACAGGCCTGAATTTACACAAAGCTCTGACTGCTGCCATGAGTTGCGTCTCTCGTGCTGGCAGCTTCATCATGCAAATTATCCCTACTGCAGCATCTCCTCATTGATACCCTGTTTCCCCAAATGTAAGACCTCCCCCGAAAGTAAGACCTACCCCAAAAGACCTAGCTGCTACCCCCCCTGTGTTTCTAATATAAGCCCTTCCTCGAAAATAAGACCTACCATGTCCCAGGGAAAGCTTCCATATTTAGAAAAGACATGGCAGGAGGCGTTTTGTCATCTCTTCTAAACACAGAAATAAGCCCAAGTGCATTTTTCGCACCTAAAATTAATAGAAAACAGTGTCTTATATTCGGGGAAACAGTGTAGCTTGGGGAATGTTTAGAACTTCAGGGGTCAATTGTGGATGAACAGCCGGAAGTCCTCGAATGCTTAGGAGCAGCCGTTATCAGTGTATTCGCAGTAAATGGATAATGCTTTACAATAATAATGCCAGGTATGTGTCAAGGAAGAGCTCTGCCCCATGCTATAGTTAATTAGCATTTTCAGCTTGCACACTATACATAGTGTTGCCACACTTGCGCCTGCTGTGTTGTGTTACCATGTGCCATAATGCATAACATTTTTAAGGGAAGGGAAAGGCATGTACATCATGCAATTTGTGCGTTCCTAAAACGCCCCCCCCTCCCCACACACACACACACACCCCTCTTTGCTAAAAGTTCGGACATCCCTGAACTTAAAGGGGAAGATAATTTCCTTGTCCTGAGGTTTAAACTATTAGAAACTTTTGTGTACCATCACTATAAGGGAAGGTCAGGATACATAGCAGTAATAAGTAATTTTTATTTTAGGAATAATTCTGATAATTTTCATGATATAAACAATTTGTACATTTAAAAACATTCTGCCATCTGTTTGTTGATTTTATTGGTTTCTGTATATTTTCAATCACAATCCTTCTGCCAGAAATGTTGTGTTTCATTTTCTGTGTTTTGTGGTGACAACAGAATAAACCCCAAACATCTGTGACCTCAGGATGGTGTAAGTGGATGTAAGTCATCTAATTACAAATTTTTATATTTTCTTGTAGGTGCGACTACAGGTTCAGAGTGTATCAAAGCCCCTTTATCGTGGAACTATCCACTGCTTCCAGTCTATCATCAAACAGGAAACGGTATGTTATGGGCTTATGTTTTGTATCTCAGATCAATAACCTCAACCAGTCAGCTTAACCAATCACTAGGGACCGGCGACATCACTTAGAATGTAGGAACAAGGACACGAGGTGCACAACCCAGTGCAACAAAGTAAAGTACTGTAAATGGTAAAGTAAAACAAGAAAGAGTACTCACATTAAAGGAGGTTTGCAAGGAGTGATCTCTCAGGGCCGTGTATGAGATCACTTCCTGGTTACAGGTGCTGGAGGAGTCAGCAGCTCTTTGTCAACCATTCACAGTACTTTACTTTGTTGCACTAGGTTGTGCACCTTGTGTCCTTGTTCCTATTTGTCTGTTACAGTGGGGCGATACTCCCCCTTCATTTTCAGAGCTGCACGCAACTTAAACATGTATCCCTCATACTGAGCCATTTTTACTCTGTTATCTTTGCCCAGGCCCCATATACCTACTGAGGGCCCTTCTGCCCACTAATATCACTGTAACTGTGTACGGTTGTGCACAACTATTTATTATCTCGCAGAGAATGTAGCCCATCAAATCACTAGAAATCACTGAGAATGCAGCCTATCCAACCGCTAGAGACCAGTGACATCACTGAGAATGCAGC
>CM070043.1:22842916-22862662 GCA_036250615.1 Ptychadena robeensis | reverse complement strand
TGTTGAAATTGACAATAGAAATGATGTCTTTTCCTAAAACGAAGTCTTGGTGAAAATTAAAACTTATAAAACTTGATATCATACTTAATAACAATATTACAATGACTGACTACAACTTACGTGAACCATGGCTTTGCATTTCCTTGAAACGTTTGGGTAAGTCAGATCTGTATGTTGTTGATTTGAATTGAAGCCACATAGCCCCCTTGTAGTAGCCAGAGTCCCCCTCCCCCTTGTAGGTAGCCAGAGTCCCCCTCTACCTTAAAGATAGCCATGAAGCCCCTCCCTTAATGGTAAACAGAGAGCACCCATTATTAGTAGCCACACTGCCCCCTAAAGGTAGTCACAGGTGGTGGTGGTAGCGCAGGGGATTTTCCTGTTGGGGGGATGCTGCATGAATATATATAACAAAAACAAAACAAGAATTGGTCCCTATGCCACTGAGGCAGACTGAAGGGGCTAAAGAGCCATATATGGCTCAGGAGCCGCACTTTGCCCACCCTTGGTCTAAAGTGAAGTATTTTCATAATTTCAATGTGTGTCTGTCACCTACTGTCTCTGCTGCCCTGTCTCTCATCTTGCGTTCAACCTTCCTGGCAGTACGGGTAATCAAAGCAAAGTACATAGTATTCGATGATGCCAAGCATGTACTGCCACCACCTTCTTTAACATGGAGGTCAATGGTGCCTCATAACCACCCACCTCTCGGGTATCACTGAGATTTAGAATCAATCGATGAGTACAAGCAAGTTTGCTGAGGATAGGCGAGTATACCAGAGTTTGTTTAAAACTAACTTAACCAGAACTACACTCTGGGCACCACCAAGGAGGTTAACCCCCCCCCCCTATTTATGAAGTGATTTTAATTATTAAGTCAAGGAAAGTGCAGAGGAAGAGACTGCGTTGTATTGCAGATATAGAGAGAGGGGGAAAAGACACACAACACTTGTCTACTTCTATCTGAAGTTGAGTTTTCGATTTTTTCATTAATGCCCTAATACAGTGATGGCGAACCTATGGCACATGGAGCCCTCTCTGTGGGCACAAGAGCTGCCAGCTAGCACAGATGAAAGAACTGCAGCCTATTGGTTCTCAATGCTGTCATTTCTCTTCCCCTCCCTTCTGATTGCACACAGTGCCCCATACTCTCTCCTATTCTATCTTATAAGAAAGTAGAGTGTTAACAGGTTTCTTGCACTTTAAGATAAGTGGGGGTTGAGTTTCAGTTTGGGCATTTGGTCTCCAAAAGGTTCACCATCACAGTCTTAGTACCTAAAACCAACAGAGCTCAAATGCTTGAAAAACCTCCCATTTTATCACAGAACATATGTTTAAAAAATGTAAAGCAAACGTTTATACGGACCATACAAATGCTCAGACAGACCTGGCTGACCGCTTTCCATACAGCAAACTTCAGAAAAAGCCCACAAGTAATGCATGTCAGCAAAACTGAATCCGAGAATCCAGACAAACTTCCAAGTAAAACTTCAAATAAAGGAATAGAAGCTGCAAATGTTTTTGGGAAATAAATGTATTTACAGTATTAAAATACAAAAAGTATGCCCGGTGTTTCCAGATGAACACAGGAAAGTAATTTTCTTGACCAGCAGTTCACACTTATCCAAAGAGACCCAATCAGATTTTATACTAGTTAAAAATGCTCAGAGTTGGAGAAATGTTTTTTTGTGTTTGGTAAAACCTTAGCAGAAGTTGGGAGAGAGAGGCACAACCTCATGCAGAAGATTCCATGCAGTTGCATTCTGAATTAAGATCAGCTGGGGGAGGCTAGATCCTGCCACGCTAAAGAACAAGTTAGCCACCCACTAGCATACCATAATGTTATCTGTACATTAATTTCATAGTGGATAGACAGCAAAATGTGATAGAAACTTACATTTCATCATATAGTTACAACAATGTAAAATACAAGCAGTGCCCCAGACACTTTCTTGGTAGGATACTTTGGAAGGGTTATTGATTCGGAAAAATAAAAAACAAAAAGTTAACTAAAGACAGGTCATTACAGAAAGATATGACAGAAACAACCTCGACACAAATTCAAGGAAACAATAATGGATGAGTCTGGAGGTTTTTGGTGCAGGAGAGATTATCTGCCGCTCAAGTCATTTAGTTACAGTTATATGCCGATACAGCGCAGGAGACATATTATATGCAGTAGATGGCCTGGTTAAAAATCGCTTGATGCAAACTAGAAATGGTCACAAAATATGGGCTGGCTGACTTTGCGAGTTAACTGAACAGGTTATCGTCACTACAATGGTTGGAGATGTAGGAAAGGGTTGTGGAAACATTACATGCTTAACCCTCTGGGCATTACAGGCTTTTCGCACCATTTTTTATGGCACGAAAAGCAGTTTCTCCCGCGATTGCTGGCTCTCCGCCCAGCCCTCCACACACCGCCGGTGTCAAATAGATGCCGGCGGTGTGTGAGGAGGAGAGCGGCGTCACCTCCATTTACATGGAGGTCTATGGCGCCCCCCCCCCTTCGGCGTCACAGATGACGCCGAAGACACGGGGCCGGAAGGGCTCCGTGTGCCTCCGGCTCATCTACAGAGCTGCAGGCACACAGAGGGGCGCCGTTTATGCGCGATCCCGCATTAGTGCCCAGGAAGTTTCGACTTAAAGTAGACCTACCACGAGAAATCTATGTTTTCATGAATGGCCCTAGAAGTGCCCATAATAGGGAAGAATGCAGTAATGTAACCTGTAATGAGCAATTTAAGAAGATAACCCCACAACTCTCCTCACTTCCTGGTTCGCTGCAAGGCAACACATGAAACTGGGGGTGCAATATCAAGGGTGGCCACTGGGGGCGTTCAGTGATCTATGAGAATTTTCAAAGATTAATGAGAATTTCTGCCTTAATCTTCTTAAATTGCTCATTACAGGTAAGTTTTTGTTTTTTTCTCACTGCATTCCTCCCTATTATTGGCACTTCTAGTGCCATTCATGAAAACATAGATTCCTGGTGGTAGGTCCGCTTTAACTTTGAATTTAACTTATGCAAAAAATTAATTTGCCAGAGCTAAGCTATTCTTTGTAATCTTCCCATAACCCATAGCTACATCTCAAATGTTGTAGAGACTTTGGTGACGCAACCTAGACATGCTTAGTTTATGATACAATTAGTTAACATTTCATGACCATCTCCGATGCTTATTCCCAAGCCTGACTGGGGATTTCAGAGCACAGGGCTAAAAAGCAACCCAGGGTTAAAGCTCATTTAAACCGAAAACCAAAAACATACTATATAGTGTAGCTTACCAGTCCTTAGATGTGGTGGATGAATTCTTTTTTTTATCCCCAGGTCATTACAAAATTTGTCTTACGATTACAGCACTCACTAATTGTACTATATACAAGGAACAAGGAGGGCCCAAAGCCAATACTATAAAACACCCCCCTCTCCTCTTTAATAGACAGGGAAGAATCTATCATCCTCTATTACAGCCGGGAACATGATAACTAATAAGAGGACAAAAGCCACAGGGATAACATTTCAGCAGGACAAACAGGGACCAATTTCTGTTTTGTGAATTATTTGGATTTACACTTTGAACATTTCCGGTTTCCGACAAAGGTTTTGTGGATATTGAAACCTCAAGGCCCTTGTATGATTATTAGCAACAGAGCTAATTTAATGCCAGACACCACTAATCTAAGGACACAAAAACTGCATTCATACTGGTATGTGAATGAAGGCACTGCGCAAGAGAATTACAGGGAGGCAGAAGTAATGGGTGTGGGGCTAAGTTCATGGTGAGGACAGTCAGTATATTAGGAGAGGTGTAGGTAAAGATTTATAAAAACTAAATACTACAAATGCCAGATCATTTAGTGAGCAACAAGGGGGATACAAAAACAACCACCCCATCCTTCTACCCAGAATCTTCACAATTTCTACAACTCACCTCCAAATTCTTCAACTGAACTTGGCAAATAAGACCTGTGTCTGACTGTTATATCCCTCCCACCCTATTTCCCCACAAAAAATTACTATAATGGATTTAATCAACACTACCTTAAATCACATGGAATACTTGGTGTTACAAGATTTCAATACAGCTATATACGGTACAATTATACAAAAGAGGTTTTAACATCTAAAAAGTACAACCAAAATGAAGATCGCAAACAAAACCTATTATAAAGTTTTTTTTTCCTTTTTCCAATTTTTTTCATTTTTTTTTTTTTTTTACAGGAAAAAATACTTTTGAAGTATGCACTTAGTACAGTAATTGTCCATCTTTTTAAAGAAAGTCTACTGCAAGCAAAGAAGTCATCAACCTCCAAAATGAATCACATAGCATTACTAAGTATATCCCCCAAAAAAGTGTACAATATGCACACTTGGAAAAAAAATATATAAAATAACATTAAAATAAAAAAATAATTCAACAGATGAGCGTCCATGTAGAAGTGTGAAACATTTGAATAGTAGCCTACTGTGATGTAAAGTCTAAATGTCAAGGAGGGACCTACGTACTCTTCTGCAAGGCAGATGGAGGACAGGGAGACCTGTACAAAACCAAAACAAAAACACTTCTGAAATCAGGGTTGCAGGTAATAGAGCCTCATTTGCACTGGGTTGTAAAGACGTGTTGAAGTTTACTACAGTACTTTATCAAAAATTGTCTCTGAGACGAATAAGCTTCTTTTAAAATGTATCCCTGGAAATCATATACAAAGAGGGGAGGGGGCGTATTCCCATCATACACCGGTCAAAATGCAGCACTGGGTAAGACGTCTTTCCAAAGTGTTACTGGTTATTTTTGGCTTTGGCGTGTGTTAAAATATGAGATTTCAGATTAGTCGACTGGGCAAATTTCTTGTTGCAGCCATCAAAGGGACACACGTAGGGCCGGTCCCCAGTATGAATACGCACGTGAGTGCGCAAATTGAAGTCCAATGAGAATCGTTTTCCACAGCCTTCAAATGTGCACTGGAAAATAATAAAGGGGGGTGACAACAGTTAGACTTTCATATGTCAGAAGATACCTACCATACAGAACATGCGCAAAAAAAGAACACTGAACAGACTGCCGAGTAGACAGTGAAGTCGGAGAGTATAATCCATAAGTGTCCTGTTCACATTTCAAAAACCTTAATTCCATGCAAATGTAAAAGTCTGTTAAGAACTTATTTAGGACACAACTATTGGGGCTTATTGATGAACAGTTTTTTTCCTGGTCGACCCATTTTATTCACTAAATTATAGTTCTTTCATACACAGAGATTCAGAACCACAAATGAGATTTATGAAGGGCCCTTTCACACTATATGCGTTTTTTTTAAAGGCATGCGTTTCTGAATATATAGAAAAAAGCATGCGTTTAGCACATTACATCTGCGTTTGCTTTGTTGAAAAACGCAAATGCAAAACACAATCAAAAATGCATGCAGCAGGGTGTTATAAGAAATTGTTATTTTTGAAAATGCAATGCATGAAATAAATGGTAACATTGGCTGTCTATGAGAAAACGCAGTACTGTAAAAACACAACGCATATAGTATGACAGGGCCTTATGGATGATCTTGTTTACAGAATTCACCTACATCACCCTAAAGGCCCTTCCCATCACAATCTACCTGCATTGCATACAGAAGCAAAGACCTAGTCTAAAATATTGTATCTACCGAAAGATTTTATTAAAAAAAAGTGGAATAAGTAGTTTAAACTTCAGGCTTTTATCACATGACAATTTCTAATATTTTAGGACTCCAACTCAAAACATGGTGTACTTTCATCCTTTTTGATACATACAGGTTAGGTGGATATAGGAAAGTTTGAATACTCCAATAAAAAGCATAGCATGCCAGATTATCTGGGTGTAATCGAATAATAAAGAGCAATGCTTAAAGTGGTATTTTAAACATAGCCAAGAGAGGGGGAATCCTCGTCTAGTCCTGTTAGACAATACCCTTAGACAGAATTCCATTAACCCTTACTAAATGCAAATTAAACAAATAGCAGGAGAGCAATCTGGAATGCCCATCCTAAACATATGTACAATAACATTCAAACCTGTAAATATTACATCTCTTCACACTGTTTTGTATACATAATGACAAAATTACCTGAAATGGCTTCTCGCCAGTATGAACCAGCTGATGTCGCTTTAACTTTGAACTTTCGACAAAGGCTTTTCCACATTCTGCACAGACGTGTACCCGTGGACCGTGTGTGTGTAAGTGTTTCCTCATTGCAGAGTTATCCCTGAACATTTTCGTGCATCCCTGAAAAGGAAAGATCACAAGCTGTATTAACTTTTTGAAAACAACAAGGCTTGCAATGGAAATTTCAAAGGGAAAGAGGAAATTGTTATATGTTGTATAATTTCCAATTTTTTTGTTAATTTCAAATGTTTGGCAGTTATGTTTTCCTTTCACCATACCATAAACATTATATTACACTTGCTGCCAGTCTGTAATGAGTGTAGAACTCTGCAGGTGAGCAGTCATCAGTCACTATGACTGTGCCATGGATCTTTTACATATTTAAGTAATAAGCAAACCTAGAGAAGGAGATTTTGGGGCTAATATTTTGTTCCTTTTTCTTTCCTCAATGTGTCAGTGGCCATGACATGTATCCAGGAGAGTTTGATTGGGTGTGAGGTTTTTAGTGGTCATTCAGCAACTCCCTACTACACAACCGAACATCCATTATACTGACCAAATGCAAATTCGGCATAAACACCACTTTAACATTGTGTTTATCTATACATTCATAAGGGAGATGCAAGCACAGTGGTAGCAGATGCAGTTACCACTTACACCTCAGCTGCAGTGCGGCCACTGTGAAATTGCGCTCAAACCATGGCTGCCCCCCTGGAATACTCCCCGCACCCCTCCAGCTTAGGAACCACTGAATTAACACAATAAACTGACAGTCAATTAGCCAGTGAAGCACCTTCTATCAGTCAGTTCCCTGTATAATGTTAATAAAGGAAAACCTGATTGGCTTCCAGTGCTGTGTCTACGAGCAAGTCCGTATAATGAATATTAATTCAGTTCCCTAAGAGAAACCCATTTATAAGGTCTCATACCACTACTGGGGCTTTGTTGGCACCTTAAATTAATCATTTATACTAGTTTATAATATCCTTACACATCATAAAAACATACATTACATGAAATACACTTTTAAATAAACATAAGAGTCCCAAATTGTTCACATTTAATTATTGTATACTGCAAGTTAGTGTAGTAGTGTAGTAATTTCCAACGCGTTTCACCCCTCACTGGGCTCTTCAGAGGGGAAAAAGAAGGCAACACAGTAATAACACAGTAATAACACTTGAAACACACCCAGCAATCTAGGACACAGACCATCAGATCAGAACATCGCTTCAGTCCAGGAGGTCCTTGTGTGGACACCACACAAAGTGGAAACAACAGGTTTCCCTGGCTGCAGTGCGGCTAGTCTGAAATGGCCCTTAACCTCCCTTGCGCACTGCCCGTTTCGCGCCGGTACGGGCCGATGAATACAATCGCTGCAGCTTTCCAGGGAGACATCGGGTCTACCCGATGCCGGCTTCCCCCGCGGTTGAGGCGAGCCTGAACAGCGGACGAGCTGGGCTTGTCTCAACCGCTAGGGAGGTTAAGTATATTTACACTCCAGTATGGAAAACGCAAACTCTATTCAAAGAGATCGTTACTAACAGGCCTCATCTAAAATGCATTCATTTATCCATGAGAAAAGAACAAGAAAAACAAACTTACTTTGTGAGGACAGGCAATCGTTCTTGGTGCATCATCTTCTTTGATTTTTCTAGGCTTCATTCTTTAAGGGGAACACATGCATGGTGATCAGTGTAGAAGCAGTATATCAAACGCTGCTTTACAAATACACTTTAAACCATAAGGCACTTCACACAGTTTATACAGGCCAACCACACATGGTCACAGCATGAAAGTCACCTTTACTGTAGCAAGTCCATTTACACACACAACATTAAGAACTAGACTTTTAGACTGACACAAAACTATTCAAAATTGTCTTGCAAGCGATTGTCATTTCAAAAACATGAGGATCTATTGACTGCACCATATAAAATATGTGCCACAGATTTTCAACAGAACACTCAAGGCCAACACAAGAGCACACGCTTTACACTTTTTTTGGTACCTTAGTACCCCAAGTCAAAGGACCTGGCATAACATGAATGCACAGTAAGCTAGAGATGGATTGGACCTGAAAAACATTTGGCGTCACACAGTTCCTACTTGACGTAATCTGAAATGGAAGCTGCAACTTTTGGGGGGTTTGTCTTGCAAATGCAGATTTTCATTGCAGGACACAAAAATGCAAAACAGCGCAAATGATGTGAAACGACTAAATTGCAGGGAATGTGCAGTTTCTATTTGTTACAGTAAAGCTGAGATTAATTTAAAGCAGCTTGCTCAGAAAAGCCCTGAAAAATACTGAAACAGCCTTACAAAAATACAGCATTTTCTAAACATGTTCATTCTCCCCAACCACTGGGCTGACCAGTCTAACATTCCCTCTTCTCTGCTTAACACTTAAATTTCTCATACAGAGTAGTCTAGCATCATGATGCAATGTTTATTTGCGGAAGGCACGTTGTGTTTACTTACTGAACCCGAATATATGAGATCAGGAGACAGATCTGTCTACTGGTCCCATAAAAGTTCTACCGCACATGCATAGAGCGCAAAATCCTGGTCCAGCATTTTAGCACAGAGTATGGTCTAAAAATGCTTGCCCTGAGCAGAATTTTTCTTTCCATGTTACCTGGTTCATTCAGATCCATTAAAAGATGTCCTGCTTATTCGCAAGTCCGACTATCTCCAGGTTATGGAAGTCTACCTCATCTCCTACATTGTCCTCCATATTGAATGCCATAATGCATCTTGAGAGTCTGAGGCCGAGGGCCCTGAGCACCTTGACTTACCTTGGCATACTAGGGCAGGCTTATCCCTCTTCCATGACTCCGTGGCCTTCCAACAGTTGTTGGATAATGAGGCCCAGCCTGCGTTGCCAGCTCTGCAATCCTTCCCTCTGTAATGGACCATACTGGACATACGCTTACTTCCTCTCTAACTTCACTCTCTCCCCCCTTTTTTCCTTCTTCCTGGTCTCTTTCTTTGGCTCTTCTCTCCTCCCAGCTTTGAATTGTGTCCCTTTCCCTTTTCTCTGCCTCCTTTAGACCTGGATGCCTGCTTGAGTGCCAGTAATTTGCCTGTGACATTGGCCTGGGTGGGGTTTCTAAAGGACTTTTGGGGCTATAACAGTTCTGTTCAAGAACCTATTGATAGCCAATGTATCTAGCACTGGAACAACCTAGGGGTTTCCTTTCAAAATCACAACTCACACTGCATTGGTTTGAAGAAATACCAACTGAGTACTTTAAATTGCAGGCAATTACCTTGCAAATTCTGCTAGCTGCTTTGGATCAGACAAGTCAATGCCTGGAATGCCACCCGGAGGCAACTTTTTTCCTGTCATGTATTCAGAGTAGTCAGGTGGAGAGTTTTCACCAATAATCTGTTCTTCCACCACAGTTTCATGATCAATGTCTTTCTTATCATCTGAAAGAAAACAAACAAAAAACAAAACGTTTAGTCAAGGTCAAAAGTACCATACACATCTGTCAAAGAAGCATACCTATCCTGAAAGATTCTGAAAATGTAACTGTCCTGGCGAAGACTAAGGGCTTGTGTCCGCAGTGGGGAAAAGGAGGCAGAAAGGACACTTCCCATTCTTATGAATGGGACAGTGTCCACTCTGTGTATTCTGCGCACCTTTCCTCTGCTGTATGAATGCGTCATCACGATTCCCTGCACTGGACGTACCGCAGTGGACACATAGCCTAAGGATGGTGCCATCTTTTTCTGTAGTTAGATCTGCAGTTGTCAGGGTGCCCAACATGATAATTAGAGGGTTTGAATATTAAGTTGAATATGGACACTGCCAAATGTGACAGCTATCAGATGCATTATACGACATTAATTATGCTTCTGCTTTACCTTTTTAATATAGTTAATGTTTTAGCAAAGCAGCCTTATAAAATATGGCATGCAACATTGCTTATGATTGAAGTCTAGTGTTTGGAGTGGCAGTCACTGCGACTGGGTCATCACAGTGAACACAATCTAACCGCTGGCACCAGGTATCTGCCACAGACAAGTATAAGTGTCATCACACTCCAGATCTAGGAAACCAGACTATGTAGCCCATACAGGTCAGTCAGAGAGAAAGCATGAAGCCACATAAAATGTATTTCCCACCAGTCCTTCCCTATATCTCTCCCTTATGATGTCTGATATTTACAAATTATATAGATTTTTTTTTTTGTTGCACACCAAAAACTCCCCCAGTACCTCACAAAAGGAAAACAGGTTTACACTCACTTAAATAGAATGACAGAATTCTCGCTATAAAACAAAGCTGCAGTACAGTCACCCTTCAATGTGATCGACCATTAAAAATTGAATCAGAGATAATCTAACCCAGTAAGAAACAAATTCAAAGCTCAGCCGCCATCATTCATGCATATCATAGCGCCCCCCCACCCCCGGGTCCTTCACTTGGGCCCCCGAAAACGAATGCATAGGAACTGTCCGTGGATTCCCTGCTGATGCATTCTCCCCCAGAATCTTCTTAGAGTGGGAAGAAAGATGAGTGACTTGTTCAGGCCGAGCACACTGATTGGTTTATGTGAAAGCCAATGAGTGACTAAGATGGCACCCAATGAGTGACAAAGCTAGCAATACGTAGGTGTGTATTATCCCAGAGACAGCAGTGCCCAGGGTAAGGGGGCTCATATGGGCAGAGAGCTGCAAGGACACGGCGTCCTCATCAGCAGATCGCATGCTCACCGATCACCGATAATACAGAAAAAACTGCTGATTCCGATCAATTGGTTTCCACTTTTAATGTGACCAATAAACTGTACCACTCAATTGAAAAATAAACTGAAATCTTTTAGGTGGAGGGAAGAAAAAAAATATAAAAATAATATAATGTGGTTTGTATAACTGTGCACACCCTCTTCTAACTGGGGATGTAGCTGTGTTCAGAATGACATTCAAAATCATGTTAGTACACCTGCCATCAGTAACAGTGCCTCGGATTAACCCCAAATAAAATGCAGTTGCTCTAATTGGTCTTTCCTGATTTTTTTTTAGTCGCAATCTAGAGCAAGTAACATGGTTCACAGAGAGTCCACATCAGTCAGGAGAAGGGTACAAAACTGGAACTAGGGCCTAAATGGGACGATTTCCCATCGATCCCCGACCCGACCTAGATGGCGTGATGACATCATCACGCAGGCCCGCTTGTGCGAAGAATCGTCCGGCAGCCTTTGTGTGCCGCCCATTACTTCGGCTGGGGACAGTCGTCCCCATTCGTACTAATGGGATCAGATCAAAATTATCCACCATGTCGGATCACTGTGCGATCCGACAGGACGGCTGATTTTAGTCCAATCTGGCGCACCCAATTCCATGTCGATCCGATTCGGATGGAGGAACGCGTACGGCATCCGATGGGCGGGGTGGGTAGGGGTCATAATATACCAGTCCATATTGGCACAAAACCTTCAGGCTTCTGCTAGAAAGCTGAACATGAAGAGGAACGTCATCTTTCAGCATGACAATGACCCAAAGCATACATCCAAATCAACAAAG
The DNA here is from genome assembly GCA_036250615.1 of Ptychadena robeensis. Lineage (NCBI taxonomy): Eukaryota > Metazoa > Chordata > Amphibia > Anura > Ptychadenidae > Ptychadena > Ptychadena robeensis. Next base: position 22,850,989 of record CM070043.1, on the reverse strand, counting down.
GAATGGCTTCACCAGAAGATTTAAGTTATGAAATGACCCAGCCAGAGCACAGACCTGAATCTGATTGAAAATCTGTGGGGTGATCTGAAGAGGGTTATGCACAGGAGATGCCCTGCAAAGAATGGGCAAAACTTGCCAAGTCAAAATGTACCATGCTGATACTTATACCCAAAAAGACTAGAGTGCTGTAATAACATCAAAAGGATTACCATATTTTCCGGACCAAAAGACGCACTTTTTCACCTCCAAAATTGAGGGAAAAAGTGCCTGCGTCTTATGGTCCGAATGCGCAGGTGGTCACACCTTGGCTTCCTGCCAGCTCTCCCAGTGCTGAGTTTAGCCGGGGAGCAGTCAGTTGAGAGATGCCAGCCGGTGTCCGGCTCTCCCATCTGTACTGTATAATTGCCTATGCCAGCAGAGTTCAGAGCCCTGCTGGCATAAGCAATGCATAGATGAACTGCCATCTCCCCCTCTCTCAGTGTCCGTGGGAACTCTGCAGCTCCCACAGACACAGTAACAGCCAGCTGGAGAGAAGAGCAGCCTGCGGACACCCCCCCCCCCCCCCCCCCCCCCCCCGATCAGTGTGAGGAATGACGTGCTGTGCTGAGAGTACTGCTGTACTGCTGCTAGTGACACCTACTGGCTAAACTGAATGTTGAATTCATTGCATTAACCGAATTGATGTGAAAACGTAATCAAATCCTTTTTTTCTGGTTTTCCTGACCTAAAAACCGGGTGTGTCTTATGGTCCAAGAAATATGGTAATTTGTGCACACTTGTACAGCCACATTATTTTAAAAGATTTCAGTTTAATTTTCATTTGACTGGTATGGTTTATAGGTCACATTAAAAGGTGGAAAAAGCTCTGAATGATTGATCATTGTCTCATTTTTGTAGAGCACAGGAACCTGACAAGAGCACAGTGGTCACATCTTTTGTATTCCCCCACTACGGCTTTGGCAAAACGTAGCAGAGTTTTGACCTACAGAACACACTTTGAACTAAAACTTATGAACATGTCACTGCAATCTGCTGAATGGCTGTGCATTGTGGTTTTGAGCTTTCACACTAAGGATTGCATGGACAGCACACCGTCAGCTTGCTTTTACTTTTAAGTTAATGGCACCCCAAACGTTCAATGTGGATTTCCAAAAATGCATCCATCATTGATGCGGGGGATGGATCCAAGAAGAGGATGTGGGATGGACATTGATGGAGGATACTGGTGACTTGCCAGGAAAGTAAGCAATCATGAATGTGGCTCAGGGACGGGTTATCGCTTTTGGTAAATAATATCATTAACCACATTCGGAATACCACCAGGGAGGTTCATTAATGCAAAAACTACATTTGGGCAAAACTTCTTATTTATGTTCCTATAATTCTTGCTTAAATTTCCTAACTTTAGTGATGGTACTGTGTTTCCCCAAAAATAAGGCACCTCCGCATGTTTCTGATCGCAGCAAATGAACAGGCACGTTTAAAATCAACCCAGCCATTCACGTCTATGGCCACAATCGGGGGAAGCCTTAGACATGAATGGAAAGTGACCGGAGCAAGCAAACCAGAAGTGAGGGGCGAGCCTGTGCCACCGCCTGCCGAGTCTGAGGGAATCCCCTGAGTGTAAGAGGTGACTGAGGTAAAAGCCCCCCTTTCCTCCTGTGTCATTTTGATTGTCCCCTCCTGTGCCAAAAATTGGCTGGTGGAAACAAGCCCTTTGGGTCTCCATCCAAAGTATTGTACGTCATCTGTGCGTCTATGGCTGGCTTCATACACATTGGGAGACTGTTCAGCCAAAAAATTATGTGTAACGATAAAAAATATATAATTGTAAAATCAGGGCAGAAAGACAACGCAAAGCTGATGTAGCTAAGCAGCCATCTTTGATGACAGGACTATGTGCCAGGTCAGATGGCCATGCTACCGTATTATATGTACACGAGCAAACATCCTTCATGTTAAGGGTATCTGTTTAGCACCAAAATGCACAGCTGCTGTTATTTCATACGGTCAACCTATTCCTCAACCACCAACAGCCAAGAATGCACAGTAGGACGCTATCAAATGTGTATATAAAAGCAACACACAGCACTATCCTCCTCTAGACTAGGTCAATTCATACTGAACCACACAGAAGTCATGCATTATACTTCAGTATATTTATTTGGGTGTAGAGGATGGAACCAAGGTCACTCACACTCAGCATTGTATCTTATGGCCCCCATACATGCACAGATATTAGCGGCCGACAGATTAAAAACGATACATTTTTAGATCGGTCGACTGAAAATTGGTGCATGCCCACATGGTCCGATCAATTAAATTTGATCGTAATTGTGAAAAAAAAAAAAAAAAAAATCGATCAAAACATGATCGGACATTTTGATCGGTTGAGTACAAATTATGATAAAAAAAATAAATTAAAAAAAATACATCAAACCCCCCCCCCCAAAAAAATCCATCAAAAAGTGGTTATTCCATGTGGAGTATATTCTATTTTCCATCAATCAATCTCCAATTGTACGATTGAAATTTTTTTTATCGTCGGACGCTAAAATCTGTGTATGTATGGGGGGCATTACCGAAGTGTACTTGAAAATACAACCATTAAGGGCTCATTCACATGCATTTCCAGCACCCGGGCACCAGAACAGCACTGCAGTCCACTGAACGCTATGTCATGTTCCAGTCACTTCATGGGCATTCACTCATTCAAGTGGGGGAGCTGGTCATATTTAACAAGTACAAAAATGTATATATGCCTTTTTGGTAACGGGCAGCATTGTGCATCACCAGAAACAAAAGTGCAGGTTTAATGTGAAAAGTCCTAGGGAAACCGGTGTACCTTGCATGGACCCTAAGAGTTTGTTTCCACATACGTTGGGACCCTCTCCGCTAAGCGTATACGCTTAGCAGGGGTCCCGACGTAGCACATAGACATTGCCTGCCCGGCAGATGATCTGTTTACACATCTGCCAGTGCAGAGGCTCAACGTACTACGGACTACGTTGAGCCTGGCTTTGGCGGAGCACCTCGGCACCGTGAAGACAGATCCTACGCCGAGCAGGTAAGTCTATCTGCTACGTCGGGACCACCCCTAAGCGTATACGCTTAGCAGAGAGGGTCCTGACGTATGTGGAAACAAACCTTAACTGTGCGGTGGTATTACACCGCACAGCAAAGCAGATAGTGTGATTGAGCCCCAATACAAAAATCTGCCTCGCTGCACCTGCTTACTACTTTTGTGCTTCGGGATGTCATTGAAAACACGGATGCAGGTATACTGCACGTTGAAGGCAGCGGGTGGATACAAGTAAAAATACCATAATAATAAAAATAATCATATGCCAATGCTGGATAGGTTTAGGTAACAGAAGTAGCAGTCCATCGACCCTGGCAGTTTTTAACCGCCCAGTAAACGACCCTTTAACACCACATTAGGCATCCGCCAGTCCGTTTGCGGGCTGCCGCCCAATAGGACCTCTCTTGGGTTCTTAATTAGATGACCTGTGAACGCCTGGACTATTTTGCAGGGAGTTGTTTCTCCCGCGGCTGCGCACTGTCGGTTCCTGAGCTGACAGCGGCTCAGGAACCGACAGTGTACACTTAGCTTAAACATTGACTATTCTTGAGTAAAAGTTAAACTTCTTTAGAAAATCAGGCCGATCATTTATTGTAGTCATCAACATAATGTGGGGCTTGTAACAACAATTGTTTACATACACGTCAGGGGAGTACTGTGCATTGTGTGTTTTGAAACAGGTTGTTTGCCCCTCAATGTACAGGTGTCAGTGCCCTTATATACAGGTTTATGTGTGGGGACAGGTGGAGGGGTACATGTCAGAGGAACACTGACACTTAAGTTACACTTGATCTAAAGGATGGTGTGCTCCATCATACGTGGGTCACATCTTCTATTTATCCTTTCCTCCAGAGAGGACATTTTCATAACCTACACATTGTGTAGGTTATGAAAATACATCTCTATTCGCGTAGCATGGAACATTCCCAAATATTTGAGGCAAGGCCTCGCCAGGTCACAGCACACGTCAATGTCAGCAAATTCTCCATGTGTCATGTAGCCAGGAGAGCTGGACTATCCTCAGATACTAATCACTTATATAGGTCTTATTCTACATAACTGCACACTAGTATAATTTACACATATCAATGTATATATGCCGTCCTTTACCACACAAGCCCCGGGGTCATGGTACATGAACGTTCCTGTCACACAAGCTCTTCCTCGTCGGACAAAAAAAAATCTCCCTCACTAGAAAACATGAACTATTCCCTTTCTTTCCACACACACAAAGCACCCTGTCAGTCGCCATGTTTCCCCATTACAGATCCCAGGCCGCGCGGTCCTCGGCCATGGCGGCCGCCCCTCCCCCTCCTCCCTAAAGTGCGCCATTGCGGCCTAGCTTCCCTGAAGCCAGCCATCGGCCGCCGCGCGCTCGCTCCCGAGCCCCCGTCCGCCATCTTTCCCGCCGCCATCTTCCCCCGGCCCCACACACACACATACAAATAATCGCCATGTTTTCGGGCCGCCATACTGGCTGAGCGAAGATGGCGGCGCCCAGCAGCAGCTCGGCGGACGGGGCCTCGGGGAGAGAAGGCCCGGTTTTCCCCCGTCCGCCCTCCTCACAGTACCTGAGGCCCACATGGTAACGGAGAACTCCCCCTCCAGGGTCTTGATTTGGACCTGTTTCTGCTCCCATTTCCGTGCGCTGGGTTCGGCTCCGCTCAGGTAGCTCTTCTTCCCGCTCTTTTTGCCGCCACCTCCGCCACTCTTCTTCAGGCGGCCCCCACCCGAGCTCTTCCCGGCCACGGTCACCAGGGTCTGTTCGATATACTCGTCGTCCCCAGTCGGGGCCGGGATGAGGATCTGGTCATCGTAGCCGTCGTCGGCCCGGAGGTCAGAGTCATCGCCGCCCACCACCTCCTCCCGGGTCTGGACCAAGATCACTTCTTGGTGGTGTGTCTGGTCGTCAAGCGGCTGGAGGGCTATCATGGGCTGGTGATGGTGGTGGTGGTGCGGGTGAGGGTCGTCATCGTCGTCATCCTCTTCCTCGCCGCCAACAACCGTTGTCTCGATGGTTTCCACTGGGATAGATTCCACCTCGATCTCGTGCAGCTCCACCAGCTCGGCCGGCATCTCCGAGCCGTCCGCGGCGATGTACAGCGTGTCTCCTGACGCCATGGCCAGGAGAGCCTCCTCGGCTGCCACGGCGGTTCCCGTCGCCGTTTTGGCTGCTGTTCGGTCTCGCTCGGTAGTATAGCCGGTGGCAGCCCCCCCTCCACCCTCTTTGTTTTGGTTTTTTTTTTTTTATGGGAGTCGTGCCCCCCCTTTTTTTTCTTTCAACACAAATAGCGAGTCCGGCCAGCAAATCTCGCCGCCGCGATCCGCTCCGGCATCATCTCGCGAGAGCAGACATTTCAACGGCCGGCCTGGGAGGCGGCGGGCGGCATCCTGGACTTGAGGAGGGGGCGGGGCCGCCGCGGAAAGGGGGTCACGTGGGCGAAGACAGGGCGCGCGACCTCTACGCGTGAGAAAGGGGCGCGCATTCTACGAGCGTGAGAACGGGTGGCGTGAGCGCGCGGTTAGAGGAGGGGAGAGGGGTTGGAGTTCCTTCAGTGATGTGTGTGAATTGTCCCCTCCAATCCGGTGTTATCAGATGACAGGGATAAGGATGACAGGTCCTCCTTGTAATATATAAATAATTGTCCCTTATAGTTAGATCCGTTATATCACAGTATGATTGTTATCACGGACCTGTCATTGTGCGAAGTGGCAACCTGATAAAACACCAAGGGATGGAGATAACACCTATCTGAAATATCTCCACTGACAATGAACATTAACGTTGGGGTGTATTGTAGGGCTAAGGTTTTGAATGTGTGCCGCATCCCACCTGTTGTGATTTTTAAAAATGCAGCGATCGGATGTGCGCCCAAGCTGATCTAATATGTGAAAGATTGAGCAAAAGTTGATACATGTATGGTTAGCTGTGTGGTGCTTTTCTCAATTAGGGCCCCCATACACAGGTCGGTACCCGTTCAATTGGCGAACGATCTATACTTTGGATGGGCAATCAAAACGGGGGTTCAAACAAGAGTGACTGTCTCCATAATTGGAAATGTACTATGAGAAGCTGCCATTTGCCTATTCTTGAAAATGCTGGGTACCTGGCTGTTTCTGATTTCAGTACATGGTGGTCTCAGGCAGTCAGCATTTTCAATAAGAGTTGTCCATGTAATCCTAGTTTCCTTTTAATGTGTTCAAAGCTTTTGCCAGATATAAACGGGGGAGCGGAGGTTAGTGGGAACATCCAATGCAGCAAAAATGATTAATAATTACTTTTCCCAGCAAAAATGTGCCCCATCACAAGCCTGAAAACCATATACTATAGGTGTTCTGCAACCCTCACAATTTAAATCAAGATTTTCAATGGGTAAGCCACGTTTAGAATCTCTGTATTATTGACCTCTTGACATAGTATATAATGCTGGAGAGGTCATAGGAATGCATTGCTCTTTATTTAATGGTGTTCGGACAAGAATCGTCATGTGATGACGTGTTGGATGTAAGTAATGAGTGGAATTGTTACATCTAAGGAACTAACTTCATATACGTATCTGATTTTGACCTTGTATCAATCATCCTCTTGCAGTCCTTTTTTTAGCAGAGCATATATACAAAAGGATCCTAAGAAGCCAGTCAGGTTTGAGGAACCGTATATACTCGATTATAAGCCAACCCGAGTATAAGCAGAGGTACCTCATTTTATCTACAAAAACCTCGAGTATAAGCCAAGGGTGGCAAAAGCAAAGTAAGATAGTGGAGTGTCGTGCAGGGCTGTGGAGTCGAGGAGTCGGAAGACAATTTTGGGTACCTGGAGTCGGAAAAAAATTAAGTCTCCTAAATTTAAATGGGAATTTAAAAAAAATTATGAAAGTTCAAATGCCCCAATTCACAGTCATAATATACTACTTCTCTGCTATAAGAATAAGTGCATAACATAACCGCAGAGTAAAAACGTCACATGACCATGAAGCTGCACATTGACTGTATGCGTAACTATATGGGACATTGCACAGTTAAGGTGCCGCCCTGCTTTCCGTTGTGTTCTGCTGTTACAGGGAACGCAGCGCCCACTGTGATCCTAGCCTAACTCTCGCTGATAATGAAGTAAATGTTTGTTGCCAGACTAGAGACGCTTGTATAAGTAAAGGGAATAGATCGCTAATAGTTCCAGACTGAAGCTGTAAAACATTTAAAAAACCGCTGTCATTCAGCTGAGGCGACAAATACTATGTTAGCTTCAACTTTATACATGACTCTGGGATTCAAGGGAAATCATGAATCATGTTTGAAGTGCCCCTTCGTCCTGCCTCTTCTTGTAGCCTTCCACTGCCCTATCTTCAGCAGAAGATCAGAACACTAAAGCTAGGGACACAAGGTGCTCTTATCTGCTTACAAACCTACCTGTGTGTGCTTTCCTTTGAGTGAGATCAATAGAGCGCGCTCGAAGGAACTCGATTGAACGGGGTTCCAAAATGTTGGAAAACCCCGTTCAATCTCCAATACTTTGCATGGAGACATGAGTCTTCATGGAAAGTATTGGAACAGCTGCGGCTGCTGCCTTCTGCTCAGCCATCGGTTGTCAGTGTTAAGGGGTTGGAGCCAGCACTCCTCACTCGGAAGCTGTGTGAGTAAGGCAGGCTGCTTCTCCCCAGCTTGTGTTGTGATTCACACGCTGCAAGCTGGGGAGAGGTCCCCATTGAACCCATGTTGTGCACATTGATTTATGTTCAATTGATCGGGGGGTCGATTTCTCAGGAATCTTCCTGTGTGTGTCTAGCTTAAGGAAAAAGCATCAGCATCTTCTTTTCTCTGCTTTAATTGGCCATTACAATACAGTACAGTCTTGGTTTCCTAGCCAGTAGTGGTTAACGTATGTTGCCTTCCTTCAATGGTTGTATGAAATACATTCGCATACATGTGGTACATTTGAGGAATAATATTATTATTGAACAACAACCATGTTCTCAATGAACCCAAAAAACTCA
>CM070043.1:22789143-22841075 GCA_036250615.1 Ptychadena robeensis | reverse complement strand
CCCAGCTAGCTCTGCCAGAAGAGGGGGGGGGAGCTGGCTGGATCCGTACTGTGTGTCTCCAGCTCAGGTGTCATCTATTACAATGAAAAGGGGACAGCGCAGCCAGCCAAAGAAGCTGGCTGCCGGGAAACCGGGTCCCCATCATCCAGTAATTGATGTGCCCATGTGATTACTGTACGATTGACCCACGATCAATCACAGAGTGGTGACGTCACCACGCTGTAATTAATCGTCGGTTGATTGCACGGGAATCTACCTGTGTGTGGCCAGCATTAGGGTCCCCATACACCTTCATCAAGTCTACCTGTGTTCAATCGCAGAGGACCTGGCACTACATAGTTGTTGGTAGATCTGAAGGATATCTGACAGAGAGATCTAAAGATGTATGGCCAGCTTAATACCTGCCATACACGGGTGCAGACAGATGAGCCCCAGAATGCAACATGATGACGGCTGTTATTTTCAATGAAGAAGCCGGTCTTCATTCAAAGTAACGGCATTGGCTGACATCTGCCAGAGAACATCCAACATGTCTGTTCTCTGGCCGGCCGAGCTGTGGGGCGACAGGGATCTGTTGCCCCATGTGGGCACATACCGATTGGCGGACGATTTTGCCGCTGACCGACAGCACGAGCGTGCACGCCCGTCGGTCGCTAATCGGCATGTGTATGCCAGGCATAAGTTTCATGTGTTCCCTGCATGTGTGATCTGTTATATAACTGAGAGCTTTTTAAATGCCTCGCCCACATTCAGCCATGACTCCATATTCTGTATGTTGAGTTAATTACATGTTGATGTTGTCCTTTTGATATCTGACTTTCTGGTCATATATATCTTGTGGTATTATATGTGTATATATCTCCATGTATGCTAAATAAATGTATATTTTTGTGTGATTATTCACGCTTTCTTTTGTTGATTGCACAACCTAAATCAAATTTCACTATATTTTAATTCTTTTATGTGTAATAACGTCCATATTAGGAACTTTATTTATGGTTCCTAAATGTTATAAAGCTGTTGCTAACATAACCCTGACAGGAGTTTTCTAAAAAGAAAAATATAGAGAAAGGACCATTGCCCCTAGGAATAAATCAAACAGGTCAATCTTAGTGTCACACCATCAATAAAGTTTAGAGAACACAGGTTTATTGTTCTTAGAGGATGGGTTTTCAAGGTAATTCCTATGTTTAAACATGAAAATATATTTCCATTTAAAGTCTTTATTATTATTTTGTAATGGAAACTTGTTTTCCATTAGTAACACCAGTAACCGGCCACCAGATGGCAGTGTGGCGTTTGTTTACATTACATCAGCTGGTGTGGGAAACACAAGCGTCACAGAGGCTGCTGCGACCTGGGAAAGGTGATTCTGACCCTGACTCGAGTATAAGCCAAGGGGAGGTTTTCCAGCCCATCTTTTATAAGGATAACTCCCGTCCAAAATTTTGCATGTTGACGGGAGGAGAAAGCAGAGTGATGGAAACTCATTGTCATTCATCAGTAGAGATAATGGCATCAAATGTAATATTGCAACGCAGACTGAAATGAAACTAAGCCAATCAAACTTGCCAGCTATGTGCCTTGGCATGATTTCAGGTCATTTCATCATTTATCATCTCCACTTTTACTAATTTGCATATTTAATCCTTAGAACTTGTCTCCATTGTGTTAAAATTGCCATGTTTATTGCATACATTGAATAAGGATTGGGTGCATGAAACGTCTGTTACTTTTTCACATAGGACTCCATGTTTGTTTTTTTTGGGGGGGGGGGGGGAAATCTTTTTATGTCTTTTTTTCAAATACAAAACCAGCAACAAATCAAGAAACAACAACACACAATACAATGTTGCATAGGTATTAGTGTTGAGCAAGAATATTCGGATATTTGCAATGGCAGATATTCATCATTAAGCTTCAACATTGTTTACCGGCATACATCACGCATATTTGTGCACATTGCAAATGGATATATACACACAACCAGCCACACATTTAAAAAGTATAAAAACAACACAGACCAAAAATAAAACAATACACACAAAAAGCCCTGCAATCCTAAAACAGAAAATGGAAACCCTGCCCCCCACATATTCACCATTGTAGTGCAGCCTACATTTAAGCTAGTGAGTTCTCGGAAATCCATGCCCCCACACCGAATATGCTAGATTGACCCCTCCTAGAGTACAAGGCCTGGTACAAATGCAGGGAGGTGTTAATCAACGTCTCCTGGACATCTAAAGTCAGACAATCCTTTTTATGCCAGTGGTGGACAATCTATTTCCAGACATGGAAGAAAACTAGGGACAGAAATGTCCTGGCAGCTAGTGTTGAGCGAGAATATTCGAAATTTTAATATATTGGACGAAAATCCGACAATCGAGAATTCACAATATTTTGCGGGTGGTCGCAATGGCGGATATTCGTCATATTATGCTTCAACATTGTAAACCGGCATATACACACAGTGCTGGTACTGGCTAAGATCACAGAATGAAGAAGAGAGGCTGTAAAGCTGGTCAACGAATAGTTGCGAACAGCCTCACGCTATGTAAGGTCATAGAATACAGAATCGAATTTTATGAATTTGAAATGTTCCTTTGTTATTCGCGAAATTACACAAACTTGAATATACCATATGTCGCTCAACACTACTGGCAGCCACTGTGGGTACCAAGCCTTCCACCAGGCATAATTCAATCGAGGGAGCTAATGGCAAAGTAGTCATCTTGGATACATAAGTGGTAACCTCACCCAAAAACCAGAGGACAATCCCAAAATATGCGCCGAAATCAAGTCTGGGCCTGGTTACAATGCCAACAGTGGGAAGACCTGGCACCATAGAACCTAGATAGTTTAGCAAGAGTAAAATAGGTTCTGCACAATCTTTTACTCTATCAGCCAATGCCCTGCAGTCCCCTATGGTCCTTTTACAGCTGCTTTTAGATGCCTTCACTTTCTTGGCATTATGCTCGAAGCCAGGTTGGGCCCAGTTTGATTGTGAATCAAACTGTGCCCATGCTGGGATCGTGCACAAACGCCAGTTCTCTGTGTGCCTGCAGCACTTCTACAGAGCGCAGACACACTGAGCCTTTGACCTCCATGTTAATGGAGGGGCACTGCTTTTCTCCCCACACACCGCCAGCGTCTATTTGACACAGGCGGTGTGTAGAGGGCTGGGGAGAGAGCTGGCAATCGCGGCGGAGTACAGTGTAAAGTGTAAACAGCTTTTCTTGCCATAAAAAATGGTGTGAAAAGCACATAACGCTCAGAGGGTTAAGGTGTCTGTTCCACTTCTGTACGCACCCCATTCACACGTTTTACCACATTCTATATAATCACACCACAAAGGAGCAAGCGCAGCTCACAAGCACTTGTCCGTTTAAAGTGAATGGGGCATGTAAAGAAGATTTTGGCAAATGGTAGTGGAGCCCTAGCCTAACGCTAATCCACCCACCCATCTAATTCTAAATGGAGACTTAGCTTTAACCTGGAGTTCAGATTTAATACATGGCAAAGGGTTCCCAGAGAACTGTGTGTTACCTAAAGTGAAAGCACACAATCCTTCTTCAATGTAAACTAAATATTTAAAGGAAATCAACCGATTAACTGAAAGCTACTGAACTCTGTAATTCGTTTTTTCTTAATAATGTACATTGACAGCAGAAAGAATGCAATAGCACCACCTGCTGGCTGTGTAGAGCACAAAGTAATATTATCAAATGATATATTGTTCAAAACATTGCCCACTCTTACTAGAAAAAAATGACTGTAGGTGCACAACATGAATAATTATCTTATCTGTGCCTTAAAGAATGGTGACATGATTGATAGGCTAGGTAGTTTTTTTCTCTAAAATGTTTTTTAATATATTTGTTGAGATTAAAAGAAAATCGTCAGCATCCTCCTTTCAAGCCCTTCATGAATTTGGCGCAAACATTCATTATTGTGTTTCCACCCTTCAGTATGATTTCTCGTTCTCCCTCAATGATCAAAGAGATCCAGTTCCATACCTGAGAGCCGGGTGCCTGCCAGTCTGCAATGACTTGTGATAAGGACAACATCTGCCCCGCAGAGAACCTGGATGCTGCACAATGGCCCGGCCTGGAGGCTTTTATTATATTTTAACCGAAGAACAATGGAAGGAGGAATAATATTTACAGTCTGCTCGACTTCAATAGCGGAGAAACTAAATGAGTGATAACAAACTCGGGCGGAGAGGTACTGACAGATTCATGGACTACTTTTTAACTCTTAAGTTACCCCCAGTTTACCCGTGCTAAACTCTAATGCCTTAATATTACCCTAAAGCTGGGCACACATGGCTTGATGAAGAAACAATAGACCAGAGCAACTGTTACAAAATTTGAACCATCCATGGTTCCTTCGAGCAGGATCAAAGGACTGTGCTTAGAGGAACTCAACCAAACGGGGTTCCAACATGTTGGAAAACCTTGGTTGAAATACATTACATTGAATGGGGACAGTGGGTCTCCATCCAATGTAATGGACAGGTTGCCAGCCGCATAAGCGCTGCGGCTCGATATGGGGGCAGCTCCAGCCTTGCATGATAATGTCATTGCGCTTGGCTGGAGCTTCCTCCAAACAGCCATGTGTATCCAGCTTAAGGATTCATGTACACAGGAGGTCGGCATTCCCATTCAACACCCCAAAAAAACAGCTACCTGGCAATCGCGATATGCGGCATTTTCCAGTTGATTTTCGCACTTTCACCCGTACAGCAAGAGCTTATTCCTTCTTGTAGCTCCTGTTGAGAAAATAGGGTCCGTTCTGTTGAGTGAAGTTTCCATTCAGTTAATTACAGTACAAATGAATAATGTTTGTTGAACAAAGTTTGGGGACGTGGGCTGGGAGACTGATGCCCCTCCATATACATGGAGGTCTATGGCCTGCCCCTTCAGCGACATCGGGGCGGGTGCGGAAAACCCGCAAATGCAGCGGCAATAGAGAGAATCAGAACTGCTTTCTGAGGGTATATTGGGTTCGCCCGATGCCCCCTCCTCCAATGTTTGTGACAAACCCAAACAGCGAATGGAATTTGTCTCAAAAGCTGGGGAGGTTAATAAACTGAACTGTTGTTATTACCAGCTACCTCAAGTAACTACCCTGCTCCCTGGGCTCAGGAGCAGAGAAGCCTATACATATAATCCTTTAAATAAAATACCAGTTATGTTTGAAACTGCTGTAATGGACATTTAACTTTATTCTTAAATCTGGATCTGTGTACACCTGGACCTGCAACACTGTGCAGCCTAGTAGAGAGGGGGTCGAAGAGGCAGTGTGCTAACAGGGAGGCTCTGGCCATGTAGCTTCATAGTATAGGAGAAAGGAATGATACACTAGCAGTGATGGCAATCTAATCTGGGTTATATTTGGGGTTCAGTTGTCATTCATAGGGGATCAGTGCAGTTACAAGCTTCCTGTAAATCCTAGGCTGCTGATGACATTGCAATGGGCAAAGACCCAACTTGCTGTGTAAAAAAAACTACAACTGCTACTACTGCAAGCATTACATTCTGCCAGTTGCTGAAGTACTACACTGTGAGAATTCTTCTGCCTTCTCTTATCATTCTGTCTTCTACTCACACACATTACACACACTCTCTCTTACACATTACATACCCACACACCTTTTTCTCGGCTTACTGCTGTGTGCAATCAGAAGAGAGGGGAAGAATACTGACAGCATTGAGAGCCAATCGGCTGCAGTTCTTTCCTCCATCAGCCTCTGTGTTGGCTGCCAGTATGGGTGTAGTGGAGTGGTGCAGGGCTGACTGCTTGGCGCCTGTCTGGACGGGGCCCCTAGGGAGTATGTGACCTAGGGCACCAGGTGCTGGCTGGGTCTCTTACCGGTTGGCACGCTTTTCCCTCTTCTTCCTAGTGGGCATCCATTTTGGGACTGTAATAGGGAAAGACATTGGCACGGCATACTGTGGGGGAGACAGGCACCCTGGTCCAGACAGGTGGTCAGGGGGTTTACAACACACAGTTCCGTTTGTAGAAATCCACGACACAGTTTGTTTCATATGAGTGATAAAGGAATGTCCACACACTAGTTTTTGTTCAACTGGGCTACTTTACTGAAGGGAAGATATCTTACACATGTAGCACTTTCTCTGGTTCCAGAGAAAGGGTCAATTCTTTAGGGAAGTATTCAGTTACAAACATTAGATAATGGGTGCTGCAACCCAAATCCTCCAGAGGTGTCTTCCTATCCGCTAGGGACTGTGAGCTTCCCAAGGCTAATCTCTGAATGGGGGTGACAGTCCACAACTACCCCAGCCCTATAGGGGTAATGATCTAATCACATGCCGCTGGAGATTCCTGCATACCCCAGGCCTCAGGCCTGTCCCATGGGGTTCTGGCAGAATAGCTGCTGAATCTGGCAGGCTGTATGCTTCTCCAGGCAAGACTACCCAGGCCCCTCCTATCATAAGACTATATCCCCTGTGGGATGGAGACACCTCCTCTGGGATGGGCTAGCAGCTAGAAAGAACACAGAGATGCAATTAACAATTTCATGGACAAATCCTGTTACGCTACATGGGTACACACAGAGGGGGCTCTGAGTGCCATAGGTTTGTCATCACTACACTACAGCCTAATCGTGGTCCTAATGAAAGCTGCTGCAGATGGATACAAAAGTCTGTTTACAGAGGGCGGTGAGGAGTTCACATTGTGTCTGCAGAACATAGAAAGGAAAGTTCCAAATAGGTGACCCCACTTGAGAAGAATCAGTGGAGTATACAGCCCCCACCCTTGGGGCACTGTAAATGTAAAAATATACCTACTGTGTACTTATGGTAACCAGTTTAGCCTTTCATAGCGTGAAATATATGGATATATAATTATTGATTGCTACTAGTATATAATACTGTAATATGAATTACCTATTGAGAACTAGAAGAGCACGACTTCTCGCCATTCAGATGACAGTGTAAGCTGTTAGGTCTGCCTAATCCTTGGATATGGCTAGCCAAATGAAGTGTCCTGAAACATAGCCAAACACTGTATATACTCCCATGACTACTTGGGTCATATAGCAATTGAAATACATACTAATACGTCTATAACATCTAAACATCTAAATATTTCATTATTTCACCATAATATCTAACACTAGAAATAGGATTGTAATGAATGTTCATCTCCACATAAGCCAATTATCACAACGTTGTACTAATTTCAATACGATGGTATAGAGAAAAAATATGTTAACATTATTAACATTTCCCCCAAAATGATTGCTGAAAAAGCATCAATTGAATTGTTAAAACTTTTGGTGAAATAAATAAAAAATCGTTGGATATGGGTAGCTTTAGGTAAAACTTTAGCCAAAAGTATATGAGAAATGTGAACAGGAGGATTTTGGGCAATCAAGCACAGTCTGCATATAATTTGCATGCTAATGTCCAAACTTGTAAATCTCATTGACCATCTCTAATCAAGGCTGCCAGAAAAAGAGTAATGCTGGCCATACACTCTGAGATTAAAATTACGATCCTTTAAAACCGACCAATGAAAGCATTTTATCGGCATGAAATCCGCACATGTCCACATGGTACAACCGATAAAATACGATCGTAATTGCCGATTTTTACGGTCGTAATTTATTGGACATGTTAAAATGTTTTAATTGGTCTGGGAACATCGGGAAACTTCATACTGTTTTCATAGTGTTTCCGACCAATTACTGCCGAGGCTTCCCCTTTAAAAAAAAAATACATCACAATGGCCGATATAAATGGCAATTAATTTCGATGACATTCGATCCTAAATTGGATTTTCAATGTGGTATCTTTTTTGCCGAATATTACGATCCAAACCGATACCGCCATCGGTATACATTGATCTGTTTTAATGGATCCTAATTTTAATCTCGGAGTGTATGGCCAGCTTAAGGCCAAGGCTCCACTGCTTCTTTATGTCAGCGCTGCCCATTAGATTCAATGTGCCAAGACACTCATACGCCATGTTGTGCGCTGTTTTCTTCTTACCACGTTTTAGCAACCACAGAATGTTGCAAGCCTGCAGACCCGGCCATAGAGAATGTATCAGAGTGTCTTAAAAGTGTGCCTTTTGTAGACGCACGTGTGGGGGGAAAAAAATTGTATAAATCGTACTGAAAAAAGAGTTGTGTCCAAAGATGCATCCCAAAATATGTCTAAAGCGCACCAAATGGCAACAAGATGTACCCAAAATGCACCTAATAACACATGCAACAAAACATGCCAGACTATACATATAGATATCAATGGGCCAGTATTTGGAAATGCACCTTTATGCATTTAGGCGCAGTGCACCCACAAACACATGCTTTTTACATGCATTTTTAAAAAAACATGGAGCCCTGACTTAAGTGGACCTTTAAAGCTAGCCATACATGTTCCGATTCCATGGCCGATCGATCACCCATCCGATTGATTCCCCAATGCCAGAGGGAATCGGATGTCCGATCGCCCAATTTAGCCTGTCCCTACCACCTTGGGCCACCGATTCCTGGACGATTCCGTGCCCGATCGATCACTTCACACATGGCAAATCCCCCTGATGTGTGCTGAATCGGATCAGAAAGACCAACATGTTGGTTCTCTGGCAGATCCGGTTCTGGGCCCCCGATCGATCGGACGTGATTGATCGGGCAAGGTGGGCTTCACGCGATTCCGGGACGATCGATTAGCGTGCACGCGCCCGGAATTGATCGTCCCGGAATCCCTTAGGAATCCGACCCGTGTATGGGGACCTTAAGGGAGATGTTCTTTAAGGGTATGAATGCACTGTAAACGTATCCATTGACTAAAATGAATACGTATGCAATGGGTTAAAAAAATGCATGGTATCGGACACTGTGGAAATAGAACCTTTGGGGTCTGCTCCAATATGTTTTGCCAAAATGTGGCACAATGTAGTGGATACGCATCCTATTAATTTTAGATGGGCGCATAACCCTTATGTTGTATGATTTTGCTAAGTGTTATTTTGAATTGAGGAATCTGGCTGGATGAGTAGCAAAATGGCTTCTAGAAAACAAAGTCCAGTTACTTTTACTCACTACTGCAAATATACTGTGACCTGGATGACTGAGGTCCTTCGCAGTAAGGGCCATTTCACACTATATGCATTTTTTAAAGGCATGCCTTTTTTATAGGCATGCGTTTCTGCATATATGCAAAAATGCATGCGTTTTTGACATTACATATGCGTTTGCGGTTTGCATTTGCGTTTTTGAACAAATGAATAAAAATGCAGGAAAATTAAGTCAAAAATGCATACAGCAGTGCGTTTATAAAAACGCATGCGGAAACGCTGCGTTTTTAAAAATGCAATGCATACAGTGTGAATGGTAACATTGGTTGTCTATGTAAAAACACGTGCAGTAAAAAAACGTGCGTGGTAAAAAAACGCGTGCGGTAAAAAAAACGCACCGCAACGCATATAGTGTGAAATGGCCCTCAAGGAATATTAGAATAGGCTTGTGGTCATTACATCTGTATAGGAGAGTAGTATATTTATATGAAATGGACCTGACAGCTTCTGTAGGCAATTACATTCTGGTGCTTTGTTCCCATTTCTGTCATAGTCATCACAGTGGTGGGCAAACTCTTCGACATGGGTGACAATGGGTTCTTAAATTTGAAGGGGCCAGTCCAAGAGCTTGTATTGACAGCCTAACTGAGGTGTCCCAAGTTCTGGTGTGCGGTGGATAGGCAGGTGGGAAATTTACCCAGATTACATTATATTGTACTTATATTGCCTCTACCACCTAGGTAAAAACATAAATATATAAAATAATAAAAAAAAGTATTATAAGAAATTTGTAAAATAATTATTTATTGAACATCATGTGCCCAATCACATTTTAATACATTGTCAAAATGCAGAGAATTTGATGACAATTCACTGCAATGAGTAGAGATAATGCCTAGGGATGACCCACCATCACCATGGGGATGCGCCTACAGCGTCATTACAAGATCACACCCTTGTGTTGACTCATGGTGAAGATTGGACACCTCTAGGCATTATCTCTACTCATTGCAGGGAACAAGCAGAGGGAGGTCTTTTCACCAAGGTGACCCGCGGGTCATAGCTTGCCCATGTCTAGTCTGCCATGTCCATGACTCATGGGTTGTTCAGGATCCTGGTCACTCTGTTAAAGTGATCTCCTACCCGATAATGATGACTTTGTTCTGTCTTAACAGAAGGAAAAAAAGCAGATTGGTTGCACTGAAGAGCGTGATAAAGTAATGCACTGAACACCATACCAATAATACTTTTTTTTGGTATCAGTTGGCAATACAATAGGCCTCATCAGTGTTGGTTGGTCAAAATAAGTCCTGGCATTAGTGTCAGTTGAATGATATTAGTACCATGTTGTGGGGCCACTCACATACAACACTGATGAGGCCTATTGTATTTCCAACTGATACCAAAAAAAGTATTAAGGTGGCCATACACAGGTCGATTTCACACTCGATTCCTGGCCGATCGATCACCAGGCGCTTGCACGCCGATAGATCGACAAGGAATCGAGTGCAGCCCACCTTGACCGATTGACCCCGACCGATCGACATGGCCCCCAAATTGGATCGGCCAGTGAACCAACCTGTTGGTGTTTTCTGATCGATCGGGCACACATCAAGGGTTTACATTTGTGAATCGATCGACTGGTAACAGAATCGTCCAGGAATCGGTGGCCTAAGATGGTAGGCACAGACTTGTATGGTCGATCGATAGACGTCTGTGACTTCACCGGAATCGATCGGATCGTCGATCGCTCAGGAATCGACACGTGTATGGCTAGCTATAACTCCTCTCTAAATTTCTTCTAAGTATAACTGCTCCCCACATGTCCTGCGCATTAGCAAAGCAAACAGGAGAAAGTGCTCAAGCTATGCAGCATCAGTATGTTTTTGGTTGGGCCTAATTGGTTGAGCATGATTCCCCTTCCATTTTAATAAAGACACCACAGTGCACTATAGAGGTGCAATTTACATTTAAAGATATTTCAAAGGAAACCAACACACCTGATTCTACACAGCGCTAGAGACTGTATGAAACTTCATGCCCCATAGATTTACAAGCACTGTATAGCACAAAACCACTTTTGACCATGACTAGAGATGGCCAATGAGATTTAGCAATTTCAATATTAGCATGCAAATTGTATGCAGACTTAAACAGGGTCCCAGCAATTGGGGTACTTGATTGGCTTAGTTTTAGTTTGCATACAATTTGCATATAATGATATGAATGGTGTTGTATCGTTTAAGTCCCCTATACACCTTTAGATCAATCTGTACAATTTCCTTTAGATTGACCAACAACTATGTAGTGCCGGGTCCTCCCTGATACATAGTGATTGGAAGGATAAGAAAGCTCCTCATATTACATGGTTTTGGTAGAATAAAAGTTGTTACACAAATTGTATGGAAAGATTGTAAGGTGTATGGGGGCCTTAAGCCATCGATGAATATAGAGTTTTGTAGTTTTGGGGATAACGTTTATTGTTTTATAACTAGTCATTAAAAATCAAGCTTTCGTGATGTCTCAGATCCGGAATGACTTCAGTTAACCAATAAAGGGGATCACTTGCACTCCAAACTCTCCATGTTAAAATATAGAGAGTTTGGAGTGATACCTTTTATTGGCTGACTGAAGTAATTGAAAAAGCAAGCTTTCGGCATGCACAGATCCCTTTTTCAGGCAAAAAATTTCCACATCTCATTGTCCATCCTTTATAAGGCTTATTTTCCCCCTGACACCAACATTGCATTTTATGGTTATCCATCAGACAATTTGTTCATGTTGACACCACCTATCAGACACCAGGATGTCAGTGAGCATTGACCCTAGGTCAGGATGTCTGTTACTGGCAGGATCACCTGATGACAATCATAGTAAAAGCATCAATACATGTATAGCATTCTTACACATGGGTAAGCCCGTAAGTAAGTGCAGAGGTGAAATAGGGACTGTATTGCAAGTTATAAAAATTTTTTTTTTTTTGAAGCTATAAATACAAATGCATACACGTTTAGCAAATTTTCAATTCAGAAAGCCCCAGTGTCCAAAGTCATGTGAAGTTGCCAATGAACTACATACATGTTATTTTTCAGTTATGACTCTTACCGTGCAATGTTAATGTATCTATTCTGTATGGTGTTACTTTGTTTTCTTTGGCCTGGAGTGTGCTAGTTCTCTGAATTGTTAATGTACCAACTTTATAAAATCAAACTATACATGTTGTTTCCTGTTGGTGAAAAAAATAAAAGTATCCTAGAAAGTGTTATCCAGCCCCACCCATGTGGTCAGGGGAGGTTATATAAGCCCCTGGCTGTAGCTGCTTCCCTCAGTCCTGGTGCAGACAATTAAGAAGCTGGAGGTTTGGGTGATGTAGCTGCTCAGGCAAAATGGGCAACAAAGTGACCCGAGGAGACTTTGAATGGGTTTACACAGACCAGCCACACACCAAACGCAGGCAAGAAATATTAGGTATATGTTCATATATCTACTGCCCTGGGCACGGTGCACCCCCTTATGTCATTATATATAGATGTACATTTGACTAATTAGCATAATGTGACATAGCTTTGCAGTTTGTTTTTTGGCTAACTCCAGGTTGTAAAGTCTATGGCTGCTTAAAACCCTTTACTGAATGACAAGTTAATTTGCTTTATTTATTGCACAAATTTAATTTTATTAGTATTTTTTCAAATAAATTCTGCTGATTACCTGTATTCTCTTTACCATGGCTACATAGCATTTTTAGAATGGGTTCCCTTTATGCATAATACGTTTTGAGATGGGAATTTGTGGTCTTAATGGGAAGCCAGGGTCATGACACTGTTGGGGACAGAGACACATTGGCATGTGGAGGAATATATCTTCAATCCTTCATATGGGACGTCCAAACAAATGATGTGTACCCCGCCTGCTCCACATGCCCAGGACACTGTACACCCTGGAAGTCTGGATGTTAACATGTCACCAGTACCATCCATTGTGGTTAAAATCACTGTTCAACAAGAGAAAAAAAAGTGCAATGGAGGGGAAGAGCACCGAACAGTTATCAGTAAAGGAGGGATAGAGGAGAGAGAGGTTCACCATAATGTGTATGTATAGTCCCTTGTTCAATAGCATAGTAAAGCCTTCTTAAAACAGAAGGTGTTCACATTATCCATTCCAACACAAATCTCTAAAGTTAATGAAAAAATCCCAAGCCCCACACCATAGGGCCATGGTTTCCATGTACTGCACAGATATGATGGCCAACAAGCCTGAAACCGCTGTATGCAGTTTGCCAATAATGGCTCTGTACCATAAGGCTATATTTGCATAGAACACCAGCAGTTCTAGATGTGCATTTTACTAATGGGGGGAGTAAAGGAAAAAACTGCATGTCTCCACCCACTGTCCCAAAGTATGGATTTTTACCCATATTTTTGGTGAATGTAAATACCTTCTGTTTTAAGACGGCTTGACTGTTATAGACAGTGCTCAAATTGAGGACCTGTTGAATCCTTTGATCAATGATTGTTCAATAATAAAATGTACATGTATCTTTCCTCTTTGGACCTCACCAACCGGAAGTCTAAAGCATATGAGTACACATTTCTAATTGGAATATCAGATTTGGGTCTTATGGCCTTTTTTAGTTGAACTGGCCCAATACACGTAGAGTGGATTTCTTTTTTTTAAGTGGGAAATATATTACTTGTCATAACCCAAGTTCACATGACACCTGTGTTTGGATTTTTTCCTCCTCTTAGATGTCAATGACAATAAAGGGTTCATTTGGTGGTGGTCCACCAAATGGATGATCAATAATCAATTCTAAATGATTGTGGCATGCCTGATCACTGTCATTTCTGGAGCCCTTACCTGGTATGCTGGTCAAATAATTTAAAATGCACAGGAGTTATTCATTTAATGAACATAATTAGCGCTGACTAACAGCATGTAACCAATATGCCTGTGCATATTCAAAATTCAAAGCTGTTGACCTCAAAACAGAGCTGTATTTATTATGAAGCCTGTTCACTTTCCATGTGATCGCATGCTATGGTTTTGGCCACCTACCTTGACAACACGTGTTCCAAGAAAAATCCATATTTCCAAGAAAGGTAAGAGCTTCCTTTATCATTTATAAGGTAGGAAGGATAGCAACCATTTTTATGCATATATATTACACAAGTTCCAATCTAAACTCTTGAAATGCCAGATAAATGGATTACATATTTAAGTGTCAAACAATTCTACTCTTCTAAGTTATGTTGGAAAAAATAGAAGGTTGCAGATTGATTGAAACCTAGCCAACCTTCTATTTTTGGTTCATGTATCAGAACATAAAATTAAGTTTGTGTTCTTGGAAGTTACAGGCTCGTGAGCACATTATTTTACCTTTATTTGATCCATAGAGTTGTAAAGATAAAATAATGGGTTTATGTGCATGTCTTGGACACTGGGAATACATGGTTAGGGTCTTGTTCAAATATTTAATACAGTTTATTTTTCCTTTTCACAGCCAAATACCCAGAGATCAAATCTTTAATGGGACCTGACCGCCACCTTAAATGGATCGTCTTGACAATGGTATTTGCACAGCTTGTGGCCTGTAGTCTGATGAGAGACTTGGCTTGGAAGTGGGTACTGTTTTGGGCCTATGCCTTTGGTGGATGTATAAACCACTCCTTGACTTTGGCCATTCATGACGTATCTCACAATGTGGCCTTTGGTAACCGTCAAGTAAAATGGAATAGGTGGTTCGCCATGATAGCCAACCTTCCAATTGGCATGCCATACTCCACCTCCTTTAAGAAATACCACATTGACCACCATCGTTATTTGGGAGGTGACAATCTGGATGTGGACATCCCCACGGACTTTGAAGGATGGTTCTTTTGTACACCCCTCCGTAAAGTGGTGTGGCTAATTCTTCAACCTCTGTTTTATGTTTTACGGCCACTGTACATAAATCCCAAGCCTATCACCAGGATGGAAATCTGTAATGCCCTTGTGCAGTTTTCTGTGGACCTTCTTCTCTATCACACATTTGGCTTGAAGGCTGTTGTCTATTTGGTGGCAGGTTCTGTGTTCTGCTTGGGATTTCATCCAATATCTGGACATTTTATTGCAGAACATTACATGTTCATGAAAGGACATGAGACTTATTCATACTATGGCTCTCTGAATTTAATTACTTTTAACGTAGGCTACCACATGGAGCATCATGATTTTCCCAGCATTCCAGGAAGCAAACTGCCAATGGTAGGTGAATATCTCTCCATTTTATAGTCTAGGTGGCCAACCTGTAACTTGGGGGGCACATGCACTAATTGGGTGTCCCTTAAAGCCCCTTTAATGTAATTTAAATCCTAATATTGTGTACACCATAATAACTGGGTTGTCCAAACCCTTGATCTTGCTGGTTGCAGTGAGGGTATGGAAGTTGAAAAACTGGTCATCCATATTTTTTGGACATTTATGTTCACCATAATTCTTTTAGCCAGGAGCCTCTGGTCATGTATTTTTTAATTGCAAAGAAAACTAGACCCTATAATATGTCCATTGACTATATACTATGTCTGCTTCCAAAGCCATCCATTTCCAAGCAAAAATAACCAATGCACTTATGTGATATGTTTGTGAGTAACCAGAGAACATGGTAAAATGGAGGGCAAGCAATTTGGATGAGCTTTAGGAGTCACTAGTTACTGTAAGGCAGCAGGAAAATAACATTACACTTTTTGGTTAATAAGACATTACATTTTCATGGTATCTTGGGAAGGGTCAGTCTGTTGCAGCTGTTATGGAATGCTATTCTACTCCTTATATGAATGAAAGTATGGAGATGGTATAATCCTAACTAATGGTGATCAGCTGTCAAAATCCAAAA
Source organism: Ptychadena robeensis (assembly GCA_036250615.1). Taxonomy (NCBI): domain Eukaryota; kingdom Metazoa; phylum Chordata; class Amphibia; order Anura; family Ptychadenidae; genus Ptychadena; species Ptychadena robeensis. The sequence goes on along the minus strand of CM070043.1, from coordinate 22,825,153 downwards.
ATGGATTTTTAATATTGAAGGCTGATCTTTCAATCAGACTTTTCTTACTTTTAAGTTCAGTTTAAATATTAAATTATGGTTCTGCGTAAGTGCACCTCGCTTGGAAAAAAGATTGGTGAGAAAGCTTCCATCTGCCATTGCCAACCCTTTGCTGTTGCTCCATGTGTGCAACATAGACAATGGCTTAAATAGCCATAGAAGCCTATGCAGCCGTCATGGGGCCTGGGTGGGAGGAAGATCTGTTTGCCTTGAGCACAAAAATTGGAATTGCACATTTTTATTGCGAATATCAGCACTTTGAGAATTAGTGAAGATCTTGATATAGAGCTTTATCTTTGTAATTTCGAATATTCAGGTCGATTGATCAGTAAGAAAAACATGTCAAAAACAGATCAATGTTGCTGTGACATTGTGATCACAATAGTCGCCAGTAAAGTGCTGATATTTGCAAAAAGTAAACAGGAGGTCTCAGATTTTAAATTTACTGTATATTTGGAGAATAATTAGTGAAATATCGCACATTTGAATATTGCCTATGCTGCTCATCACTAATCTGTTATTTAAAGCAAATTAAACCAGACAGTCTGGAGTTCAGAAGATTTTAAGTCAGAGCACAGGAGGCATCACTTGTCAAAGTATGCTCCTCTGTGAACAATTGGTTTAGCTCTGTTCGTGTAATTTATTTTCCTAAACTTTTCCTACATACTTGCATTAACTCTGTGACCCTCATTGGAATGTTTCTATTTAGCCCATAATCTGTAGGTTTATAGAAAATGTAGAGCTTGGCTAAAGTTTTGGAAGAGATTCTTATCTAGTGAGAGTCCTTTGCACCCAATAATGTTCCTCAAGTCCTCGGTGATTACTGGTTGCTACAATGGCTTAATATTTTTCCCCCGGTAACAGTATAACCATTTCTGTAGACATAGGCAGCTAGCAACATGTTTGCATTATGATGAATGGTAAATGTAAGAGGACCCAGAGACTGCAATAGTACCAGTTATCGGTCATTTACTGATCCAGTGTAAATAATTGATAAACGCAGATTGTGCGAATATAATCAGAACTTGGGGGTTTAAATATGACTGCATTCTAATGGGTACCAAAATACCCAGTACCCTTGGTTTACTTACAGACCTGGTCTTGATAAGGGGTACGATTGTTACTCAGATTTGCATGGCAGCAGTTTTAGGTATTCTATAGCACTTCTAAATGAAAGTCATATATTATATCACAAAGCAAACAAAACCATAAAGCGATAAAAACGAACATGCTGGATGCTGTCATTGGGCTTTAAGTGCCATTATTTGACCAATGAGCGCAGAATGGGGGTTAGTAAAAGGATATAATTGAATCATTGAGATTGAATAATTAGAGATTGATCACAAAGTGATTGAAGTGCGGTCAGCCCCTACCGCACCATTTTTAACGGTGCCGTACAGGCGACCACAGCAAAGTAAGCTGTACTCTGCTTGAATTTCCCTCTACCTGCTCCTGTGGGCCGGGAAACCGATGCTACTTTATTATAATGGAAGTCTACGGCACGCCTAACCCATTCGACAGGTGTATGGCTAGCTTTAAATTATCTTTACATAGATTTTTATTAGCCGGCCTGACCTGGTGCAAACTGTTTATTTAGAGCTATGGATCAGTCTAGTGGCCATATTAAGACACTCTGGTCTGTTGCTCTAATAGTAAACTAGAGATCAGAAGGTTAGTACAATGGCTCTGGGACATCTGTTGTGTATCTCTCTTATCCTATATAGTACCCAAAAATGCTTTTTCATCATCATATCCTATTGTAAAATATTGGTTAATGTGTTTAAACATCTGTTTTGTTTTGGGGTTTATTTGTCTCAGTCTTTTAAAGCTTACCCGATTTCTCTCTCCAAGGTGCGTCAGATTGCCTCAGAATATTACGATGGTCTTCCCCATCACCAGTCGTGGGCCCAGGTCATCTGGGATTTTATCTTCGATGATGAGATCGGACCCTACTCAAGGATCAAAAGAAAATGCAAGCTGGCAAATGCAGGATAAGCCTCAAACTGGCCTCTCTGGGAACAAAAAAAAAACAAAAAACCCACAATTTTATATTCTGGCATAGTTGTGTAACTTTATATGCACTACCAAAGATGTGATCATACCTTTCCTGTATACTCTGGAAAGTTTGGTGGTTGCAGAAGGACATCACAGCATCTGAATTGCTAGGATTTCCACTAAAGGAAAGCAGGGAACACACACACATATATATAGGCCAGATCGATGACCGCTTTGAGAGCCATGCGCACACGCAGCCATCTATCTGGCTCACATCTAATGCGGCCACCCCTCTCCAATATTGCAACAATCAGCTCACTTAATAATTTTGTTCCTTTGATGATTGGTAAATGTATCCAATGCTTGTTAACGTTTTGATGAGCTGCAGTCCACTCAGATATCTTGTGATAATGTAACAAAGCAGGAAATATAAAGAAACTGTAACCAACATTGATAATTGTGCTGGTTATGTATAGACTGTGTGATAGTCCTCATCCTATGATAAATAAAAAGCTAAATGAAATGCAAACCTGCAAGTACACACACAACATGTCAACATGCCTTACCTGGTGTGTAAGATTACAGAAGATGATGAATCTAAACCTAGTTGAAAATAAGATTAATTGCGAAAATTGGCTTAATACATATCTGGCAGACTTTGTGACCAGCGTTTGTTCAAACCACAATAAAGTATGCTGAATCACACATTTGTGCATTGTACCTTTCTGGGATGGATAGTCCCTTCATTTGAATGGATCAGCTATGCACCTTTATGCACACCAGACTAAACTCATCTGTACAGAGTAGACTAACCAACATTGTGTGACCCATGAGGACTTTACCTTACATTTTAAAGGGTTAATGATAAGCAGCATATTTAAACAATAGAGATTTGTTAATAAGATGCATAAAATCCAACATTAGCATAAAGTATAGCAGTGACTTTATTCTGAGCCAATCAAACTATGTGGCTGTTTTAGATTGAGATGTCAATGCATCATCATGCAAATGTATGCAGACCTAAACTCACCCAGTCAAGCACAGAAGCTGTTGTACTTAATTTGTTTAGTTTCAGTCTGCATACTTTGCATGCCAATGTCAGAATTTATTTGACTTTCTCTTTTCAGTAAGTCTGCAGCTGATTGCGAATTCATTTTTTGCCTCTTATTGACCATCTCTAATGGACAGTATTGCCAACTCCCATCCTTGTCTACCATTTCCCCCATGGACAGTCACACTTTCTATTGCATCTCCATCCACCACCTCTTAATTTTTTTATTACTGGTGTACTGGTGACGATGTATGTGCTCTTGAATTGCATTCCAAAACCAGCCATCATTCTTGCCCTGTTATACATGCAGGTGGTGTACATGGAATGAGGCACAAGGACATGCATAGTGCTTGTATGATTCCATTGCATTAATAAATATTGTGTGCATTTGAGCACTATGTCAGTAGGGTGTCACAAAAGACATGCCTATAGCTGGGTATATAGATGGGTCGTTTTCCCGTCAACTGCCCAGCCTTCCCAGTTTTCCCATGACGTCATCACGCACGGCCGCTAGTGCTGAGAATCGTCTAGGCACCTTTTGTGTGGTACCCATTACTAATGGGATCGGCTCTGAATTTACCGGCATGTAAGATCACTGTGCGATTCTTGGTTAATATGACCAGGGGGCGCACCCGATTCTGCCCTGACCGCTGATTGATTGTGGGAACGCGTACAGCTGTCGAATCGGGCAGGAATCTGCCCGTCTATGCCCAGTTTAAGGGCGCCCATACACCTTTAGATTTCTGTCAGATTTTCTTTAGATCTCCTTTTGTTTTACCAAAACCATGTAATGTGAGGGACTTTCTAAACAATCAAGTCTACCTACATAGTTGTTGGTAGATCTAAAGGATATCTGACAGAGATCTGTTCAAATAATCTTAAACCTAAATACTAAAATAACAACCCATGTAAAAAAGGTAGAATATACTATAATGCCAAATGTACTGGCTTTTTTTTTATACACACATGCTCTTTAATAACATCCAAGTCTAAATACATTGGCCTTAATATTGAGTCCCACTTCACACTGCTTTTTACTCTTCTGGGAAAGTTCACAAAGTTTAGGAGTTTTTATGGGAATTTCTCGGTCATCCCAGACTATTCCCACAAAGTTGTGACCCTGAAGTTTTCTATAAAGCCTGGTATCCAGAAGTATGCAAAGTTCCTTTCACTGGAACCTGAGGACCAAGCCCAATCCCCAAGCAGCCATCCCAGACTTTCATCCCCCTTCACAAAACCTTACTTTTGCAGTACACTCAGACAATAACTGTTTAATACCGTAGCATCCCCCAAACTGAGTCATCCATCAGATTGTCAGACAGAAGTGTGATGGGTCACTGCAGAAAACCCATATCCTCTGCTCTAGAGTCCAGTGGTGGCGGCTTTGCATTGCACTTGGTGATGTAAGTTAGATGCAGCTGCTCAGCCATGGACACCCATTCCATTAAGCTCTCTACACATTGTTCTTGATCTAATCTGAAAACCATATGAAGTTTGGAGGTCTGTAAAGCTAGTTCGATTTTAGCATTCAATCGACGTTTTTCGATGAAAAATTTGATCGATTGAGAGAAAATTGTTTTCCTGCCCACATAGACATATGTTTGTCAAATCGAGTCAATGATACTGGATGTGTGTGGCTACTTCCCTTTAACACATCACTTCTGATTGAAACTAAAATCGTAAGAGGAACTCAATAAAAATTTTGGATTACTTTGATGAACTTTTCAGTCGAAATTTAGCAATAATCGTACTCCCCATGTGGTATACATTGATTAAATTAAAATTGATTTGTGATTTTTCCATTGAACTCCAAAATCTAATGTAATGATGATTGAATGCTAAAATTGAACCATGTGTAGCTTAACTCTCGTATCTGCAGCAAGTTGTTCACTTTGGTACAATGTGCTCCTCAATATGCGAGACCCCACTCTGTGATTTTTACATGGACTACTGCTTCAGGGCTAAGTTGGTGTTCCAAGTTGTTTTCTTTTAGTTCTTACAGCAATACTAGGTGTCCATGGAATATTAAGCAGCAGGAAATGTAAAAAAAAAGACTCATTACTTACATAGCATACTATCATGGCAATGTTGGAAGTCAATGAGCTCCTGAAAGAGACCCAATCCATCAAAAATGTTCTTAGAAGCTGGCAGCATGCCAAGGACATTATTTTATACTCCAATGGCAGTGGAAGAGATTGGAACACTGGAATTCAATGATTTTAGGGTAGGGGTACCAATACCTTTCGCAATATAGGGTATAAGCAGCCTACCCATAGTGCATTAGTTCACTAGTAGACACTACACTAAAGGTGCCCATACACGGTGCGACGGGCGCTGAAAGATGACGCGTTCGAACGCAGCATGATGACGTTGTCACACTGCGCCCGGACGCCCATTAACTGGACGGGAATTAAGCACGCCACTTTAGGTGCCCAATTATCAGTCAATCCATTGAATGGGGACCCTGGAATGACATTCAATCAGGATTTACGGACATGCCTGTTACATGTTAGACAGACCTGTCTTTGAGCGAGATGACGTGTATGGGGACCTTATTTTTTTTAAACATTTTCCAACAAGTTTCCAGCACATGTAAATGCACACAATTATATCAATAAAATAAATACAAAAACAAAACAACAAAGAAGAAAAAGTATGGGGACCTTTTAAGGTACTTTTTTTTGTTTTGTTTTTACCAATCGTGCAGTTAAGATTTAATTTGTGCCTTTTCAATCATCTACTTTGCAAACCACTACTTTCTTATTGGCAATCATAAAATGAGAATCACAGCAGCTTGGACAATAAACCATTTATTACCAATATGAATACAGCTACTGAGGTGCACTGATGTACCATTTTAATATTGTGATGAAGTGGAAACTCTCCTTTTTTATTACTTTTGATTTTTTTTTATATATATATTTTGTCACCATACGATTTTTTGGAACGTGTGTACTGTTTCCCTCATGATTCGGAAATAAAAATTCCATTGGCAAAAAAAAAGTGGAAAAAGGGTCCTAACACTGCAGGCTACCAGGAAAAGGTAAAGTCATCCTAATAAAAAGCAAATGGGTCACTTGTATTTTTTTTCTTTTTTTCTTCTTCTTGAAATCACTATCAAATGAAAAATAATACATTTAAATAAGCAAATATATTATACAAAAAAAGGCTGACAAATCTTTTGTGTGCAATGTCCGATGAAGTCTAAAAATTAAAAAAAGAAAATGTAAAATGTTTTGAATATTTTTTTTTCTTTCATGGTAAGACTTATAAGCAAATCCAAGGCGGCAAGCTTCAAAGTGTGTCTGCTAAGGAGAAGGGGTCAGGGTGGAAGTGCTGTCCTTTGGATAATGACTGTTCCAACACTCAGCTCGGTTGACGCTCTCAGACTTTACTGTACATTCCCAGAACGCGGCGTTCTTTTCCGTCATTATGTCGTACTGATCCTGCTTAGCTCCTGCCTGATCGCTGAAATAAGAACAGAGACCCAGTCACCAGCATAGCAGGCAAAATAACCTGAATGAGCAAGTATGCTTGCTGTCTGTAGCACACCAGGAGGTACAACTCCCTTTTTCTGGGGCTGATGACATCACATCCAAGATGGCGCTACCCATTCTCTAGGCTTTTGGATGTCTACACAAAGCAGTACATCTTCTAGAGCAGTAGTTCCAAAACTTTCCTTGCAGGGCCCCCTTTTTCTATTTAGGAACATTATTGAGCCTCCCCATTGAAACACAGGTTAAGAATGAGGGCCAGCGCCCCCCTGAAATACCTTCGCTGAAACGATTATCTAGCTTTGCATAGAATCAGTCTATTTCATATATTTTAATCCGTTATTTGTTGTAATTTTGATGATTATGGCTTACAGCTTATGAAACAATAATAAAACAAATATTTTAATTTGAAAAATGTCGGACCTTTGAATAATAAGATCATACATATGTACTCAGTACTTGGTTTGGGCCCTTTTGCATCAATTCCTGTCTCAATGTGGCTTGGCATGGATGCCATCAGCCTGTGGCACTGCTGAGGTAATCCCATGGTCATTGAACCAGGTTTTGGTACTTTTGGCAGTGTGGGAAGGTGCCAAGTACTGCTGGAAAATTACCGGTAAGTCAGCATTTCCATAAAGCTCCGTGTCTCCAAAAGGAAGCATGAAGTGCTCCAAAATCTCCCGATAGATGGCTGCATTGACTTTGGACTTAATGAAGCACAGTGGACCAACACCAGCAGATGACATGGCTCCCTAAATCCACACAGACTGTGGAAACTTCACCCTGGTTCAAGCATCTTGGATTGTGTGCCTCTCCATTCTTCCTCGAGACTCTGGGTCCTTGGTTTCCTAATGAGATGCAAAAATTGCTCTCGTCCGAAAAGAGGACTTTGGATCACTGAGCAACAAACCAGTTTTTTCTTTGGCCTTACTTTCTATTTAAAAGGTCTACAAGTGGATAAGATTTTTATTTGTCTTTGTCCTGAAAAACTCTCTAATGGAACCCCTGGATAGTCATAACAATTTCACAGAACTAGGAACCCTTTCCTTCTCTGTTTAAAACCTAAATAACTTTTTTTAAGACACATATGACATTTGGCTTTCTAAATTGAGTCTGTAAAGGCTGTCATTTTTACGGATAAAGGTGTATCTGCAGTAGTAAGTCAAACACAATGAATTCAATGGGAGAAGTCTGCATTATAAAGTCTAAGCAACTGGACTTGCTGAAGTTTTCTTGAAGATTTGTCGCTAGTCAGCCAACTGGTGTTCTCAGTTCAGATTGCTGAAGAAAGATGACTATAGAAACCTCTTAAAGAAAACATCAACAAGTCCTGTTGTTTTAACTTTCTATTGACATCTTCGTTTAATAGTTTTAATGCATCTGCACAAAAAAAAAGAGAGGAAGGAGAGACAGACCCAAATCTGTCCCAAGTTTTCCCATTTCCAGAGGAGGCGTGGGACCCAGGACTACAAATACATTTAATGACATTCAATTAATATTCAATTAATGATAATGTCATTATCATTAATTATGGTTTGTACATTTATTCTGTGTATTTTCAGATTTTTACAGCATATATAAAATTATGTACATTGTTACAAAGTGCTGGCATGCCAATCATCATATCAACTAACCATCTATGGATAACCAATCATAGTGACTTGTTTATTTTAGTTTGTGCTGCAAAAATCTCCAGATGAAGCCTAGTTAGGGCGAAACACATCTAGAAATGTCAGTAAGAATTTTGAACTACCATGTCTACATGTATTATGATGATTGCCCCCCCCCCCCCCCCCAGCACTTATTGTTCATAATTTTATATATGCTGTAAAAATCTGAAAATACATACATAAATGTATCTTGATGAAGCTGAAAATGACATTAAATGTATTTGTTGCAATTAAAGTACCGGGGTCCCATACCTCCTCTGGAAATGGGAAAACTTGGGACAGATTTCTGTCTGTCTCCCCTTTCCGTTTTATTTTTTTTGTGTAGGGATGGCTGTTTTTAAATTTGAAAATTTTAATGCATTTGACTAAATTAACAACATATGAATTTTTGTTTGCTGATTAGTTCAGGAACAAGAACTAATTTATCTTATTCAGCTTGTCACAGCTCAGACATGAATCCCTCCATCAGTTATTTTCTAGATAGGTAAAACTACCATCAGAGAGCTAGGATTTATTATTATTTCCACATATTTATATTGTGCTGACATATAACGCAGAGATTTACAGAGCATATATAATCATATCACTAACTGTCTCTCGGGGGAGATCACAATCTAATGTCCCTACCACAGTCATGTATATGTAACTAACACAGTAATCTATCACGGCCTAATTTATATGTAATAAACATAGGGCTTACCATCAATTATCTCTTCTTTTACCTTATGTAACTCTCTAACGACTTCCTCTAGTATTTCCTGAGGAATAAGAATATTGTAATGAAAAAATTAAGAAGAGCTTACGCAAAAAACAAACCTCATTATAGGCAGATTAATCTCTGCCCCCACACGCAATCCTTAAACTTTTCCACCATCTTTGGAATAAATAGGAAACATGTAAAATAAAATAAAATCAACACTGTAAATATTAGAATCTTGTGTTGGATTTTAAATTATTATTATATACACATAAAGTATGAACATCTCTATTAGGCAGGCAGGGGGACCTCTACTATAGAATGCTCCTAGGTATGGTCCTAGGCTACTGATGCCTTGTTGATCATCACAATCTAAGAATAGGTTGCCATTATCCAACACAAGGTTTTGTTGTGACGTAGTTGAAGGCCTAGTTTGCCTTAGGCTGGCCGATACCTGCTCGATTGAAGAACTCTTGAGCGCAGTGTGATGACGTCACCACGCTGCGCTCGAGCTTCTTCGATTGTAGTAAAAGTAATGGTAATCGAACAGGGATTTACCAACATGTTGAACATCAAGCTTCCTTCGAGTGGGAACGACTGATCTTGCTTGAAGAAATGCTAGATGCAATCGGTTCAAACACAATCGATCACTGTGAATGTGCACAGCGATCAAATTGTGCTTGAAAAATCGAGCTGTGTATGCCTAGCTTCAGTGGCGAGAGTTTCAACTACTGGGGAAATTACCCCAGTAGTGAAAGCTTGACCAACCCTAGCTCCATTGACAAGATTGTGGGACATAGGTCTTATGGTACACATTTTTGAGACAATCCTAGCCAAGTGTCCTCCAGAATAACTAGCAAGGGTCAGTATTGTCAGAAGAAGCTTTTGGCGATATGATTGAGAAGCCGGGCTTTAAAGGTTGCATACATTCACTTTATTATGCTGTTTAAGAGTTGACACCCATTAAAACAAGCATTAAACAAAATAAACACTCACTTGTTTCATTCTATCGAAGTCTAAGGTGTCTGATGATACGTCATTGCTGCTGTTTACAGGTTTCATCCTGCTTAAAAATGAAACAATGGTAAAAAAAGAAAAGAAATCACATGAAAGCTGGCATAAAACCAAACTTCTGTACCTTATTTTTAAACTTTAAAGAAAAAGCAGCATCAAGTATACCATACAGAAGATTTTGGAGTGCCAAGTATGCTGTGTAGCCTCACCTTTGACCTTGCCCAGGAATGGCCACATGAAGGAAAGGTTGGCCTTATATAGACTCAAATGTCAGATCCATGCTCATGAAACCTGAATGGCACCCACTCTCCCAGAAGTTGACCTCCCAGAAGTCATTTTACTGCCCCCTGAACAATGGGGCAAAGGGCTGGGCCAGGGCATACAGCAGACTAGGCTATGGAAGAGGTTTCCAAAAGTAAGCCAAAACTTACAAAAGCTTCCCTACGGCGTGTTCAAACCCACAAGTAATTGTTACAGAGCAGCCGTTCCTATCCTTCCTTCAATAACTAGAGTCACAAGTATAATTACATCAATGTGTGCCAACACACTTCATTTGCTGAGTGTGGCAAAGATGTAGGCATAACATCATGGTGAAGATGAACCTGTTAAGCCCCTTATATACCTTTAGATCACTCCATACAATTTTCATTATATCTACCAGCAACTATGTAGTATAGCGGTCTCCCTGATATCATACATATTAATTGGAAAGTTTAGAAAGGTCCTTATATTACATGGTTTTAGTAGAACAAAAGTTGATTGTACCGCAATCGTATTGTAAGATTGTAAGGTGTAGGGGGGCCTTTAGTCATTCAAAGTCCTGCTTAAGAGCAGATAGTACAAGATACTATAGATAGCACTTCTGCTATGTTTTTATTTAGGTGGAGCTCTCTATGTCATTTGGGTAAGCCCTTTAAGACTACTGCATGTTCCACCTTGGCCTTATAACACAGCGTCACATATTAAGCCATCAATGTCTTTTCCAAAGAGAAACCTTGACCTTGTTAAAGCTTTTGACAAGTTCAAAAGAAAAAGTATAATTCATATCTATATATTTCCAGGCTTGCTGACATTGATGCCTTTTAGGTGTCCAAAATCTAAAAGGGAAGGGATTTTGCTGGTCCAAACTTTGATTAATAGCCAAAGGAGACAACTAGGATTCAAATGTTTTATAAACTCAGAAGAATCAGGAGCAATATCAAGCATTTACCAGGTTATGTTCTCCCACTGAGAAGCCCAACTGACGTGGATATAGTTTATTACATAGAGGTTGTATCTTAGAGGATGTACCTGTCCTGAAGATATACTAGGCCAACAAACACCTAACTCCTACTGTATTTTGTTTGCAAGGTACTAGCAGCAGTAGAATGGAAAGGACATTATTTATTACAGGAAAAGAGAAGCCATATATCAATCTTAGTACATCTGCAAGTTGACAGTAGTGGCTAAATTGAGGAAAGTCACTAGATGTTGTAGAACATATCACTACGAAGACAGTATTACAAGGGATTTGCCCCATAGTTAGGTGGCAATACATGTCTTTTCCCAAATGAAAGGAGATGAACATTTTGTGTGGCACAGTGACAGTCAGCCAAGATATACAAGTACTTAATAATCACTTGTATATTGTAGACCAAGAGTGCAGGTAGGACATAAAGCTATTCCTTGGATTCCCACAAGCCCTTGACATAAGCAGTGTTCATGAGTATGTGACATTAGGGGGGCACAAGCACCTTGCAAACCTACAACTTATGTAAATGTGTCTGCAAATTCCATACGGTGCGTTGGCCCAGTGTCTGCCCCGTGTTCCCTGACCATGCTGCATGCTTGGCCAGAGATAACTGGGTAGATTGCATGTGGAAAAGCTGGTTACATCCACAAGGCACAACTGCATGTTTCGAATCACTATTTTATTCCACTGCTACATCAAGCTTGTATTATATTTATTCTCATAGACAAACATAGAACAAGAATAAAAATAATCTGTGAGCACTAGTGAAAAAAGCAAGATGGGCATCAGAGTGACTGAGACTGTGAACAAAGTAGCCCAGCTTACACGCGGTTCATCCACAGCAGAAACTGCAATGGTTTTATGGAACGAGGTGCACATGACCCCTTTACTGTAAAAAAAATAACTGGTCTGGCCACCAGTGGTACAAAGTAATTCCTCAAGCATCCAAGTTTGGAAATGGAAGCTGCTTTTAAGCAATGAAGCACAGCCCAGCATAAGCAGCATAGATAAAAGCTCTACTGATCACCATAATAAACTTAATTTATTCAAGAACAATTATTAAAAACACGGGCTGGGGTTTATTTCAGTGTTTTGCAATGACCACAGAGGCGCCTGCACCACTTGACAACAATACACCAGACACAACAACAAAATGGACACAATTATTACAAAGCATTCCCTGCCAACATACAGTGGAGGTGTCTACCCTTGACTTGAATTGTGGTCATTGCCAAACAATCCACTAGACATTCATGAAGCAGTTATGTTGTATGCACTAGCACCATATTGTCTTCACAGAATCAAGAGACTCATAACTCATTGTCATGTTAACTCTACATCTTAAGAAACTGTGGACTTGGACCTCCTGTCAAAGCTGGGACAACCATGAGACCTGAGAACAAAGTAAGAATTAAGGCAAGAAAAAGAGGGCCTGCCAGGTCTTGCTTCAATAACCGCATTTGCTGAAGGAACTGCTTTCTCTTGTCCAGAGTACAGTTATGACATCATCTCTTGAGCAAATTCAACTGCCTATACCTTAAAGATGGCTTTTTAATGTCAAAAGTTGTTCAACGGACCAGGGTAAAGTGGCAAATTATGTCTTCTTTCTTTTGATTGAGGGCCTAATGAGGATACAAGTCTATCTACTCAGCTAAAGAATGATATATCTATACCAAGGGCAGAACCAGCCTGACCGTTACTGAGCTGTCCACTTCTATTTCATTCATTGGATTCCAGATCATCCAGTTATCGAGGCTGCAGCTTCTAATGCACAGAGAAGCCTGTGCAAGACTGAAGGTAAGGCCGCAGTCATCTTTAACAAAGAACAGGAAAGGTTCTTTCTTAATGTCTAAACACAGCTACACCCTCCACGGCTTGTAGGCTTCAAGGACATATAAAAACACCATAATGACACCACAGGGACCACAACTTCAAGGACAAGGTGCAGAAAACAAACACATAAAACTGTGCACGGAACAAGCGGAAGCAGCCTACGAGCTGCGGCATCGATTTGGTACCTAGAGGGTGGCTGAGATTGTATGGGGCTCTTAGCTTCTGGGCTCTTCACCACTGGAGGGGTTCTATGGCAATGGAATGAGATAGCACATGAATTTAGCGCACTGCAAGATCTGGTTCATGCAACAAACGTTTAGCCGTGTCTTCTACTTACCTGGAGAGTAATGAGGGAACAGGCTTTTCAACTGAATTACTCCTTTCCCACGGCTTTTTCCCCAAGTCTGTAATTACAGCATAATCTAGAATTATTAGAACACCCCATCAGACAGTGGCTCATCTTAAAGGACCTGAAGTGAACATATGTCTTAACAGATGTAAAGCTGATGGGGTCAGGGGACCTCTGTTCCACTTTAAATGGTCGAGTGTACTTATAAAGTACACAAATTCTATGGTCTATATAAGAATAGGAAAGTCAATGGGCCCTATATTTTGGAATGTGCCATTGTTAAATACCTTTACTTAAACAAGCTAGACCCCCAACACTATTCTCTATCTAACTCTATTGGCTGCTATTACTTTGTATGGGTGCCGAAACTGTTGGCCCACTGTATTTTCAGTAGTGCCTCTTCCTAGGTTTACATAGAACCAATTAAAGTAAAAAAAGACAGGTAAGTCCAAGGTAAGTACCTTATATAGATAAGTGTTTCTAATATGGAGCTTTGCACACTTTGATGCTATAGCACAACTGGGAAGTCTTAACACATGATTATGTGTCTGGGGGAATTGGAATTGAAATCGGGGGTTTGGTTGGGTTGAGGTCAGGGCTTTGAGGTCAAACTTCACATATCAAACTTTACTTGTCTTTATGCCTTTAATGGATATACAGTAACTGAACTCAGGGGAACTCAGGGGTGTTGACATGCCTTTGGCATTGTATTTCCAATAAAAGGCACATCACACACAGAGCATTGCCATTGACTTTCTAATAGCAAATTTTGTCCCCAACACAAAGCATTCCTATGCCTCCATCATTGGTCCATGGGTTCCTTTAAAGTTGTAAATGTTTGATAAAGATAGATAGATAGATAGATAGATAGATAGATAGATAGATAGATAGATAGATAGATAGATAGATAGATAGATAGATAGATAGATAGATAGATAGATAGATAGATAGATAGATAGATAGATAGATAGATAGATAGATAGATAGATAGATAGATAGATAGATAGATAGATAGATAGATAGATAGATAGATAGAAAGATAGATAGATAGATAGATAGATAGATAGATAGATAGATAGATAGATAGATAGATAGATAGATAGATAGAAAAGTGAAAAATATAAATGACCCTACCTGCAGAATTCTGAGGTGTGGGACCTCGGGTATTGGGAGAAGATGAAAGACTGGCATCGTCCTAAACACACATGAAGGAAAAAAAATACCAATGTAACATGCATAAATAAATGCCTTTTAATTGAATAAAACAATCAGAATTTAATTTATCATGGTGGCTTTGATATGATAATTGAGGTGCCAAAACACTAGTTAATAATTAGAATGTAAAGGCTCTCTCTGTATGTTTACTGTAATCCCTAATAGTTCAGAAATGTAACCTTCTCATTCCACTGCTTCACAAACTCTTTTAAACTAATGTTCTATGTTGACTGACAGGGGCCATTATTCTATGACCACATGGCACTGGCTCTGTGCAGAATTGATAACCTATTGGATTTCTTCCATATCCAATATGCATTTTATATAAATGTTGAAGTATTTTACATTTATTCTTTCTAATGTATATTACTTTTAGCATTTTATTATGATCCTAGCCATTTCCCTTTACTCACTGTTTGGCATTCATCTTCTTTTTTATCTCCAGGTTTTTCTGACTGTGAAGCTGCTTTCCTTCTACAAAAAGAAAATACAAGGCATGGTTTCAACTGGGTCATGCACACACAGAAGCTTGGAGACAGCTTGTAGAATCAGGTCGCCTGGCATGATTTACATAATATCTTACTATACTATATATTATTATTATACTATCTTACTTTACTATATATTACTATTATACTATCTTACTTTACTATATATTACTAGAAACTCACTGGAATAAATAAAAAATAAAATTGCCATACCTTTTTGCCAGAAGTTTATTCATCTCCTCCATTAGACCTCCTCCACCTCCACCACTGCTTGTTCGATTGGCATCTGTTTTGGAAGCCCCGCAAGGACTCGAACTTCCTGAAGCATCTTCTGGCTTTACAAATTTAGGATATACATTGGGTTAATATCATTATAAAAAATATGTGATATAGCAATTATTTCACATTAGAGTGCCCTTGATAATTTAAGAACAACAACTTATCCCAAACCCTTTGGACATGGAATTGTTTCTGCAGACACAGGGAGCCACCACTGTAGAGTCCAGGTGGAGGATCAGATATGATAAAATAAAAGGAATCCTCACCCGTTGTACTTTTCTCAATTTGGCACCAGCCAGAGCTGCAGCCAGCCCCGACGCTGGACTTTCCTCGTACACCACCCCTCCTTGGCTTCCCCCGGCTGGTAGGGGAGGGGCAGGTGGAGGTGTAGCTCCTGTGGGAGGTGGAGGACCAGGTGGTGGTGGAGGTGGAGGCCCACTAGCTGGCACAGGTGCCAGCCCGACCGAAGCTACCATACTAGTTGATGAAGGGTGACCAGGAGGAACCATCGGACCTTTGGAAAGAAGAGCAGAACTTTAATATTAAACTATTCAGTGTACCAACTACAACTAAGTAATGTTCTATGCTGAACTATCTAATAGGGTTCACCAGTCATGGGTAGGGTAAGCTAAAAATAACATTTATAATCTCAAATGAAAATCTTATAGCAGAACAGATTGATCCTTTAACTAGTAGGGTGACAATGTTGCTCCTCTAAAGAAACAGTAGATTGAGTGTTGTCAACCTAGATGGGTTTTCAATTAACCCCTCATACACTTCTAGATTTTCTGTTAATACATTTTGATAAATATTTTGGAGTCAGCGAAATTGGTGATTGATTGTATGTTTGTCAAAGATAGTTGATCAACTTTTTGGGGATCGACTGAAAGTGTAATGCATATCATATCAACCAATTAAAATTTACTAGCACTTCCAATGCTTTTTCAAATTTTTTTTCCCCAATTTTCATTGTTTTAGGTTGATCTAACCATGTGGGCTACCATAGATTTTCAATCAATCAACCCCAAAAAATTGATTGAATTAAGTTGATTGGATGAAAAATCTAGACGTGTAGGGGGGCCTTTACTTTCAGGATCTTGGAAGAGCATAGCCCTACAAGAGCAAAGATCAGATTCTTTTCAAATCCACCATATGTAAATGTGATTAATGTTATGCAGAGGTACGAATGAGGAAGTTAATTCTTGTTAAATAAATAATCCCATATCCAACATTTATCAAATATCTTGAGTTCTGAATGTTACACATTTTAAACTGTTACCTGTGTGCAGATGCTCTGTTAACAATTGTATCTGCATGCAGACCCTTTGCAATAATCACAAATGATGCTGAACCTCCATGAATGAAAGAACTAAAATACAAATCAATGAAAGGAGTGGGTCCAGGGAAAGTCAGGATGGAGCTAAATAGTGCTGGAAGTTCCCCAGCCAGAAAATGAGGTGGGCTCTATCTGACTTCTAATGCACACTTAAAGAAGCTCAAAGTATTTGGCGAACAAATAAGGAATTTTGTTGTAGGAAAGGAACTTGTATAACTGGGAAAGAGTGAAGGGCAGGTTTGGGCTCTGACCCAGGTACTTTGTCCCAAGTAATTTATAGACAATACACCTGCAGCTTATTTCTCATTAGGACCACAAAAGCAAATCACAGCAAATCGCAAAAACGTTGCATTGAATCTTTTATTACCCTACTGATACAAACATAAAGAAGTTTTACGCTAACTGTAGTAAATGCCATAGCCCAACTGAGAAGACCTAATAATAATCAGACATAATAATGCCAATTTCCATTAAGCCTTACCTCCTCTTTCCTGTTACAGCAGTGGAGCAAGGAATAAAATGTGCAGTCCTGTATGTAATGGAGGTAGGCCTTCTGTACCTAGCCATGTTTGGCCAGACCTACGTTGTCCCTTCTCTACAGTAGGAGTCTGAGGGGTGAGACTGTTAGTCAGCTTTGCCAGTACAGAGCACTGCAGTGTGAAAGCATGAACCAGCTATTTCAGTAAGAAAATAGTTTTCTGCCATATTAGTGTGTGGACATCATCTAGGCTAAAAGTGTAAACTGTTCACAATTAGCCACTGGACAATACAATATCCAATGGTTCTGGATTGATAAATGAAAAAATTGGATGAAAGTAATATTGTCCATCTTAGCACTAAAGGTCTACTACAGGTGCACCTACACCTGTCATTTTTCTAGAATTACAGAAAATGAAAGCTGACATTAGATTGGCCAGATAGTCTCATACTGGAGTTCATGAAAACATGCCATGCTGTAGTAAAGTACGCACTGGAACACATGTACTTACTTAACTGGGAAATGGCAGATGAGGTCAAGTAATGCGTGGTCCTCTTGGACAAATTCACATCAGATACAGCAGCGTAAGGAGGAGGTAGTGAGACAAAGTGTGATGACAACTGCGAAGCATGGGAGGAAGGATGGAAAGGTTGAGCAGAAGCGGAGGTGAGGGTTCCAGTAGGGGTAGCAATGACGGGCATTTGAGCTAGCGGCACAGTTTCTAAGCAGGACAGAAAGGAACGATCAGCGAATTTAATGTGGGATCTTGGGGAACTCAGAGGAACCTGAGGACCTTGTGGGTCTTCTCCTTGGTCATCTAAGCCTAGTTGAGGTATGTAGGGTTTTTGGACCACTTTGTCTGGGCCTCCTTTCATCCTGACATTCTGCAGATCAGGAATCATGGGAAGCGTTGTTGGAACTGGAGAAACACTTTGGTTGAATGCAGATGAAACAGTTGATATAGCAGGGGAGGGAGAACGGGAGGAATAAGACACAGGTGGAGATCTGATGGATTTATGAGAAGTTAAGGGAGAATGGGCGATGGAAACAGGTGGCGGGGAGAGGGCGATCTGCTTGACACTTCGCGACAGAGTCCCATTGGTTGGCCATACTGGAGAAAAGGCAGAACCTTGGGGTGCAGAAGGCTCAATTCCAGGCAGACTCTGCAGGAACTCATGGGAATCCCCACCTTTGGGCCGCTGAGCGGGTTTATAGGAGGGTCCGGTAACAGCAGGAGAAGCCGAAGAGATAACTTTGGCATAAGAAGGTGGTGGTAAGGCACCGGAGGCAGAAGCAGCTCCGTAGTTGCTATAGTCAGGAGGAGGTGAATGGCAGTGGGAAGGAGAGGAAGATACATTTATCTGAAGGGTAGAAACTAAAGAGAAAAAAGGAAAGAAAATGGGGAAAAAAACATAATGGGTGTTTAACAAGGGCAGCAAATTAGAAGAGCTGGGACTGAAAGACAGATGGAAACAGAAAATAAAAGATGGCGGCATGCACAATGGTCGTTAGTACAACTGGATGCAAACAAAATTCAAGCTTCTTTCCTTCCAAAATATTTTACCTATACCATGTAAAGCATTTTTTTTTCAGATTTTCTATAAGGCTAGAAAAATACCCATTGATCCTGCCAGACTTTTGCACTCCTACTCATTTTATAAAGGTCCCCCTGTAAAACACTTCCTTTCTTAGAGTTGTCACTTTCCATAATAGTGAAACCAATCGTTTGTGAAAGTCTACCCAGTCCTTTCTAGATCTAGACCTTCTGGGGGTACTGTGAGGTTGGCCTCATCAATACACAATTATTTAATGCTGATCTCTAGGTGTATGGTTCAGAGCCATACAGTTATGAAAGGGATTTTATTCTACCTCAATAGTTTCTGATTTTTATAGGCATTATTGGCCATACATATACAATAGGACAACCCACTGATTCTACCTTTAATCCCTTGCAATAGTACAACCCACTGCATTTTACCTTGCAAAAACCCTGTGGGCATGTACGCTGTTATCCCAGCAGAGTCAGAGAAAGGGGAGGTATGTTAGTTTGTATATATGTAGTGTGTGTCTGTATGATTTGTGTGTAATTCAATGTACATTGCAATGTTAGCACTTGCGATAAATAACTCAGTTTGGGCACTGAGCCTCTAAAACAGTGGTGGGCAACTGAGTTGATATTTAGGGCCACAGGTGCGGCCCTCTGCATCACTAAAGGGCCGCACATAAGATTTCAGCAGGCAGTGGACCTGATCCCGACAAGCAGTCAAAACCCGACAGCAACCCCCCCCTCCTGCCCCTGGGTGCAGCGCTCATATGTAGACCTGGTTTTCCTGATCAAAAGTTAATTAGGAAAGCTGGGTCAGCGTGTGACCACTTCACAGGTGAGTTGCTATGCCCTATGCATTAACAGTTCCGTTTTGGGGGCCACATGAGGGGGACCAAGGGGGGCTGCCATACAACGCCCAAAGGGCCGCATGCGGCCCCCGGGCCACATGTTGGGCACCTAGGCTCTAAAAGGTTTGCCATCCCGGCGATAGGACAGCACACTGTTTTTAACCTATAGTTCGTTCCAATTTATATGATTCTAATTATCTTACTCTTTCTAAATATGATTCCAGTTATAAGCTACAACCTTGAGGGTGGACAACTTACTTTCATTACGAGCAAGAAACAAACCTTGATTATCTGCCTTGTTGTTAGGGGTTTAAGTACACTTTGAAATTGTTTTTCTGGTGACTTTCACACATTTGCTGATAATTAAATGCTGGTATTTCATAGACGGGTTGTACAATCTCTCTCAGTTAGCTACCCAGGTCATCAGTGCTTTTTGGGGGAACAATTTTAACTCCAACTAATGGCCAGCAGGGGTATCATTGAGCACTGATATGAGAACATGTTATTGCCTATAGAGAATGTCCAACTTTTGTGGAAGTAGCAGGACAGAATGACATATCGAGTTTGGTTTGTCTGTTAGGAACTTACCGTAATTGAGCCCCAACACCAGAGGACTGACAGAGGTTTACCCCACCAGTCTTAAGGGAACAAAAATAATACCTGTAAGCCAGAACCATCTATGGCATTCCTTTAGTTTAATACAAACTGCCTATATAACAGGCAAATATAATTGCTCTCCTGTGCATATGCATTTAATGCATACAGGCAGATAAATAATTTCAAGGATTGAAACAAGTATTATTAACCTTAAAGTGACTATGATTTTGCCTTTGAATGTAACATAACTCTTCATTGGGCACCTCTCGATCAACTCAACAAAAGTGTCTGTTTTAGAGATTATACAGGGCAACAACTCAAGGCCCCCATACACCTTACAATTTTAGCATACAATTTTTGTACAATAAACTTTTGTTCTACCAAAACATATAATATTTTATATGTGATATTTTAACCTTTCTAAACTTTCCAACCACTATGTTTTCTATCAGGGAGGCCACTAGACTAAATAGTTGAAAATAGTATGGAGTGATTGAAAGGAGTAAGGCTTAATTCCCCTTCCCCACCCAGCCTGGTGGTTGGCCCCCTGGATAGGAGGGGTAAAGGTCACCTGCTTCCCAATACTTAGAGGTATTGGTTCTACCACAGGCCAATAGTTGGATAATGATATTATAGGTTTCTAATATGCAAGCATGGCAATCATCTAACGTGAGACAAGAGCATTCCCCTTCTTCTCATTAGCTGCCTTGAATCTTTACATTACTAATACTGAGCTGTAGTCACCCATTCTCCCTCTGTTGACCTCAAGTACATGCAGTGTCAATAGTAGGAAGAGTGTCCAAAGATCAGCAGACATTCTGAGCTCTGTACATGGAACATGTATGTAGTGTCCAAACTTACCTGTGTAGATAGACCCATGGTTATCATATAGTCTATGCTGCAGCTTTCATTCTTCTCCTTTGTTCTCTACTAAGAGCAAGCATGAGAGTATGACATCTGATATGTGCAAGCCTGCTCGGGATCAGTAATGTACTAATCAGAGAAGAAGGAGAAGGATGGCGGCCAGGAGATGCAATGTCACAGGAAGGCTAGGCATGGTGCCATATATAATAACATATATGATACTAACCTTGTAGATTCTATTTAAACAAGAACAATCATCAATGTGACCAAGCAATGTCTACCAACTTTAACTCTTTTTTTTTTTGCATCACAACACCCCCCCCCCCCCCCCCCCCCCTCTAATAAATACAGCTACAACACACCAGCTTATATAATAGAAGGCAGACACTGATCAATGTACCTCAATCTAATCTTTTTGTATAAAGATGAATTAATAACATGGTGTCCATACACTATGAGACATATACAATGATTTTACACAGACATCAATCTAACTCTTAAAAATAAGACAATTCCTGATCAATCAACCAATTGTACATTAACAGGCAATAGCTTTAATGAATAGGGGGGAGCCCCACTCTGCCCTGTAACAGATGCCAGTTGCCTCTGTGATCTACAAAGCTCCTGCTGTAGGACTAGCAGGTTTTCTGTAGTCCTCTTCATGAATTGTAATGTTGTATAGCAGGTGAGAATTGTCATTCTAAAAATGAATGTGTGCTCCTCATCCCAAAACTGGCAAGCTGCAATTTAATATGAATTCTTACCTATATCAGTTATATTATTAGTTCTTGGATTTTATATACTTATACAAAACGTACATGCATGCTTTGCTGGGTACCTAAATATGATAAACATTTGCTATTAGCATGCAAATTACATCCAGACTGAAGTTGAGCAATCAAACACTGCAGTTGCTGTACTTTAGTCTGGATGTCCTTTGTCAAATTAAAAATGTTGGCATCTCAATAAGCATCTCTAATACCTAATGGTACCCATATTAGCAGGAAAGACCACCTAAGTGTGCCTCTCTGATTGATTTGTACTATGTCAAGACCTGCCCAAATGTCACCCCTTCCAATTATCCTTAAATAACCATGTCACTGATTAGACATGGGCAAAAAATGTGGGCAAGGCTTAAAAGTCAAGTTAATAAAAGGGTGCTAATAACACCTCCTGATTGAATAAAATACAGTAGTTGACAAATTTACAGGGTGACTGACTTTTAAAATGAGGAGTCAAACTTTATAAAAACCTTAATATGGTACACTGTATGTTTCATAAAACCAGCACCATTGTGATAACGTAGAATGAATATTCAAATCTCCACCCTCAAAAGGGAACAACATTTCTTATTTATTACAACAGAGACTATATATATATATATATATATATATATATATATACATATATATAATCTCCACCTTGTGGCAGCCTAAAAGAAGTCCCCCCCCCCCACCCATCTCATTCGCAAAATTTAAATATAATTTTGTCATAGGGATCAGGAGACACGCTCTGCATTTTGTTAAAGGAACACTCCATTACCACAAGCACACATGCACGCATATCAGTGCCGATCAACACTTGCCTGTGGTTGAAGTCCTCCTTTCTAGGGTCTCTTGGCGCTGTTGCTGCTCCATCATTTGCCTGCACAAAGACATAATAAACTATTTAAAACAATATAACAGGACTATTATAGTCAACAATAAGCTATTTCAACAAATGTGATATGTTGAAAGTATGCCTCCTTTCATATATACAGTGGGGAGTTAAAGTAGATGCCCAGGAAAGTGTGCTATATGCAGGAATAGCGCAGCCACTTATTACAAGGACTTCAATTTATGGGTGTGCGATATGCAACAACTTAGGACTGCTAAAGCTGGCCATACACTCCGAGATTAAAATTATGATCCATTAAAACAGACCAATGTATCTCGACGGCAGTATGGGACGGCAGTTTGGATCATAATATTCGGCAAAAAAGCTACCACATTGAAAATCCAATTTAGGATCGTATTTTTTTTTATTTTTTTACGAGAATGTCATCGAAATTAATCGCCGTTTATATCGGCCATTGTGATGTATTTTTTTTAAAGGGGAAGTGATGTAGGGGGGTATTGTACAAAGCTTATTGGAGTTTCCCGATGTTCCCAGACCAATTAAAATTTTTCAACATGTCCAATAAATGTCCGAAAAAAACCCAGCAATTACGATCGTATTTTATCGGTTGTACCATGTGGACATGCGCGGATTTCAGGTCAATAAAATACTTTCATTGGTCGGTTTTAATGGATCGTAATTTTAATCTCAGAGTGTATGGCCAGCTTTAGTCTCCGGTTCTTTTGTTGGTAAGTGTTGCAATGGCCACCCTTATGGTACATTGCCTAGTAGAATGATTCTTTAACTTATATAATGCCATTTAATGCCATTTACTATTTGAAAGAAAATTGTTTGGAGGTGTGAGGAAGACAGATGCTCTACGCATCAACCCCCTCTCTACCCCAAACGAAGACTAGGGACTTTGTGGGGACTTTTAAGGCACCTGATTATATACATAATAGTCATACGTATAATGGTACACCATTTATTTAGGCAGTGTTGAGTAATTCAGTAATATTATCAATAACAGAAATGTTACAATGTCATCCATTTAATAAACATAATGTATAAATAAGATAAAATGTTACAAACATGTATCTCACACCAAGGTTCTACATATACAGAGCAATCACATTGTGCGAGATTGGGAACACATTTTCTCGATGCATTTCGCCGATTGGCTTCTTCAGGAGAATTCAATGTTTCCCATTGCTAGCAAATATCAAACAGAGTCATCTTAGTCATTTATACATCATCATAGTAAACATTATGTAGCTTGTTTGTGCTCACTACACGGCCTCACAGCACACAGCATATCTATACTCAGTTCATGCACATTTCCTTTTGTATTACAATTGTTTAGCACACAAACTGATTGCTTTCTCACCTTTTAGTTACATTGGACCCCTATGTGCTGATGGATTCCCCATTGCCATCTGGGGGATAGACCAACCCTGTCTATGTTTCATCTCCATCCGCAGGTGGCTGGTGCTCGGCATCATGCACCCACCAGAGTCCCCCGTTGTTTTGTGACTCGTGCCTCCCCGAATGGCGCAGTGGGCGGGTGGTTGACTATTCTGGCCCCCTAATTCTTGTCTTACTGGGGATGGGCTCCCAGTCCCCTCCAACATACTTACATCACACCTAAAGGCTGTGAGTATATAAAGCACAAAACACTCTACATAATGTTTACTATGATGATGTATAAATGACTAAGATGACTCTGTTTGATATTTGCTAGCAATTGGAAACATTGAATTCTCCTGAAGAAGCCAAACGGCAAAATGCATGCAAGAAAATGTGTTCCCAATCTTGCACAATTTGATTGCTCTGTATATGTAGAACCTTGGTGTGAGATACATGTTTGTAACATTTTATCTTATTGATACATTATGTTTATCTATTAAATTGATGACATTGTAACATTTCTGTTATTGATAATATTACTGAATTACTCAACACTGCCTAAATAAATGGTGTACCATTATACGTATGACTATTATGTATATAATCAGGTGCCTTAAAAGTCCCCACAAAGTCCCTAGTCTTCGTTTGGGGCAGAGAGGGGGTTGATGCATAGAGCATCTGTCTTCCTCACACCTCCAAACTATTTTCTTTCAAATATGAATATGGGATGTGGTACACATACTACAATTGGGAAGCTAGATGCTATGGATGCCATTTACTATGTTATTCCTTAGGAAGCTGGTAACATGGCAATGAAAGAGATTTTACTTGGCTTAGTATCCACAACATAGTTATAGGTCAAGAACTATTATTGTAGCCACTAAACATAAAGCCACCCACCCTCCTTTGCTGTAATTTTGTGAATAATTTTGTGAGATGACAACAAGAAATCTGTCATGTAAAATAAACTCCCAACTAACTAATCCAACTATAGACAGGACTCTTATAACCTGCTAAATCTACTTAAAAATGCTCAAATGAACTGCCTGATCCTCATATTTCTTTGTGCACAGTTCAATAAAATCAGTTTGCATTATTGTCTCATGCCTGAGACTAGTTAAGACACCATCTACATGTTTTTTTTTTTCTTCCTGTGTGTGCATAGGTCTCCTTCCACGTTCCAAAACACCCAGACAAGTTACATGAAATGTTTATTGTAGTGTGTAAAATTCCAGCACAATATTACAGTTATTATTATCAAGTCTCAGAAAACAAGTTGAGATTGCTTTGTAGGCTTGCCGTACACCCGCATCGCCACTAGATGTCCCTGTGTTTCCTCCTAGAACCTGTCCACTTGTTATTACCAACAATATATTTGCAGGTAGCATAAGATGGATTTAGATACTTGAGGCTGTAAGGTAATAAAACATAATTTGCTGTAGTGAAGTAAATTAGACAGTTGTCTCTCTGGAATCGATCTAGCAGGGAGCGAAAAATGTGCTCTGTAATACACATTGAACCAGCCCCATTCTTCTTCCTCCCTGTTTGAATCCAACAAAATCTTATTACTCACTTGATAAGCAGAGCTGTCTACCCATGAGATAACATTGCAGCTTATTAAAGGCCTCTTAAGACTGGCTAGCTGCAGCTCAACATCTTGGAGAGCTTCCTTTAAGTAAATAAAATTCTAAAAGTCTTCAGTCCCCTCCATTTATATAAAGTCTATATTGATTTCCCTTTATATCCATAAGATCTCTCCAAGGCGCTTCTCCTACAATGCATGACCAAATTTGAAGACACCTTTCACCTTAATGAGCTTGTTGCAAATTCTATTAAAAATGGAGATGACCCACCCTAAGTAGAAGAGCCTTAACTTAGATTGGAGAAGGTTCTAACTTAACCCAAACTCTTCAGAGCTTAGTGCAGGGCGCTCAAGTTCCTCCACACACCAAACGTATCAAACCATGTCTTTATGTAGCTGGCTCATGGGCACTTTCATGGAGGAACAGAAAAGGACCTTTCTGAAATGACAAGTTTGCAAGATCAATTGCTTAAAATATTTGTATATGAAGTGCTATTCCTCACTGGAATCAAAGGTGTCCATATGTTTTGGCCATTCCAACTGTAAGACTAAGGACATCAAGTGAGCAAAGTGTCATGAATCTGTGCACTACCCTTGACTAGAAGCACAATATATACACACATCATTTTTGGGATGTCCACCTGCTTTGGCCATTCAAACTTTACAGCTGAAGACCTCCTTGAGGACAATGGATCTCCAGAGATGGGGCCAAGAAAAAAGAGGACTTTTTTAGACTACTATAAGACTACAGTAGGGGGACAAGAATGAGAAGAAAAATCCCATAACTACAACTAGTGAGTGGGCAACTGTGGGGTTGAGGGACTTTTTTTTGAGAGACAATTTTTTGGTACATGTAATTCACCGAGTCAGCACACATCCGCATGCAGCGTTGAGAAGGCAGGATGGCAAAACGTAGAAGCGTCTAAATTTAACAGTGTTAACTGCTGTTTTTGTCAGCAGGATGGAGAGTTTATTTTAAGAAGAACGTGAGAGGAGCCGATGGGGGAGATTTGTAGAGATGCATTTCCAGCCTCCTGAAACCTTACTGCACAACAGGTCATGAAACTTCAACAAATATGTCATATTAGATCATTGATAGGATTGGTGATGGACAACAGTCAGTTGTAAAGTATCTGAGGAGACCTTAGGACCTTCTAAGTTACTGTTTATGTTATGACACTTGCTTGAGAGGTGCTATATAGAGATGCCGAGTTTCCTAGAAAGGTTTTCCTTATGGAAATTCTCATGGTCAATGTAATCATTTAATTGAGTTGATTGTGCCTGGTTTTGTGGTCAGGATCATACATATCATGTACTATGCTTCCTGTGTAAGACAAACACAATCAGAGCAGTACTAATGTGCTACTCCATGGGCTTTCTTGGAGAACTTGACATTCCTACTTTTACATACTTTGACATTCCTTTACTTTACTTATTGTCACTTACTTGTTAGGATAAGCAAAGTGGTGTCTGCAAACGACACATGTTTATTTTACAGTCAATGGCCATGTTGCATATTTATTTCTGTTCTCAGACGTCCGGTAATTCAGTGGAAAGGAGCTTATTAAGGCAGCCGGTACCTCATGTCAGGAAGGAAGAGGTTAACCGCCCCAGCAGAGACAGAGAACACCACCACAGCACAAACAGCTGGTAGTGTCAGGTCTGCTTCAGGAAACTCATAATAGACTGAGATAAAGCCTTTACTGGCCCTAGTCTTAGGCTTATAGGCTAATGAAATGTAGTTGGGTTCTTATCCAACAAATCCCAACTGCAACTTTAGGTGGTCATACACAGTTCGAGTTCTACATTCAATCTTTCTAGGTTTCTAGGTATATCACTGGATTTGTATCCGATGGTAATATGGAACATGAGCTCGCACAAGCATAATCAGGCAAAAGATGATGCATGTATGGCAAGGATCAGGCAAAAGATGATGCATGCATGGCTAACTTAAGAAGAAAGGAAAGAAAAAAAGAAAGAAAGGCATGAGAGAGTGAAAGGTGTGCATATAAGCATAAGATGATCAAAAAAGAGAGCAGATAGAAAGGGAAAGAAGGAAGGAGAGGGGATAGATAGGTAGATAGATAGATAGATAGATAGATAGATAGATAGATAGATAGATAGATAGATAGATAGATAGATAGATAGATAGATAGATAGATAGATAGATAGAGATAGATAGATAGATAGATAGATAGAGTGAAGGAATGAGAGGGGCAAATAGACAGAGAGAGTGAAGGAAGGAGAGTAGAAGATAGAAATGACAGAAAAAAAGAAGGAAGGAGAGGGGAAGACAGAGAAGACAGAAGGAGAGAATGAATGAGAGAGGGAGATAGAGGGGATAGAGGGTGAGAATGAAGGAGAGAGGAAGATTGGGAGGAGAGAAGGAAGGAGAAGGGGAGATAAAAGAAAAAAGAAGAAGAGAATTAATTAGAGGGGCCAAAAGAGAGGACAGAGGAAGAGAGGTAAGAAGAGGAGCAAATAAAGAGGACAGAGGGAGAGAAGGAAGGAGAGGGAAAGGATGTGAGAGGTTGGAAATCACGGGAAGGTGTGAATCATTCTTGACATGTACAGATTACATATGATAAACATATGTACTGGGATTCATGTTTATCATGTGTTCTAAACCTATAGCTGTCCACTAGTCAATAAATAAGGTCGTTGGGCGCATAACACATATATAATATATAACACATTGTAGTAGTAAAACTCACTACAAAAAGATTTTGTTTAAATTCTGCAGGTAGTGAAAATCTTATCTCCCAAGTTACATTCCTCAATAAAATATTGGATTTTTATGAACCAAGTGAACCAACAACTTGGTCATGTAGCTCTAGTAGGTAATATGCCAGGCATGTACCAGACGCAAAAATGATGTGTGATGTGTAACGTGTAATGTCAAAGATGCAATGCATCCTGACATTGTGAAGACCAAGGCAACAAATGCTGACAAGGGATAGGCTTGCTACTATAGCTGTAGAGGTAGGTGCTTTCATGGTTTACACACTACACATGCTTTTTAGATGCTAGTGCAACGCAACACACTATGCAGTATTGAATGCGCTATATGCCGCATAATGTATTGCTGCACAGATTTTTTACATGCTAGTATGTACAAAACACTTTACAAGACTTATATGAATAATTTTATTGGGCATTAAAAAATGCCCATGTAGTCCCGCATGGTGCGCACCTCCTCTGAATTTCCATTTCATCTGGCGAGGGTCCATTTTGGATGCTTGGGGGGGCTTGGCGTTGAGCTGCAGGACCTGATGATAAAAAAAAAATTTTGAGCAGGAAGCGTTACATACCAAGTAAAGGAAAACACACAATAAGACCACAACAAATTAACATTTACCACATATATTCGAGTATAAGTAGATCCAAAAATGAACAGAGGTACCTAATTTTACCCCAAAAACTGGAAGAATAAAATGACTCAAATATTATACTATGTTCAGGGGCTTTGCAATTGACCTCACACTAATATTAATTTCTTGACTTGAGTATAACCTGAATGTAATTTTTTTCAGCGCATTATGGGTTCTAAAATGTTGTCTTCTAATTGAGTATAAACTTAAAGCCCCCCCCCCCCATACAATTTCCATTAGATCTACCAACAACTATGTAGTGCTGGGTCCTCCCTGACAGAAAACACAATGATTGGAAGGTTTAGAAAGCTCCTCATATTACATGGTTTTGGTAGAAGAAAAGTTTTTTGTACAGAAATTGTATGGTAAGATTGTAAGGTGTATGGCTTAACTCATTGATATAGAGATGATGGATTTTCCCTTTACAGAGAACATTGACCTGGGTAACTCATCAATGGAGACTAAAGCTACCCATACACCGGCAGATTATACCTTGATAGATGAGGGGCTGGCTACAGCGTGATGACCGGCCATTACTTTGGATGGGGACTGCAATCAGTCTCATGAGAATCCCGCAGCCATCACTGCATGTATGGGGGCCTTAAGACCAAAGAGCCATCCAAGGATGTCAGGGACAAGACTGTAGACCTACACAAGGCTTGACTGGACTATAAGACTGGCCAAGCAGCTTGGTGAGAAGGTGACAACAATTGGTATAGTTATTAGGTTAAAACTTCTCCATCAGTCTGGGTCTGCATGTAAGATCTCACCTTGTGGAATGACGATGAGAATGGTGACAAAGCAACCCACAACTACATGGGGGGGGGGGTGACAATGATCTCAGGGCTGCTGGAACCATAGTGACCAATAAAACAATTGGTAACACATAAGAGGAATGCTACCTATGACCCCAAGAACATCGACCTCACCATCAAACATGGAGGTGGACACATTATACTATGGGGTGTTTTTCTGCTATGGGGACAACACACCTTCACTGCATGGGCCATCAAGAACCTATTTCTTTCAGCATGACAAGGACAGAAAGCACATGGTCCAAACACATCTGGTCCTTTAGTGGCCTAGTCAGCCTCTAGACCTTAATCTTTAGAAAAGGTGCAACAACAGCCTATATCTGCAAAGAGAAGTGGGACAAAATCCCTTCTGAGATGTGTACAAACCTGGTGGCCAACTACAAGAAATGTCAAACCTCTGGATTGCCAACAAGAGTTTTGCCGCCAATTACTAAGTCATCTTCTTACAGGGAATCAAATAGTTATGACTTTAGTGCACTGGTTTTGTGAGGGTTTTTTGTTGTTTTTTGGTTCCTCTCACAGCTAAAATAAACCTCCCATACCAATTATAAATTATAATAATAAATAAATAATTATTTTGTCAGAGAGCAAATGTACAAAATCAGCAGGGGATCAAATACGTATTTCACTGACTGTGTATATATTAATACATACACACATGGGGGGCAGAGGGCAATCACAAAGTTAAGCTAAAGTGTCTCATTTTACAATGCTCGGCCATGGATACACTGCAAACATAACTCTCCAAACACATAGTAGTCATAGTAATTTTTCTTTAGACCAGTATCATAAATTCAAAAACTAAAAGTCTAGTCTTTGGGGGACACACACAATGGTCAGGGTGCAGCAGAGGGTCACAAAATAATTGCACCAAAACCCAGTCTGGATGTGGGCTTCAAGATACACACAAGTGTTGTCCTATCCATACATATAGGGTATGGTGGACCTGTGCAGTGTGGTGCACGACCTATCCCAAGCTCTCATCATCAATCGCACCAATAAATCACTAATCACAGATTTTATTCCTGTTCTGATTAATTTGTTTTTCAAAGAAGCACCATTAAAGTCACAGTCAAGGACAACAGTATTATTATGGAAACGGATTCAAACCCATATCTGTGCCCCATTGGGAGTGAATTCCCATCACTTCTCACTGAACAGAAAAGTTGGGAAAAGTGAAAAAAATTCTGGTGATGACTCAAACTTTAAAATCCTCATCACATTCTGTCTCGGTCACAGGGGTCATCAGGACAAAAAAAACAGAAGGACAGAAGGTCTAACCCTTCCCTACTCTTTCCCTGGTCTAATTAACCCACCCCACTCCAAGGATATTTACACCAATCTGACAGTGATGGCCCATTCAATGCTGATCTCTCCTAGCCAACAATATAGAACAAAGACTTCTACTGGACCATCTCTGAGGTCCATGACAGTTACCAGCAAAACAGCTGTCATATTGGGGTAAAAATCGATCTGTGGGCAGCAGGTTAGGTCAGTGTAAGGGGGCAAAATAGATACAAAAAAAATTAAAACCCAAGGTAACCTTTATCCCCAATGGTCACGATGATAGATCCAAAAAGAATCACAAAAATGTTGACTTGTCCTGAAAAGTAATTCTTAACCTCTTCTGCTTTCCTATTGGTCAGTGATGTTTCTTAAAAAAATAAGTCAGAGCCGAGCCTTTTGGCCCTGAGATTCCAATTTTTGTGATAGGTAACATCCAACAATGAACTTTACCTATTTCCATAAAAGTATCCCATTTACCTATTTACCTAAGTATCCCTTTGAAACTCTTCGATCACCGCACAACTAAACCTGTTGATCCTGCCACATAATATTCTAATCAGTTATACAAATCACATGTTATCAAGATGTGAAAATGTCCATTGTTTCAAACATAACATTATGTAATATAACTGCGGTTTTTGTAATACTATGTGTGGAAATGTGTACATTTCCCTCATTGCAATGGTGTCTCTGGTCACTGAGAGGTCATAAAAGAATCAAAGTCAAACTATTAATGTGATGTAATCCATACACATAATATCCGCTTCTGTGCTTTGCCACCTGATGACTTGCAACGTTGTCAAAACTTTTCGCTGTGTCAATGAATATCTATGCCTATTTCCCACTTAAAGTGACAACCCATTGCTCTCTACCTATAGGGAAATGCTTCTGTTTTTTCAACCTGCATTACTATAAAAAATGTTAATGACCAAGGCTGCTCATATCACTTTATGTACTTAAAAAGGCTGAGACACAAAGAAGACGTCATGTTCTTCTGATTACCTCCCTTCTCAGACTCGGTTTTTTGTTGCCTGTTGATCCTTCCAATTGATCTGTAACTTTCCCACTAGCCTTCTCTGCTAAGGAATGGGAGCGTTATGTGACGTGAACAAAACACGCCTGGGTTTGTTCATTAAAATTAAAAGGGCGTCCTAATTGTAATCCCCGATTTAAGGATGGAACCAGACAGCAGCATAAAGGACATTTTTATTTTGCTTTTAGTGCTGCTTTAAGTGAGTAAGAAAAAAAAAGTGAGACTCCAGCTAAAGCCTTTAAAGCAATAACGGACAAATATAATATATTCTATAAACCACATACAGTAACCAAATTTTTTTTTAAGTACTAAAGTCTAACAATAATTGTAAAACCATCCATCCCCCATGTACGAAATGAAAATGATCCTTATTATTATTAATAGCACCAATACACAAAACCAATGTACAAATAATATGATAAAATTGTGACAATACCACTAAAGCCCCCCATACATACTTTACCATACCATACTTACATACCATTCCATACAAATTCCTTTGGATCTATTAACAACTATGTAGTGTTTTAGGGGACCCTTCCTGAGAATACATAGTGATTGGAAGGTTTAGAAAGATCCTCATATTACATGGATTTTGTAGAAGAAACATTGATTGTACAGAATTTGTATGGTAACCTTATAAGGTGTATGGAGGGCTTAACACACAACCAAAATCATCAGCATCGACCTAAAAGTCGCCAACAAAACCTAAATTATAGTTTGTGAAAAAAAATGAAACTTGGCCTACCATCAAAGCAAATTACAAACTATAAAATAACACAAAGTGTCACCTGTTCAGGAAAATATAAATACTGTCCATAACAATGTATAATTGAAGAAAAAAAGATCGTTTCTAGATAAGAACCATCATATCGACAGTCACTAACTGTCACTAACAAAAAGTAAAAAAAAGCCGAAACAATATATTGCAAAAATAAGAAACAAATAGAAACACAACAATGCAAAGAAATGCTACAAAATATTAAATGTAAGTGTATAATAAACATTATTATATCACTATTATAAACACAAAAAAGGTCAATGTTACAGCCTAAAAATAAAAAGAATGTCGCCTACTATCGGCACAAAGTCAAAAAACTGTCAAAAAAATGTCAAATCCTTCGTAGAAAATAAATACGATGAAACCCATTACATTCTTTTTTTTTTTCAATAATTACATTCTAAACAATTAACTAACAACTGCAATAAAACCCCCAATATATTGCAAAAATAAAATAGGCCCCATAAATAAAGTCGGCAGCCCCATTATTTAATGATATTGTGCAGAGAGTCCCATTAGAAAAAACAAACACACAGGTATGTGAGAAGAGGAATCATATCCATCACCTACAAGACATCCTGCACAGGACGAGACAGTCACAGTGGCACAGACAAAAGCAATGAAATATCCACTCTCTGCTGACCATACTATAGAAAGCCTGCGAACAATCCTCAATGGAGCCTATTCATTGCCGCCGCATCATCTGCCCTACCGGACAGAAGCAGGTTACAAAGGAAAGTAACAGAATCCTTCACTACAGCCCAGGAGGGCATCTCGCCGCTTAAATATTTCATGGTGAATTCTTAGCCTTCCAGCTAACCCATAAATGGTACCCAGCGAGAGCCAAGCCACCCCCACCTGGCAGCTATGCGTGCCAAACACCTGTCCTATGGGGGTGTTGTAAATGAAAGCCAATGCCCAAACTGGTATTAAAACATCTAAGATGAGGGAAAAAAAAGTTCTGACTGTACTCACCAGCCCTGAAGATTCAATTTTCTAGAGCAGTTGTGTTAGCCTAATGTTAGCCTAACTCCTGTGCACCCCCTGCATAAACCTGCACACCCAGATTTAGAGTTATTCAATCATCCATTGCTAGGGAGTACTTTTTCTGGTCCCCCTACCACCAGCACCCCCCCTCCCCCTGGTCTGAGGGCTCCAAAGGATGCTTACCACTACCCCTTTGACCCCGTCCAGAGGATGCTTACCCAGGGGTGCACATAACTTTTTTTGTGAGCTACCCAGATGAGTACCAGTACTCAATGTCCTCTGCGTCAGCTTCTTGGGTCAAATGTAACTCTCACAGTGCTATTCAATGTCAGATTTTACCCATGCATATGCCTACTCTCCAACACTCCAACCTCCAATCTTTTTTTTTAGGATCAGTAATTTACTAGTATGCAGATGCGCGGAAGCTGCTGTCAGCCAGAACGGAGGACTGTCAACACAGGACCAGGCAGCCGACCATTGTTCCCCCCCCCCCCCCCCCCCCATATTGGTCGGATCAAGACGGGTGTGCCCCCTGTCCCTGCCTGACTGTGGCCTGATTGGCTCATTTTCACTCTCCATACAATATTTTTATGCTAATTTTGGAATGTTGTCAACTTATTGGCCATACTGTATTTATAATAAACAGCCAATTTCAAGCCGACACATCCCCCACTTCACAGGGATAATGTTAAAAATAAACTCACCTCAAAAATATATAGTTAGAGAAATCCTGTGAAAGTCTGTCCTATGAGTGATGTGGTGTCGCGCCAGGCTACTGCAAGGAGACTTAG
Source organism: Ptychadena robeensis (assembly GCA_036250615.1). Taxonomy (NCBI): domain Eukaryota; kingdom Metazoa; phylum Chordata; class Amphibia; order Anura; family Ptychadenidae; genus Ptychadena; species Ptychadena robeensis. The sequence goes on along the minus strand of CM070043.1, from coordinate 22,790,479 downwards.
AGTTGGGATCGATTTGCATCAGAGATACTGACTGGAGACTCAACATACAACAATGTGTAAACAATTCTTATTTCTATTCTATTATTAATAATTAATCATCTTATTCCCCATCTGCCTCCTTTTCAACGTGACTCCGGAAAACTCTTATCTCGGCCTTGTGCAGCTGCTCGCTCCCTCTTAAAACTTAACACAGATATATTATATCCTCGTTGTGTCACCTGGCTGCACGCTACCAGGAGGGTGATGGCTCAATTTCTTCTAACATTATTGTATACAGTACTAAGAAAATAATGAATTGTTTGTACTTCAAATCAAAGAAAATTTTACAAAAACCCTCCAATCCTCTACACACTAAAAAAAAAAGCATGTTCAAGCTGAACTCTGGGACAAAATTAAAAACTGTGCGGCTAGCTCTGTACTGCTGAGGGGGTCATAATCTATAAAGAATATTAGAATTACTTTACATACCTTACTGCTTGCTCTTACTGTGGCTGACATTATACTTTCCCGAGAAGCTTCCGACCTGTGGGTGGGGCCTGTCTCACTTACAATGGCTCTTAAGGTCCCCATACACCTTTAGATTTCTCTGTCAGATTTCCTTTAGATCTCCTTTTGTTTTACAAAACCATGTAATATGAGGGACTTTCTTAACAATCAAGTCTACCTGTGTTCAGTCGCAGAGGACCCAATACTACATAGTTGTTGGTAGATCTAAAGGATATCTGACAGAGAGGTGTATGGCCAGCTTTATACTAATGATAATGAAAGAATGGCTTTGAGAGGAGGAGAGTGAAGAGCATGGCTAGAGGTTAATTTAACATACTTCTTTTTTGTTCATGATGAGAACAGATTACTGTTGTTACAGGCGTCCATAAAGCAAGTGTTGTCACCTTGTAACAAGAAGCACATAAACACTGACTTTTGTGGCAGGATCAGCAGACATTGTTGCAGATTAGCCTGAAAATGTTCTTTTACATAAACATGTTACAGCTCTTGGCTACTTGGATAAACTTCACTTCTGAGAATAATAAAGATGAGCGGATCTCCCATACCCTTCTTCCATACAAAGTGTTGATCCCATTGTGAAATCTTTATATTCCAGCTTCCTTGAATAGCACATGGCATGCCAGTACTACAATACCCCAGGCAGCTGTACTGGGAAATATTACTGGCATAGGAAAGTTTTATCTTAACCCGCTTGTGGGTGGGGTCAATTCAAATAGTGGTCTTCTCCCCTCTTGAATTCTAGCTGGTTACCCTGCACTGTTGTATACTGCTGTATGGCAAACTGACCTTATTTTTCAAGTAATTTAGATTTAAATGGGGGGGGGGGGGG
>CM070043.1:22762895-22789125 GCA_036250615.1 Ptychadena robeensis | reverse complement strand
TAAGTATTTTTATAGGGATAGACCTGACATCCAGCAAGGACGAAGCAACTGAGACAGAGAGCAGGAGACACAAGCAGGACACAAGGACCTGGGACAAGACACTAATAATTGGAGACAATACTTCTAAGGTAGTTTTCTTGGGGAACCACAGATTTGACATTGGGGGAGTGGGGGCAGTAGCTTATACAATTGTCATATAAATAGGACCACTGTGTACTTCTTAGACCTTATGAATTTCTAAACCTTCACAAACAGACTACTTGACAGTGGAACTTTGACAAGCTGACATCTACTAGCCATAGGAATGAGATATGCCTGACTAACAACTTCAAGGTATGATGGACAGACACATTTATGTATATACATAGATCAAATATAGAGCACACCAGGTCCGCGTCCCCCCACTATCCCCCTCTACTCTGTTGCATGACTTGGAACTGTTTTTTCACTATTGGGTATGACTTTAAATCTAGTACCCCAACCTAACTTTAGCACAGGGACACTTAAAAATTCTCCATAAGGGAATTCCCTACTTCTTTTCTCTCCCCTCTCTTTTCCTATCTCTCTCTCCCCCTTCTCCCTTTCTGGATCAGGATGATAGATACCTAATCATGGTGTGGTGATGGACTAACATATCCATACGACCATTTTTTTGAACCTGTGAATCTCCCAATCCACGCCAGTTTCCTGACCACAAATTACCTACCACCGCCAGCTGGGGTCCCCGCCCCAAGTCCCCGCCACCACCTAAGGCCTGATTGAAATCTTAATTTAATTTTTGAGAGGTAAAAGGGCCCCTCTCATTCAAATTACATTTACAAGTGTTGGAGTAACTGAACTTTAAATTAAATCAGGTCATTTATCTGGTGGAAGCACTTGCGGTTCCAGGGTGTCAGACACCCATAAACATGGTCTCAAAGTAAGCCATGTGGCAAGGTGAAAAAAAAGAACAACCATTGCGACACAGGGACAATATGTCGCCACCCAAGTCTACAGGGGTGTGAACACCGGGTGCACTGCAGCACCACTTTGGCGCCAATCTTCAAAGAGCAACCAGACCGGTAAGGCACAAAAGAATTATATATATATATTCTGTTTGATCTATCTATGCGATCACCAACCTTATTGAATGAGATCACCAATTGATGAGAATGTATCTTTATGTTGTGCCATGGCAGTTAAATCAGGTGTAGATAGCAAACGCAGGAAACATAGTATGTCTCTTTTTTTAAAAATATGCATTAAGTAAATCTTTTGTGATTATCTGCAAAAATGTCTATATTCCTGAGGGGGTAGACCCAGTTCTAAAAACTACTCTCATATGAATTTAGAAAAATATCGACTTGGACTTCAATCTGCTATTGCTTCATCCCTGAGGAAGTCCCTTCAAGGGACGAAGCGCATCGGATACAACTGGTCGCTAATAGTGATTGCCTTTTCTGACTTGGACATTAACAGGCGGTAATATACAGTGTTGACCGCCGACTGTTTGGATTTTTAGGACTAGACAATGCTACTCTTGGGTTTAGTATTGTTTTGACAGACTGACTAGACTGGACTGAAATGTTTTTATATGTGTATGTACCTTTTTTACATGTTACAATAATTGGTTAATAAATATGTTGCTCTCATTCGTCTGACTGGAACTCTGTGTTCTACTACTACTGTGTTCTCTCACCTTAAAAGTCCCTTTCTGGAGTTGAGTTCACTCCAATTTCACACACGTTTTAATATTGGATGTGGTGAGGCTCTTGTCGGTCTTGAACCCTAAATCCCCCCCTCACCCCAACACTGAATCTCCCTGATATTAATCAAAGGAGATCCTTCCATGAAGAATATTTTCTTCCTGGGTAAGGATGATCAGTTCTCTTCTAGATTTTAGGGTGTATGTTTACATTTAGGAAATATATCCCTATTTTTTTCCTACAGTAGTAAACCTCATCCTCATCCAGGAAACATCTCTAACCAATCGGCACAATGTCCGGCCAATGAAACTGCTGGATAAAAATAGGCCATTATGGCTTTCACCAGCGTTCCCCAGCAAGTCAATATATTAATTAATATTCATTACAGTTACAATATAACGTTTCAGTAAAAGTGACACCTGAAACGCTCCTGAGCTTTCTTTTTCTTTCTGCCTGAAGGCCTCGCAGAGCCTTCAATAGGATCACTCGTCCTGTACATAATAAAGGAAAGCGTTTTACAGACGTGAATCTCACTCAAAAATAACCCCCAGATCACGTTACCAAAGTGGAAGCGTCTTTTATGGAGGAATATTCTGTAAACACGCAGAACAGGCTGATGGGGAAAGGGTAAGAAGAGCGTCTTGGTGCTTTACAAATCAGCACTGACAGGGCTTTCACCAACGGCGGATCTGTGGGTTTGTGTATGCGGCACGAGGCTCAGAAGCAAGTTGCTTCTGATTTGCTCTGACTTACTTCTGAGTTGCTTCAGTTTGGTTTTGAGATGCCTAAGGGAAATAACTCTCTGGCCATAATTTAAGGACAACTGAATATCATACCTATATAATCACTGGATGTCAGTCACCAAAGCAAGCACAGCAATTCTATCTTCATCAATACTGCCATGTGACTATCATTTTCGAACCTCATTAGTCTGATCTCATAATACATGTATCCTTATCCTGTTGTCAATGGGCCCTAAAGACATAGATAGGTCAATGCTTTGTCAATGGGCCCTTAAGACAGAGACGCATCAACCTGGGCGTCCAAACCTTTTACTAAGAAGTTTGAAAAAGCACTTTATTGTTCCCTCATGTCTATGCCCAATACCAGCTCAATGGACACATGGCACATTGAGTCCAGTCTGGACTAACCTAAGTGTCCTGCACAGAGCCAGACCTCAGCTCTGCTCAACATCTTCAAGGATTATTCAGAAATATTCTCTCCAACATCAGTACCTGACCCCGCAGATGCTTGTGGCCTAATGGATCATGGACCAATTAATACTCACCAACCATGATTCTTAAGGTAGCCCTACATGCATGCATTCGATATTGACCAACAAATCCATCGAACAGTGATCACACATATCTGTATTTTTTTGGTCGATCGCTGTTATTTTTATGAGGGCCCTCGGTCAGTTAGGTCAAAAATCGAGCAGGAATCCATTCCCCAAGGTGGTGTGCACTTTGACTGTTGTACGCTTGATTAGCGGTTTTGCAATCACATTTTGCAATCACGGTTACCATCACATAGTACAATGATCACAGGAGGAAGGAACTCTTTTGGGAACAAGTCATACACTTCTCCAATGATAACAGAGGTCCACCTACTGTAATGAGCATTGATCCCACTGCACTAAACATCATCTATAAAGAAAGATACATAAAAAACTCTGATACTCCCATTACACCCAACACGGCCGGTGAAAATTACATAAAATTTTCACAAGATTCAAATCCTTTTCCTGATGGGTGCTCATCATCTATCTCTGACTTACTCACTAAATATTTTTAGCACATGCTTATGATGGGCTGATTCAGTTTTCAAATACCTCAGGCCTGATTGAAATCTTAATTTAATTTTTGAGAGGTAAAAGGTATTATTCTATTTACCTTACATAATTACTATAAATAGAAACAGACAATCCCATTTGGAAGCCTGCTATGACAAAAATATTTTTTGGGTTTACTGATACTTTAATTTCAAACATTAAAAAGGTAATAAATAAACACCCCAAAGTGTAAATAATTGTCTGAAATTTGGTACCTCGGTTGTATAAATGCTTTTCATACTCTTCTTCCCATTTGGTTTTTTTTTAAAATTTTTATTCCCATTTGGGATTTTATACATTTAAAATGTTAATATTTTTGGGGGTTCAACCTAAAATTTTAGTCTTTGTTGACTTTGTTACATTCAAATAAATGTGGGACTCGTCCTTGTATAAAGAATCACTGAGCATCCATAAATAGTAAGGAGATCATGAAATCAATGCAATGCTTGAAAATTGTAATCAGATATCAAGATTGATACTTTAATAATTTCATTATGATAATTCATTATAAAATTGAAACCTTAATTTATCTTATTTGCAAATGACCTGCAAAGAGTGTCCGCTGTGACCTGAAAACACACAGTGGTGATTCCCATAACTGCAAAGAGCTGCCAATGGATGGGATTACATATACTACACACCTAATAAAGAAACAAATTATTTCCGGGACATTCCTAACGGGAAGTAATCTGTAGACAGGAGAATGTCTTCCTCTAACACTTTATCTTATGAAATAGTCGGTAATAATCGCCTCTTAAAGAATTTACAGTTATGCGGATGCTCAGAGATTTTTTTATGAATTCAAAAATCATTTGCATGAACAAGTGACTAACATTGGGATTTTAAGGTTCATTGTATTCAAGCCTTCCCCAGTCTACAGAAAATGGTTATTGTGATGATTTTTTATATTTTCTTTCCCTGTGTGACATGGGGGGAAGTAAGGGGAACCTTAAGGTGGGGAGACCATCAACAATAAATCATGGGTGTCAAACTCATATACACAGTGGGCAAAAATCAAAACCTTGGAAAAATATCACAATGAATTTTTTCATGGAAACAACTCCATGTTTTGCTTAAACATTGAACATTTAATAACACAGGAAATCAAATGTCAAATTCAAGACACACATGTGCCATTAAGTTTTTTAAGTAACATATTTTATATTATACATAACTACAGCATGGGTCAGAAATGGCCCATGGGCCTAAAAATTAAGCTGGGAATACATGGCTCGATATTTGAGCCTTCCGAGAAATCTCGTAATCACGCTGCCGCACTGATATCGGCAGCCAGCAGGGTCGATACTTTGAATGGGAACGCGGTCCAAAGTATAGGATATCGAACAGGGGTTTTCAACATGTTGGAACCCTTTTTGGCCCCGGAACAGAGATGCCCCTGAAAATAAAAACGGCATACACTTGTTGATTTATTCACATATTTCACATCTGTGAAAAAATCGACCTGTGTATGCAGTTTTTATTTTCGGGGGCATCTCTGTTCTGGGGGCCCTCCCCTGATTTATAGACAATGTTTTGGTAAAATGAATGTATTAAATGACATCATGTGATAGTAAAACATATAACAATGAATAGCCTCCCAGCCCATTGAAGTTGCAGTGCAGTGTATAACAATGCATTGACTTTGTATGTGTTATGCTGCCAGATTGATATCAGGTTAAATTTTTGTCCATTCTGATGTGTCATAGCCAATCCCGTCTATTTTAATAGGATATCTTAATAGAACCCATGATAGCACGTGACACAAAGTTTTAATGAAGTGCCCCAGTGCAGACAGATATAAACATTTTCAGTAATGAGACTTCAAAAGAAACAATTTAGAATACCGGAGCAGCCATTATATGGAGAACTATGATCTGATTGGTAAATATAAAACCGTTGTATATAGGGGCAAAATGTCAACGGTTACTTACAGTTCAAGCTGATTGTTGTCACACCGACTCTCCGCCTAGGATTGGGCCCACTCTGGTGGCCTGGCATATTAGTGGCATCAGATTATTGAATACCACCCTGATACATAGCAGTTCAAAGAGACCTCAACATTGATAAACATGATAGCCAAAAGATAAGCATGACCCACACAATGGACTCATCGACAGTCACAAATCCCACCAACGTAGAGACGCCCCCGTAAATATGTCCATTGAACCAAAGCCAGGAGATTAAAGAGGAACAAGACCCCCAAGGAGATATTTTGGACGGAAAGGAGGTTCTCCAATCAGAGCGTCAGGGACTGGAAAAGCCAGGACACTGCTAGACCATATATGTATTGGACTAAGTAGACTCAGGAAGCTGAAACAAGAGCTACGTTCTAGATCCCAGCTAGTCTGCCTATGACCAGCATCGTATGTCACTTGTCAGTGTAAAATACGGCTCCAGGTCTTGCTCTCCCCGCTAGTGGACACACAGAAATTCTAAAGCTGAACTTCAGGCAAACTGCAAAATACATACACTGAGCTGTATTGGATTTGTAGTTTGCCCCATCCAGGCGTGAGATTAACAGAGCACTGGCACACAGCACACTCCTTTACCTTTGAAGAGACCTGTTTTTATCTCTGCTGCAGTTATGGAATAGTTAGCAGTCTTGTCCCTTATCTAGCCTGTGAACTGTCAGCAATGGCAAAGCAGAAGCCCCTTTAGAGAAATTGGCAATTGCAGAACATCTGAAACACTATGGATGCTGAATGGTGCTGGTTACAAAGCAGACCAAATGGGAAACTTTGCCCCCAGTAAGCCCTCATTTCCCCACTTCCACTATTTAGTGAGCCTCCACTCTCCGGTGAGGTGTATAAAGCGGGGTATACACGGTTCGATTTTCCCATTTGATCAACTTAAGTTGATCATTTGAAAATCGATTTCTATTTTTGGAACAAATCAAATTGGATCCAAAAAGGTTATCGAATTTGAACATAAAATCGGTCAAGCATTGACCAGACATGTTGGCAAATTATTTGGAGATCTTTCAAGTATCTGACAGGTTTTCTAGGTATTTCGATGTTTATCTGATGGTACTATGGATCATGCGCACAGACCTAAAGAAAGGAATCGATCTGTTTGGAATCTATCACACTATGTGGTGGTAAAAACGATCCGATCAAATTTATATGGTCTTATTTTAAGTCTATTAAACAAAAAATCAAAACATGTAGGCTCACCTGATGCCCACCTGCAACATGGCCAGATGTTGAAGAGTATGAAGCTTGCCCTCAAGAATCAGGAACATGCCTCTTCAAGGAGAGTCAGGCAAATTGACTCTGCCAAGGGCAGCAGTATGATATCTCGCCAGAGAAGTACCGTATTTCGCCAGAAAATAATCCCCACATTTCTACAAAAATCTTCCCCTTAGAGGTCAACAGGCATTAAAATAATTCTAAGGATTACTAAAGCTCCTCCCAACTGTACACTTAAGCTTTCTCATAACTTCCCATCTATTGGTCTCAATGTTCTCCATATTTCTACTTAAAGAATATTCCACTTAGGAGTATAGAAATAAGAATAGAAGAAAAAAAAATCACACACAAATAACAAAACAACAATAAAAACATGGAATGTGAAAAGAATGCCCCATCTAACATAACTCCCCTCTTCGCTAGCACAGTAGTATGTAGTAACCTTTATATATATAACATTTTGGGAACCCTGCCAGCTGATGTCATTTTTTGGTGACAGCCCACCATACATCCAATTCTTCCCAATCATCACATGCCAATGCTAATATGTCTGCCCAGAGTTTTCAAAACATTATTGAAATCTTCAGATGGAAGCACTGCATGCCAAAGGGACATTCCACCCATGAACTGTAGCCCTTGACAAGCTATAGACAGGGAAATCAAAATAATGGGTTGATGATAAGACCAGTTGGACCCACTTGTGCAGGTTGGTGTTATACACAAAGAGTTAGGTTATCTTTCTTCAAGAGAAAGGGAAGAATAAAACATAGCAAATTGATTTACAGGAAATGTCAAATGCAATGCATGCACTCAACACTCACACGACAAAGCCAAATGTTATTTTTTCGGCCTAACCTAACTTTTAGGGTGAAAGTCCTCGTTTTGGCTAGGAGCAGCAGGGCTGATATCGTACCCCTGGGTCATTTCCCTGTAAGTCCAAAAAGACTGGTTGACACACCCCCAGTAGGCAGGTCCATCACACCCTTTGGCTCAAAGGAAATGGATATAACGAAGCTAGGTGTCAATTTAACCCAGAAATTCAACAACATATAGTAAATAGTGTAAATTAGATGCGGTCATACTGCAACACGGTGGCATAAACTATGCAACATCCAGGGTCTACAACACACAAAGGCTGATACTAAGCCTCCAGCACCTGCTGTTAAGTTGAAATATTACTTTCTTTATTACCTCCGTCTTGGGAATTCATGATATTGAGGGCGAACAGCATGGCATTGGAAAAAGCGGTGGCCTCTTCCTTGCTGGCGAAGTTTAGGCCGTACACCTGGCGGGCGTCCCTCCATTGGTGAAAGGTTGGTGTGGCCTGGTTGTATTTCAGACCTTTCACAAGTGAATAGTTTATGACTACCTGAAAGGGAAAGAAACGTGAGAGCTTTACACATCGGCAACAGCTGTTTCCCAACCAAAATTACAAAGAAGAGGGACTGTCCCATCTTGCTGCACTAGAATACATTGGAAGTGAAACTCAACACACAACTGCCAGCCATATATCAGCCACAATGTTTCCATGGGAGGTCTTCGTAGCTTCAGATATAAACACAACAGGAAACCAGAGAGCCCTACAGAGGGGAACTAAGGTCAATTGTGGGATTTTTGAAAATATGTAGTACAGTTTTCTAAAGATTACATGAGAACAACTAAAAACTTTTGACATGCAGTATACAGTATCTAAATAAATATACAATTATATGTATATATATGCACAGGGGTGCACATAAGTGGTACTCTGGTACTCAAAATGGGCCAAAAACTAGCTCTGCCTACCTGCACTATTGTTACAAAGCTTATATGCATACTTGGAGGCGCCCCGTGTCTGGGCGGACGCAGCTTAATGTTACATGTATACAATTTATGTCACTTGGATAACCGCAGGGAAACATAAATAACTATAAAAGGTTGCAGTTAGGGGTGTGAAATTGGGAATGTAAATTAATAATTCAAAAAAAATGATTGGACTTCTAAGGGTGTAGGAGATGTGGGGGATGAAATTCAAAGTAGGTATATGTAAGGGTTTTTCGACAAAAGAATAGCACTGTGTGACAGCTGGAATGTGACTATGAAAGGGTGACATTTGGACTGCAGTTAGTCTCAGTAGTTAGTTACTAAGTCAGAAAATTTCAGGGTTGTACTACTGAAGTATGAGATCTGGGAGTTCAAACAGTGTTGTACTGTGAAAGTTACATTTGACCTAAAGCCAGCTGGTTACCTGTGGATGGAGACAGCTAGTCAGAGGCTCAATCAGGAACAGGGAGGTTTAGTGGCTAATTTGCAGTTAAAGAATCTTGAGTATACGTTAAAAAGTTTTTATTACAACTTAGAAGTTTGGATGTTCTCAGAACATGGTTTTTGAATCGGTTATGTGTGCTCCCCTGGGGTGGATGCTCATCCTCCAATAGGGCTATCCACCAGGACCATAACCTACCTCTCCGTCTGCAGGGGGCTGCTGTCTCATGCTGCCGGCCCTTGTCTCTTTCCCCCACTATCCCCCGGCATGTTTTACTCCCGGCGTGGACCAGCGTATGGATGCGCCCTTCCTGGGCGCTATGGGACCTTCCCTGGTTGGATGGGACCTACGGCCGGGCCCACCTATATCCCAGGCACATCGCTAGGCAGTGAGTAATACATATAAACGCCTGTTAAACCATTACCTTAGCACCAAACAATGACTTAAAGATTAATCTGTGATGACATGTAAATTATTTGAATTTCTCTTGACGTTTGAAATATGAAGCACCTATATATCTCCTGAGGAAGCTCCTTGAGCGAAACGCGTCGAGATGGTGTCCTTCAACATGTTGGTTTTATATGCACAGAGAAATAATATGTATCATTCTATGAGATGTGCAACAATTGTATCCAATGACATTCTTACTATATTGATGTACCACGTATTGTGAATGCAATTGTGTTTCAATAAATGACTATTTTTTTTATACACTAGTTGATTTATCGGTGCCCTTAAAGTCCCTTGGAGGCCTAGCCTCCTACTGGTAGGCAGATTGGGGGATTTAGTTAGGTCACCCCCTCTCTGCTTTTCCAAACCCATTTTTCTTTTTTGTACAATTTATGGGATGTTGGCACGCTTTTCAATTATCCAGTAGAGGGAGCGGTATTAGAGTGGTCTATACAAGTGAACCGACTATGATTACTAATACAATGACCACAAAGATGAATAATAGTAACAAATTATCTAATTAATATATATATATTTTAACAACAATTACGGTGAACTGCTACATGATTGCCATATCTTTGCATTTTTGAATTCCCATCTATTTATTATTTATTATGTGTTATTATTGTTTCCATTTTGTCTTTACTTCTGTGATGTTACAATATTATCGGCTCATGTTGACGCTGCTGTCCTACCTTTTATATATTCTCTGATAACTAATAATAGTAACAAACTACCCAATTAATGTATATATTTTGAACAATAATTACGGTGTTTTGCTACATGATTGCCATATCTCTGCATTTTTGAACTTCCACTTATTTACTATTTACAATGTGTTATTATTATTTCTTTTCTGTGTCTTCTTCTGTAATGTTATATTATTATCGGCTTTTGTTGACACTGCTGCTTTAACCATATATTCCCTAATAACTTAAATGCAAAAATATATATGTCACTTTAAATTTTCTATTGCGCCGGTTAGGTGCTTGGGGTGTAGTTGGTGGGGCTAGACGAGGTCCCTCCGGCCTTGGGGGGCTGCTTGGGTGTCCTCCAGGGGCTCGGCATGTGCTGCCAGTTGGGAGCAGGTCGGGGGGTTCACGGACGCCAAGGACCTTATACACCTTGGCAGCCTGCCCGGACCCCCGCCAGGCTGTTTGGCCCCCCATTTTGGGTGTGACAGCTGGACGCGTTTGGCAGTTTTGGGGAGATTTCGGGCATTGGAGTTGGAGTGTGGGTGAGGAGAGGTTCGTCTTCTGGATCATCCCCCCTGCCTCCGGCTCCAAGATGCCTGTTCTGTGGCATCCGTGCGTCGCCATGGGAGCGTGTCAGCTGGCTGCGGGGCGCGGTCCCGGTTCCCATGGCGACGGTGGGGGATTTAGGGCAGGGGGCGGACATATTCTAATGTTATATTATATGTGCACAATGTAATATTATATATGGAGACCCAGCTCTACAGTGGGTGGGTTGAGTATGGGGTGGTAGCTCTAATACCCAATGCTACTCTAAATGTCATTGGTAGGTATTGCAATTGACTGCAGTTGATCTTTTTTAACCATTTCATAATGCCCAAGCTCTTCCGTTTCAAGGAAGAATTTGTTCATTCATGAGCTCTGGACTAATAAACCAAACTTTGAATATTTGGTTGTATCTGAGGGAAGGTTGTCCACCAAGGGGATTAAGAATAGTAGATGATTGCAAGTTCTTTGTAGGTTGGATGATGCATTCCCACAACACCAGTGGTGATTAATGGCAGCCATCAGGATGTACAGGCAAGCCTTATTAATCATGTAACACCATCTGATGGTAAAATTCACAGAAAGACAATGAACCCAAACACCTGCCAAAATCAAAGCTAGCAATCTATAGGAAAATAAAAAAATCCTAAAATATTTAATATATATATATCAATAAAAAAATAATATATAATTAAAATAAAATATAATGCCATGTGGGCACCCGCCGACCAACAGCCGCGCGCGAACACACATCGGTCGGTGGCAAAATCAGCCGCTTCTCGTTGCGTCAGTGGGGACCCTTACTCTACCTATAAAGGCTACATACATCTGAACCTTGTTGTCAAAGGAAATAAGATAAAACGAAAGAGGAAGGAAAAATAGTCACTGAAAAGAGAAAGCTTTACCACCCTTCAGTTCCAGCACAAGTTACTTCATCTAAGTCTAAGCAGGGGTGTCAAACTGAAATACACAGTGGGCCAATTTTTTCAAATTGGACAAAGTCACAGACCTACCTTGATATTTCTTAAAAAATATAATTACACTGTGGGCCATTGAATGAATGGACCATGGACAATGCACATACTGTACACACGAGAATGGGGGCACACATGAACTAAACACACTGTACAGTGCATGCAGTGTGTATAGTTCATGTGTGCCCCCATCCCTGTATATACAGTGCATACACAGGGATGGGGGCACACAGACTACATATGCATTGTACATACACATTGTACAAGGCCTGATAACCCCCATGTGAGTGCAGCTGGTAGGGGGGCTGCCGGGAAGGCAGATCTAGGAGATCTGTTGCTTAGTTGGCCAAATTTTAACCCCGGGCAAGAGTTTGACACCTATGGCTTAAAGGGACCACCAGAATTCTCTGTGGAGCTGAAGGTGGTTAAAATGCTCATAGAAAGCTTCTTGACCAAATGCTTTATAAAGGCTTGCCAAACACACAAGAAGATCAAAAAGATTCCTCTTTGGCGCTAGGGAACTTACTTGTTGATCTTGGAGTTTGACTCCAACTACTCGGAAGGTGTTGTTGGCAGTGTTGTGGTAGATGTTGATTCGACTGAACCCCTGCTGCCCTGGTTTGATAGGCACCCACTTCTTGCTGGTGTCATCGTAGATCATGACGGACGCCCGCGCCTGACAAATGCTCTGTTCGCTGAAAAAGGAAAGGGAGAAATGCATTAAAATAGTGATCAATCACAAGGGAAACAAAGTACATTGATATACACAACATACGTTGGAAATCATGACCCATCTGCAAATCCTGAGAGGGGGGAAATAGACCTTCAAGTGTGAGCAGATTAGAACATCACTAAAGACAAACTCCACTGATTGGAAATTACTTTCCAGCTTTCCACAGTTGCTGGTAAGTCCAATCACATACTAACCTCATGGTGAACTCATGTGTGTTCATATAAAATTTCCATAATAAAAGAAAGTTGTCCAACACAAAAGTTAGCTTTGATAAAACCAAAGATTGTTGCAGCATGCAGTCACTCAAATCCCAGTTGTATCCATCACTTTGACCAACTACTAAATCAAGGAAAGGCATGTGCTGCCCTCTACTGTCACCACCGAGATCCTACAGCCCTCAATGTTCTATAAATAGACCCATATTTAAAATAAAAGGGGTCATGTTGGTCACTTCTACAGAGGCCTTAGTTACAATTAAAGGCAAAGAACTCCTACATGGGACTTGGTAGCATTTTAAACATTCAATAATGCTCATGGCTCCCAGCAAATACTATATTTTTAATGCAATCATTACATCATAAAATCAATAAAGCCATATGTGTGTAGGACCACCAGCACTATAAGATAAGATGCTTAGAGCAAGTCTAGGGTTACCTTCAAACCCAGCTTTGTGTGCTTCAACAAACAAACTCAACTTAAACATATCCTTAAACCTGCAGTATTGGGTCATGTGACTTAAAGGGTTCTTTTAACAAATTAAAAAAAACTCTGAAAGAGTTATATGTAGAGAAATATGTAGATATTGGAATTTAAATTTGTTCCCATATGAGTTCTTAGACCCCATTCACAACATTCTCACAACCAGTTTCGCTGAAGCTGCACCGGGGTGATCATTTCGAGAAGTTTTTATGCAAACCTCGGCATTGCGCAACTCCTCTAATCAAATCCCTGAGAGAGTGGAAATGACATTTCAACAGCTCCCAGTAATCGGCGTGGATTTCGGCATTAGCAGGAACTTCCTCATCAGTAAAATCTTGCTGAAATTACCACTTTCCGCTCCTCCCAGTTCTGCTCTATTTTTGAGCTGAGGGCTCCAGGGTTTTTTATGTAAATATTTCTCCTGCAGTAAACAGGCTGCTGACTTTTCCTATCCTCTGCCATGCCAGGGGTCAGTGCCAGCGGGCAAACACACATGCCTAGAGCCCGGTTCAAGACAGACCACAGTCTCCAGTTTATTTCCATAAGTCTTCCTCTACTACCAGAAGACATATCTTATTTAGGTTAAAACTGAACAAGGCAAGCAGATTCAACACACATGACATACAGTATATGAATAAACTGCTGTGGGTGTAGAGGTCCTATTGGTTTGCGTAGCCTCCTCTTATTTTAAACCATGAAGAAAAGAAAGTATCCTAATCAGAGAAACCTCTGAGAAATTGCCCTATCAGGGTTTAGCGGCTAATTTGCAGTTAAAGAATCTTGAGTATACGTTAAAAAGTCTTTATTACAACTTAGAAGTTTGGATGTTCTGGATGTTTGCAGAACATGGTTTTTGAATCGGTTATGTGTGCTCCCCTGGGGTGGATGCTCATCCTCCAATAGGGTTATCCACCAGGACCATAACCAACCTCTCCGTCCGCAGGGGGCTGCTGTCTCATGCTGCCGGCCCTTGTCTCTTTCCCCCACTATCCCCCGGCATGTTTTACTCCCGGCGTGGACCAGTGTATGGATGCGCCCTTCCTGGGCGCTATGGGACCCTCCCTGGTTGGATGGGACCTACGGCCGGGCCCACCTATACCCCAGGCACATCGCTAGGCAGTGAGTAATACATATAAACTCCTGTTAAACCATTACCTTTGCACCAAACAATGACTTAAAGATTAATCTGTGATGACATGTAAATGAATTGAATTTCTCTTGACGTTAGAAATATGAAGCACCTATATATCTCCTGAGGAAGCTCCTTGAGCGAAACGCGTCGAGATGGTGTCCTTCAACATGTTGGTTTTATTTGCACAGAGAAATAATATGTATCATTCTATGAGATGTGCAACAATTGTATCCAATGACATTCTTACTATATTGATGTACCACGTATTGTGAATGCAATTGTGTTTCAATAAATGACAATTTTTTTATACACTAGTTGATTTATCGGTGCCCTTAAAGTCCCTTGGAGGCCTAGCCTCCTACTGGTAGGCAGATTGGGGGATTTAGTTAGGTTACCCCCTCTCTGCTTTTCCAAACCCATTTTTCTTTTTAGTGGACTGGTATTTACAAATACAATTACAAAATCATGATAAAACTCGTCAACATGATTAGAACGTATATGGTAGGCTCATACATGTGCCAATCGATAGAATTTCAAACGATCTTAGGTTTGTGGTCCTCCTACATGTTTTGCCCCACTTGGGCTTCCTCAGGGAAGTTAATTCTATGGTAGACACAAAAACTTATTTAAAAAATCAATTGTACATACATCTTCACATGTGTGACAACAAACATTGCAAACGTTTATTGACAGAAGGGTTAATCCATATCATGCCTATCGATCAAACAGTCATTGGTATTAAACGTCTTGTTAAGTTCCCTGTTGTTGTTTACAATATATACAGATATTCTACAGAGCGTACAATGATTAATCAATATACTCATGATTCAAGATAAACACGACACATAAAAACAATTGTTACTCAAGTCAGAGATCGATTGGTCAAAGCTCCACCATATGACTCCCACGTGGGGGACAGGACCTATGCAATGCATCAGGCAACCAGCTTCATGCGCCAGGGGCTGACCCCCTGGCAATTTCTCAGAGGTTTCTCTGATAAGGATACTTTCTTTTCTTCATGACATACAGTATATACATATACATATATACACAGTATATGGTAAAAGGATTTCTTTATGCCCCTGCCAAACAGCAAAGCCTGGTCATGGTCTCAGCCTTTTGATTGAACAATGAATGAGCAGCAAGAAGTTTCCCTGAAAGAGCAAAGATCACTTGCCAATTCCACCAATAGCCCCTGGTAAGGGTATTAAAGGTTTATTAAAGAGACCTTGTCACCAGACTATTCACAGCCACATCTTCACATGAGATGATATGTGTATTTGATATATATTATAAAAATATATATTGTTCACATAATCTACCCATCAATTACTTCCTTGTGTAGACAGCTGGGTGCCGCCATATTTGATGTGATGTCAGCAGCCCTGGCAGACTCACAGCTGTCAATCAACCACCATACTATAGTATTCCTATAAGCTCCGCCTCCAGCCCCGGAGCATTGCAAGTAAGCTTTGAAAGTTTCTTGACTATCATTAAACCTTAAAATGCTTGTGAATGGGCAATAAGACAAATTACAGCCCTTTTGTTGTTTGGATTGTGTTGGGGGGGGAGGGGCTAAAATATCAGAACGGTGTTGGTTAGCTTTCTCCTCACTTTGAATTCATGGTTGTCACTGCTATAGAAAGTCTTCTACATTTGTTGGGTCCCCATTGGAGAGATTTCTTATCACTTCCTGTTCTGAATAAATACTGAACCCCTTTTAAAACAGAATTAAGCATAGTTGGGCTTTAAAGTATATAATTATATTTAAAAAATTGTCCTCTATCCACTAAAACTAATGTGATAGACAGGGTCACTGTGACCTCATGAGACGCTCCTGGGGTATAGGTGACTCTGGATTTGAGGTTATGGAGGGCAGCCAAGGAGTAAGCCTTAACCAAGGATATTTGGAGAGCCGTAGAGGGGTGGCTGACAGGGCTACTGTACAGCAGTCATCTAGCAACAGCACAAATGCCAGACGATACTTTATAGAGCCTGGAAAAGCCATTTGTAATATAGCAGATGGTATAACTGGCAGAGCAGACAACTGCAGGAGAAATCAACCCTTCCTATTAAATTATCTGATTGGTCAGAGGATTTTGTGCATCTGAATTGCTCTTATCATCTGTCCAGGCTAAGCGATGGGCAAACTGCCTGCAAGCAGTAGGGAATCTGCCCGGCAAATTTATCAGCGCACGCCTTGATTCATCCAGCGCAGGGAATCTGCAGTGGACACATGGTCTCACAATCGAGCCAATCAGAACTGATGACCTGATTCATTACACAAAACCAAAATCATGATCCATGTGTACAGTTTGTAATGACAGCACTACAGTGAGAGAGAGAAGGGCTGTGGGAGGGGCCTGACAGCTCCACCCACTACTGGCCGCCTGTAGGGAACTAGAGGAGGGGGTGGAAACAAGACCAGCCACCCAGCACAAGGCAAGGTAGCAGCACTGATTGGTCTTCACACAGTGAGTTATAATGTAAGTGATAAAATAAAAAAAAAGAAACATAAAATTGACTGCAGTGGCCAGTGAAGCTGGTTAGACTGACAAATAAATAAAAAAACAAATTTACAAAGGCCAAACAAAGTAAATCATTCTGATTGGTTACTACGAATGAGGGCTTCTCATGTATAAATAAATAACTCCAAATGAGTTCCGAGAACTCACCTTTCTTAAACCACCAAACTGTCGCTTGTACAGACAGTAAAACCTTGTTTCCTGTGTTAAATGTCACCACCACCTGAAGTGTGTCTAACCTGTGTACGCAAATGTTATATAATACAGCTCTCGCCTCCTTAGATTTGCTGACTGCACACCTTTTTATTTTTCATTTATTATCACCTGCGGATCAGGGAAACGGGGTAAAGTGAATAATTATGAATGTTCATGAACTGTCAAGTTCATTTCTAGTAAGCCCCCTCCCCAGTGTGAAATGATATATCTGAACACTCTTAAGTTTCCCTTTTGGTTGTTAAAGAAATCTAGCTGGATCAATAGGTAATAAAACTAGGATACAAGAAGGCTCAGAATTACAAAAAGATTGCCAGAGACTGACTGAGTCATATGTAATTTTTTAATTACATGATCACAGTTCTGTCTTAGATCTAAAACTCATTATTATTATTATTATTATTATTATGATGATGATGATGAGAGAAGTGAAAATACACCTTATATTTTTAGTTCCCCTTTGCTGAAGTTTCTAGAAATCAAAAAAATAGTTTCACAGTGTTTCTAATATCCAGACCACAATGTTATTTGTGAATACAGACCGATGTAAAATTTAGATGACATTTCAGGGTCTCAACAGTCCTTCCTGGGATCAGGGATGGATCTAAAGTTCCAGCATGTGCAATGGTAGAGCAGGGTGACTGGCACATAATAAAGTCCTTAAGGCCCCATATATGTAGTGAGCCATGGCCGATTTTGTCTCTGACCGATGTGCATGAGCACTCGCGGCCGTCGGTCTGTGGCAAAATCAGCCATGGATGGCGGGTGCACACATGGCTTGGTCGGCCAGAGAATGGACATGTCCGTAAATCTCTGGCTAATGCCATTAGTTTGAATGGGGAATCAGCATCCCCGTTCAAACTAACGGCCAACACAAAAGGGTGCACGCCAATACTCTAAGCGACGGAGTACAGCGTAATGACATAATCGCGTTGCTCGTCTGTCGGCCATTACTTAATATGTGTGCGGGGCCTTTAGAAGGGATTAGGACAGGGGTAGGTAAACTAAGGCCCGGGGACTAGATCTGGCCCATTTAGCTTTTCCAGTCCTTTGTCACCTTGTTGAAAAGATGCTCCCCTCTGTTTGCTCTCTGCAATGAGTGCACATAATGTCCAAACGTTTCCTTGGGGATGATGCAGTGGTGATCATGTGATGTGGGTGAATTATCTCTGCTTGCTGCAATGAATGAGCATTTTAAACGATAACAACGTCCCTGGCACCCTTCCTGAGTGATGCCAGCAATGCATGGAATTGGCACACCTACAGCAGGTCGGCCATTACAGGCCCTTGGTTTGGCCCTTTTATCCAAGAAGCCAATGTGGCCTGTGAGTCAAAAAGTTTGCCCACCCCTGGGTTGAGAGATTGAAAGCTTGTCCTTAGGCTTTACTACAATATCAAAATATCATATACAATGTGCAAAAAAAAAACACCACACACACTAAAGATTGCTTTACCATGTCTGTATGAGTTTTAGTAATAGCAATATGTAGTTACTGATACATTTACAGTACAGACCAATTATAATCAATACTTGTTTAGCTCCTACTGTGCTGCTAAATATATACCTCTATGTACAATAAAAAATATATACACATTCTTATATACATTTATGTATACATATATACATTTTCCAGTCTATAGAACCAGATATCATCTCCGGGCAGTATTTTCTACAGCGCCACAGTTCACGCGGGCACTAAATACCTAAACTAACCCCTTCTAGCACCAATCCTGGAGAACAAGCCAACATATATTCAATATTATCAATATAGTATGTAAAGTTCCTGTAAAAAACGAATCTAAAAGTCTAACTCTTGGGTGTAATTATTCTCTCTTTACCAGCACCATAAGTTTTCGAAATATTAAAAGTTGTGGTTACGCCTGGTCTTCGTATGATATATGATACATATACCTTTACATCACATTTTTAGAAAGTGTTTCCTCTGTTAATTAGAGAGCAAATGCTTCAAGCCAGACTAGAACAGCGGTGGGCAACGGAGTGAATATGGTGGGGCACAAGTGCGGCCCTCTAGATCACTAAAGGGCCGCACATAACATTTTCAGCATGCATAGCTAGAAGACATTCATTTTTAAATAACAAAACTTGTTGTAAATGATACTTCAAGCATTAGGGTACACTGTAGTGTGGTAATGCACATTTTGTGTCACGTACATAAGGGTGTGTTTTCTTTCATGCAGCCCAGTGTAGTAAACCAAGATTAGAATGTGTAGTGACATTAGTCATTGTCGCTCGTTTCCCTGCTGCTCCAACTCCAAGAATAGCAGTACAAATGAATACATTATATATGTATGCAATGCTTCTAGAAGTCCTCCTGACTATAATATGTTTTGAAACACACAATTATGTAAAAATACATTGCTAGTTAAACTAAATAAATACAAAAACAGTTTGTTGATGGAGCAGGACCACTTCTCACTGACCTCACTAGAGTTATAATTGATAATTGTCGTTATAATTGATAAGATGGAAAAACTTCTTGTATGAAGAATGTTTTTTTTTTTTTGTTTTTTTGTTTTTTTTCTCAATAAATATCATTGTTGTCCAATACTTTTATTTTGGCCCCCTGAGTATTTAACATTGATTCATCACCCAAATTGCTGGAGATATAGTTTGGGGAACGCCACAAAAAAGAAAGTATTGCTCTAGCATGTGCAGTATTTGCATAAATTACATTAAAATTCATAATAAGTGAAAAATTCAACATGACTTTTTGACTTTTATTCCTTTTCCAGCAATTTGGGGGATGATACCAGGTTCAGGGGCTTTGTAATTAATTCAGTGGAATGAAGTGAATAATTACTAATATGTCCACTAGATGGCACGCTGCCGCCTAATTTTATCTGCATGAGATAAACTTTCAGGAACTGAAAGAAAAAGAAAGATGAGGAAGCCAGGAGCTGCAGGCTCCAGGGCAAGGACAATGTGTTGGCGGGGGATCAGCGGACAGGTGAGTTTCTCTGCACTAGTTCGGGGGCCGCAAGTGGAGAACTTAAACAGGCCACGGGTTAGGAACCTATGCTATAGAACAGTGGTGGTGAACCTATGGCACTATTAATGCTAAATGGGCCACGGGTTGGGGACCTATGCTTTAGTGCCAGAGGTGGCACTAGGAGCCCTGTCTGTGGGCACGCGAGCTGTCAGCCAGCACAGACAAAAGAACTGCAGCCTATTGGTTCTCAATGCTGTCAGTTCCATTTTCCTTACTTCTAATTGCACACAGTGTGCCATACCCTCTCCTATTCTAAAGTAGAATGTGTGTTTACATGTTTTGTTTTCTGTATATGAGTTGTGTATTTTAATTCAGGTTAAATTGCCATGCCGGAACTTTGAGATAAATCAGTGGGGTTTGGGGTTCAGTTTGGGCTCTTGGGTCTTTAAAAAGTTTGCCATCACTGCTCTAGAACATTGATGCTTGGTTAATGAACTGGACCAGTTTCTTCAAAACAAGTTGAGGGTAATTATACTGGTCCTATCATCTATAGTGGCACCTCAGAGGTATGAGGTTTGGTGTGGACAAGTTTGTGTTAATGTCAAAACTTTAGTTGTGGAGGCTCCTGAGATCATTCAAGAAATCATTTATTTGATCTTGACCTTCTACTGATCTAAATTTGATCTGCTTCAAGTAGGGTTTGCATATTCATAGATTTGATATGAGATTTTGATATTTAACTATTTCAGCTTTCCTGTGACCCCCCCCCCCCCCCCCCCCCCCCCCCCCCCCCCTCTGTCTTAGCTCTTCCACGTATGTACATGGAGGATGATTCTCGTTAGTTGCAGAAGACCCCCATGGAAACCCATAGTAAAATCTTTTCACTCATGCCACTGGTATCACAGGCAATACCCTCCCACGTAGCAAAGCAGAAGAAAGAAGAATTTGGCCATTGACATGTGCCTATGGTTTTAAGTAGGAGAGGAATTTGATTAAATGAAATAATTATTTTTAAAACAATTATAGATATTTATCCAAATCCATCAGTTAAAGGAAAAACAAATCTGCCCTGTAAAGGCCTTACTCACCCCGAAGCCATTGTGACGTTAACAGAATCTGAGAGCTTGCGTTGTCACCTGGCGGTTTAGTACTGCGCACACATGACCGATGCAGTCTGACTGTCACAGAGCAAAGCTGATCATGTAGGTGGGTGATCGTACACAGGAAAAGGAAGTCTTAGCAGAACTAAGAGCAGGAAACAGATCTTGGTTAACATGTTACTCCCAGCAATGAGAACCGAAACAACCTGTAATAGTCATTCAAATGTGGGACATTTCAGTACAGATTTAACCCTTTACGTACTTTACACTGCGGGCCGGAAAGAGTTAGATCATCCTTATAGGATGCTACAAAGGTCACCAGGACCTTTCTGGGGTCCACAGAATAGGTCAGCAAGTTCAGAGGGTATACTTTGTATATTTTCATCAGAATATTCTGCTATCCAGCCACAAGATGGTGCACTTGACACTTTTTTTTGCCTTTGTTTCGTTTTCCACTTTGTTGTAATAAGCCTGTTTACAAGGCTCAGAAGCTCAAGCTACGATTTTTTTGTCTCCTGTTTTGTCAGAAAGTTTCAGTCAGAATAATTTAGTCTAAAGAGAGTCAGTTAATATTGAGCTAATTAACAGGCAGGAACAGAAAGCTGCTGGACAAATAGACAAGGCAAGAAAAAACATCTGACAGGGGTTCTAGACTTTTCCTACTTTAATAAAAAAGGGAATTTTATGTATGTGTAATTTTAAGTGCTATTGTCAGCAGAGCAAATAACCTGTGTACAGGACGCCAGGGATGGGTCCTGAATGGGGTATTTGTATCGCCTATTTTTGGTCTGTGTCCCCCTTTAGGGTGCTGAATGGCAGTCTGTCGACTGCAACTTTGTTAGATTGCTTACAGGGCCTGTACTGTGAATAGGCAGGATGGTTGGGAGGGCCTTCTATTCACCCCACCCAGCACCTGTGGGTGTATGTTGGCTGCACAGCCATCTTATAACCAGGTCACCTGACCTAATCAATGTGGAAGAGTAATGGACAATGTCTGGAGGACAGACAAGGCTGAACTGCTTCCCTCTGAGAGAGGATGACCGGTGGTTTTGGGAAACCCTCTCCCCAGGTGAGCATTATCATTATTTTCTTGCTGTCTTGATGAAGAACTATTGATTTTGAATGGCTGAAGCTAAGCCAAACTGTTATTTTGGGCCAAAATAAAGCCTTGTTGATTGAACAGTTAAATTCCGGTCTGGTGACTGTGAACCCCGGACCCCCCAAGTTCACACCTGATTGGCAGCTAATGCTACTCCTCCCTCTCCCAGTCCAATGGAAGACAGGGAACTGGAATTTTATTACTAAATAATGGCTTCTGAAGAGGTCAATGAAAACCCCCAAACCTCAAAGTCATAAAACATGCTCCAAGTTTCTGCAAACAAATATGGGAAAATAAGCTACCTGTACACTCTATGGAAAATCAGGTGCAAAGTAAAACAAATAGTCTTCAGGGAAAAAAACATGTTTCAGGGGCTACAAGGCCCATGCTTCATCAGGGCTAGTGAATTGCTAAAACGATTGTGACAAGGACATTATAGTTATAGTTGGATTGACACCCACCATCGTCCTCCTATCTCATATGAGGCTCTGGCTTGTTGCCTCGGTTTTGGAGACCGGCCTAATTCTGCATCCCAGTTGGCACTCTCACTCTAGCAAAGAGATCCTTCACACCTCCATATCTTGGATTATTTGCTATTATTAGTCCATTACAGGAACATTCATTTAAACAGATAAGAACACTTTTTCCAACTGTTCTGAACTCTTACAAGCTGGTGGTAGTATTTCTGTTTATGGACAGATTGGCCAAGCCACATAGAGAGCTGTTGGATCATGCTGCTATCTTTGACCTCTCTTTTGTCTTTCTCCAGTCTAAGGTGGGCAAATCCTCAAGAAGCTCCAATATTCCCACACATTATTGGTAAAATTTGACTTTTCACTGCATTCTACACTTGGCAACAATTTCCGAATTTTAGTATCCCTGGGCCAAAGTGTTTCTGACATCATACATGGTAGATTTGAACAGTCCATGAGTCGATGGTTAAATTGTATAGTTTAGACATGTTCCTAGATTTTCATGTTCCTATGTTGTAATGTTCCTATGTTGTGCATGTTCCTAGGTTAGACATTTTCCAAGGTTGGACATGTTTTTGGTTGGACATATTTCTAAGTTTGACATATTCTTGAACATTTTCTTGGTTGAACATGTTGTTCCTTAGTTTGACCTAGGTTGGACTTGTTTCTAGGTTTGACTTGTTCTTGGTTTTACATGTTTTTGTTGGACATGTTTGAGGTTGGACTTGTTCTTAGGTTGCACATATTTCTAGGTTGTACTTGTTCTGGGTTTGACATGTTTTTTTTGTTAGACATGTTCTTAGGTTGGATGTGTTCTTCATTCAGCATGTTTTTAGGTTGGTGATGTTCTTGGTTCAACATGTTCTTAGTTTGGCCATGTTCTTTGTTGGATATGTTTTTGGTTGGACATGTGTCTAAAGCCGGCCATAGACGTCCCGATCTATGGCTAGCTTGTAGCAGACTCCTCACAGCGTGGTGACGTCACCACGCTGTAAGGAGTTGGCTAGAGAACGGACAGGAATCCCGAGTGTTCCACTAACACACGCAATTCCTGTCAGATTGTAGCCAATTAACAGCCTGCAGCACAGGATCGGACGATCGGGCAGAAAAAGAACCAGCAGGACGGATCCGTGTGCGATCCGACCTCCCGGCTCTTTTGGTCGGATCCTCAAGGTGGGCTCCCCTATGGTTGTGGCCGACCGACCTTTATGTGCTCGGCCGCAACTATGGCCTGGAATCGGCCTGTCTATGGAGGGCTTTAGGATGACACATGCTTGAACATTTTCTTGGTTGGACATATATTTGGTTGTGCATGTTTCTAGGTGAACATGTTCTTTGCTGGACATGTATTGGGCATGTGTCTAAGTTGGACATGTTTTTTTCAGGTTGGACATGTTGAGAGTTGGACATGTTTTTTGGTTGGTTCTTATTATTTTATATACCACATATTTATATTTATGGGTTATTACCATAAAAATTTATTAAGAAAATGAAATTGAAGGAATCAAACCAGCAAGCACTCTAATTGTTCTGATAACCTCAGAAGAAGTATTGGTTAGTAGATTAAACTGATGGACATGATATTAGCTTAGACCAAGTCACTGACATATAACTCAAGGTGTCTTGTGAAAGTAATACTGTAACATGTCAGTAGCTGGAAGGTCTACATTATAACTGAACTTGAGGACAGTGAATGAAGAATCAGCAGTCTAGTACTCTCATCTATTCACTAGTCGCCTCTCTCCTCCTAGCTGTTTTCTCCTCCTATACTGTTTTATTCACTTATTTTCTGCTGCTTCTTTCTCTTCAAGTCTGAGCTCTACTGTACTGGGCCTGCAAGATACCAGCACATATTCTAACAAGGGTATTAGCTCTGCCTTGGTGTACACATGAGCATTTTTCTTACAAAGCTGCTTCCTTTTGCTTTCTATAAAACAGGAAGTAAGGGCAAATCTCTAACATGGAGTCACAGATAGCAATAAAAGCTGAGGTCTGCATTTTTCTACATCGCTGTCCTCTAAACTTTAAAAATTTGGTGCGAGAAAAGTGAAGTGACAACATTATCGAGCAGTTCAGAACTTCTCCTGACTCATCGCCAAGTCCGCGCCTGTGCATAGCAGAGCAGCTGGCACGCTCTCACATTTCCAGCCACTATAATTAAACGCTAATTACACGCTGATGAATGTATTTGTTTGTGATAAAGCGGTTGTCTTGGCCTGGCAATGATAGTGATTGTCCTGCTTGTGATTCCGGGGCCGCTGAGTGTCACCTTGGAAGCAGATGTCTCCACGGACAGGCTGGGGCTCTGCTAAGAACCGACGCTTAACGCTGGAGGCTAATCTGCTAATACTTTGTCTTCCTGGGTTCCTCCCTCCCTTTAATATGCTAATTACATTTTGGCTGAAGGATCACAATCATCATCTGGGCCTTTCCTCCTCAGCCTTACTGTCCCTGGCCCGCCCCTTTCAGTGATTGGATGTCCGCTCATCAATCAAGTACATTCCACACCTCCAGACTGCCCCTAAATCTACAACCATGCTGCCAGAGGTCTCTCTGCAGCAGTCAACACAGGTTAGGTTTATAGCCCGGAAGCAGGCAGGGTGCTGGCTGGGGGGGGGGGGGAGTTAAACTGAAAATCTAGTTTTTTTTTTTTCAGGTGGTTACATATGTATAGAGCACAAACTGTTTTGGTACCAGGTTAATAGTTTTTTTAGATGATAATATTAAATCATTTAGGACCCCCCTGCGAAGGGAAAACAAAATTTGGAGCAGGCAGTTTTAGCTCTCGCCCTTTTTTTTACACCCAGATTATTTCCTGTACCTTTCCCAACCTCTGCTCTCAGGTCGTCACGTTTCCATACTCTCTTCACTATTAATAGGAGCAGATAAGACCAGCGTACAGGCCGGACATGTGACCGGGGCTATTCCACCAATGCGATATTCATGCCTCTATTTCGGTGATCTCCCTAGAGTCCAGAACTTAGGATCCCGTCATTGAAGGCAGAGAGGGAGCTGACAAATAGAGGCATTGGTGACAACATTGAACATGGGGCCACGGTACAATTCTGCACTTGCCATGGAGGCCCACAATTCTCCAGAATTAGCACGCGACACATGTGACATCAACAAGCATAACAAAATCTGCTTCTTCCTTTCTAGTCCCATCTTCATCCTAATTTTTAAAACATCTCATGCCTTATAATAGTTACAGTGATATTGATTATATTGATGTATACCTTTGTACATAAACAGGGTTGCACATAACTTTTTAGTGAGTTCCTCAGATGAGTACCAGGAGATAATGTTTGGTACTCACCCCATATGTAGCGTGGTCTACTCACTCTCCTCTGTGTCACCCTCCTGCATGGTAGATTCTGCTCCGATTAGCTGTCTCCATCCACAGGTGACCTGTGTTTGAATTAGTAATTTGCATTCCCAATTTGACACCCTAACTGCAACCTTTGCAGCCGTGGGATAAACGACTCCCTGTGATCGGCTGCAAAACAGTGCAGGTGATTACAGGGTGTCTAATTAAGTACCCCATAGAGAGCCTATGGCATGGCTGCCCAAAAACCGACTGGCGGACGCCTAATGTGGCGTCCGCAGGTCGTCACGTTAAACGGTCGTTTACATTGAGGTAAAAAACCGCCAGTGTTAACTTAGCCTAAAGTTTCCCTGCGGTTTTTCAGGTGAC
>CM070043.1:22699522-22735650 GCA_036250615.1 Ptychadena robeensis | reverse complement strand
CCCCCCCCCCCCCCACCCACACACAACTGAAACCTGAACATCTACTGTCATAATAAATATATCAAATATATCTACATAAATGAAATGCAATGATTTGCCATTGACTTACTGCAAAAGCATATCTGCCAATGTCCTCAGCAATCCACAGCGCGTACACCAAATGATGTCATAATAGGGGACTGTGCTACATTGGTTTGCTGGAATGAAGGTTTTCTTTTTTTTATTATTATTAACTCCTTCTTAGCCAGGGAACTCAGGACAACCTACTGAGCTCGGTGTCCCAGTTTTCTGCTGCTGGAGAGTTAAATCAGCTGTGGTTCAGCCACCCCTCCCCTCCCCCTCCCTTCTTGCTGCTACATCACACAGCCTATGGTTGGGGCTATTGTGGAAGGGGTTAATGCAGCTCCCTGTCTTCAATGAAAAATGTACATGTGAGTCAGATAGAGCAGGCTGTAATGACAGCCCACCCCTCACCCCCCTTGTGTGATGGGATGGTGGCTCTGCAGTGACAGTGAATAGAGAAGCAGATGAGATTCACACACTGTTTATCCCCCATTAGCTGGGCTCAGCAATGACAGCTCAGCTGGCCTGTGCAATGAATGGAAACCTCCATCCCTGACATGTACACTGCAGCATTGCCATCCCTGTGCCAAGACAGCCGCCCTGCCCTCCCTATGCCCTGTGTCTGGTCAGGTTCCTACCTCATGCTTGTAGATGTCCCCTGTGGTGTTCCTCCTTAGGCTGATGGACTAGCTGGGAGGCTCACAGCTTGGCTTGTCAGATTAGTAGCTGATCTGCTCTGTGTCCTGGTACTGCTGATCATGCATGTGCTGCTGCTGGTTGGTGGTGCTGCTGCTGGCTGCTTGGTGGTGCTGCTCATGAACCGTCCTCCCTGGCCTGATGGTGCTGATAGATTCAGTGCAGGCTGCTAGGAAGCTCATGTTTGGGTCCAGGTTAGCTGCAGAGATGGTCCTTCCCGGCTGACAGCTGTTCCAGAGGTCCTGCCATCTTTCTCTTAGATGAGGCTGCAGCAGTAGATACAAAGGCAGGCTGAACTCTGCTGCCCCTGCTGGTTGTCTGCTGTCACTGCCTGCCATGCACTGCTCAGCTCCCCCTGCCTGCCAGTCTGTGCCCATTACACGCCCTCCTCATGCCCACTTCAGGCACCTGCACTTTCACTGGCTGTTAACCCCTTGGTGACAGCATTGGGTGATCGGTGACAGTAATCAGCCATAAGGGAACCAACTCCTTCATTGGCATCAAGAGCCATGTTTCAGTTTTCCTGACATCTAGGAATATGGAGCTGTAGTAAGTACATTTATGTTTTTCTGATCCTTTTCCATGAATTTTTTTTGTTTTTGTGGAAGTGGAAATGCAAAATTTTGCTGCTCAAGTAAAATTTATTTTGGAAAAAAAATTTGTGTGTGTTATATGAGCATGTCAGGTAACCTTCAGGAGCCACTTAACATGTCACCTTTATTTTGCAGTTTTTACTTCAACGCATTTCACTTAGATGATTTTCACATTTGACAAAAAGTTAATTCTCTATTTTATTAGAGACATTTAGGTTTCTTCAGGAGTTGTGCCAAAAGGTTTCTTCCTTTTTATCCGTTCAATAAAATGAGCTGTAATCTAACTAGACTAGTGCTGAGCTCGAATATTCGATTTTCAAATATTTAATTCTCAAATATATAATCGGATATCCGATCCGATTTTTTGTGTTTCCCATCATTGCCATAGATCGTTATCTTTTTTTTTAACAGGAATGACAAATATCCTACCAGTCGAATATCCGAGCTCCATTGACTTGCATGCATTGCACATATTTGATCACATTGTCCACAAATGCGGATAGTCGCGATTGAATCAAATATCATTGCGAGAATTCGCGAAATGACATGAATTCAAATATCGCCTAGTCGCTTATCACTAAACTAGACTAGTAATGGGAGGAATACATGTCTTGCATGGTGTATTGACCATTTAGGGGTTCAGAGAACTGACATGGAGTCTTGCAAACCTTCAGCATTTGTTGACTAACCAATGGCTACATTACGCTGCCTAAGCCCATATGCTTAGTAACTAATAACCCATTACTAGGAAAGCCATAGGAAAGCATGTCATATTAGTTATAGTAAAGGTGAAGGCCAACAGCTATATCTACTATTTTGTTTTTAGCTTTAATGTTGTAAATATGTTGAGCCAAGCAGATGGTGGGAGTTTCCAACTTCCTAACGTGTAGGGAACCACTATGGGACCAAAGTAATGACTGTTATGGGTGATCCAATGTCCATGACATTGTTAGGGGTGATCAGTCCCACCTTCTAGCAGACTTTAATTGATCTTTAATCTGCTCTTAGTAAGCTTTTTAAAGGGCACTTGTGGACCCTCTATGGTAGGTCTGTCCGTCCATAGCTCTCGAGGGCCAGATCATTCCCTGACTTTGTATTAATAAAGCTGTGGCTCTCGAGGAATGAAGTTGGACAGCGCCGCACTAGACATCGACAAGCAGCTATCTCAGAATACTAGGAGCAGAGTAAGATTGAAGGAAACATTTGCTATGAATTGTCTGTTTCTAAATTCACATATTGGTGTAGTGAGGTCAGATCTGGGCCCTGCAATGAAGCACAGGCTACCTGCAAAAGGCTCTGTAGACAGGCATCACACACCTACCATCCTCTGAAATCTCTATATCTCTATCTAAATCTGAAATGATAATAGGTGGTCTGCTCAGTAATGTATATAAAATATTGGACATTATTTTCCATATGGAGGAGGATTCTTACTATATCATTTTCTTATTTATGTTTTATTAGTAAATACAATGTGATACAGGAAAAAATACATAGTAAAAGGATGTGTAGCAACAAACCAAGCTATGAACAAATATTTACAGGATAGATGGTGCTATGATTTCTATTTTGTCCTCGTAAAACATGATTGTATTCTCAAAATTGTGATGTGATTTTGTTATTGTATTCCCTTCCAATAAACTTTACTGAATGACAACATCCCATATTTATATCAAACCAAGAATTAGTCTATTCTAGTATATAGAGAATCTAGGATAGACAGCCCGGGGGGCCAAATCCAGCCCATTAAGCTTTTTAATACAACTCAGTAACCTTGTTGGCTCCCCTTCTTGTGATCCCTGCAATGAGCTTACATAATGCCTAAAGACACCTCATGGGGACAACACAGTAGCATGAAGTGATGTCACTGTGGGCACACCCTCATGGTCACTTTTTTTATAGTAATTTCCCCCCAATTATTATGATCTATATTGTTTCTTTTATTTCAACCTCCCTGGCAGTATGATTTTTTAAATGGTATAATGTCCCTGTCCCACAGCCCATGCATGGCATAGGCACACCTTTGCTGAGTGGGCATTACAGGCTCTTGGTCTGGCCTCTCTATCGCAGTTAAGAAGCCATTGTGGCGCATGAGTCAAGAAATGTGTCTACCAAACAACTTTTTAAAATCCTAATCACAACACAAAATACCCAAATGTCCCCGATCAAAAGTTTATAAATATACCTTTATTAAGATGTGGAAAGTAAGGGTTGTACCACAGCCAGGTACACCAAGAAAAACCCCACAAATAACTTCAGGAGAAATACATGACTCTGAAAAAATGTGGCGTTTTAAGATGTACAATAAGGAGGAAAGATGGGCTGCATGGTTGAATTGCCAGAAGAAAACCATTACTACACAAAGTATTCCACTTACAATGTGGAACAGCAGAGACAAGCCTCAAACCTTCTGCCACAAAGTCATTTGGAGTGATGAGACCAACATTGGACCTTTTGGCCACAACCTTAAACACTACATTTGGACAGGAGACAACAAGGCCTATGAGGAAAGGTACATGGTAACCAGTGCCCAGTCCAGCCGAAACATGGTAACCAGTGCCCAGTCCAGCCGATGGTTGTGGCGTCAATAACAAGCTGGCGCTCACCCAGAATAAAGACTCCGCAGCAACACACAGGCTGTCTTGTCTTGGAGACACCTGCGCGCTCCTAACTCTCTCTCCGTCAGGCCTGGCTCTCCACAGCCGCACTTGCAACCAAACTCAGACTCCTGTCCTCTAACACAGGCCCCACTTCCTCCCTGGAGTTCCCTTTTATCCCCTCTAGCCTGGAGCTCCCCCTAGTGGCCTGGCTGACCCCCTCACACTCTAATGCACACAACTGTAAAAAAAATTCATGTTACTGTTCTCCAGTGGCTTACGATTCTCCAAAACTTGGCAGAGCTTCTTAGTTTTTTAGGCTTAGGCGTTTGTACTTTCTGCAGCATTAACGCATTCTTCCCCAACAGGGCGCCTGGGAAACATGAACATATCTTTGATTTAACGCAGGTGTAAATGTACTCTATCGGATTTTTTTTGGCAGCACGTCTTGACAGCAGCATCAAGACAGGGAACCCGGTTGCCCTGCAGACTCCGCAACAACAGCACATGGCCCTGAGAGATCAATCCTTGTAAACCTCCTTTAATGTGGGTATCTTGCCTTGTTTTATTTCATATTATTTAACCATTTACAGAAACATACTTTGTTGTACTAGGTTGTAGGCCTTGTGTCTTTGTTCCTACCATATGATTGATGACTGTGGTTAAACATATGGTGCCAAGCCCTTGAGCTACAGAGGTTCCAAAGTAACTCCACCATGAAATATTTGAAAAACATAATGTGATTGATTCACAACAAATCGATTCCTTTTCTGTGCTGTGTGGTGCTCCATAGTACCATCAAGCACAAATTGATTGAAATATTTAAAACTTACCAACATGCCCTGGTGACATCTCCAAAGCTGGACATACACAGTAAAATATTTCATCAGATCGATATAAAACACAATCAGATTAAAATTGGTTGTATTACGCATTATGTGAATCAAAGCAAATTGATCGGTGCACATGCTCCATAGCATGTAACTTCTATGGTTTTGGGCTGTGCGGTGTAGCAGAAATGATATACCTGTATGTTGGCCCAAAAACAAGGATATATGTTTGTGGATTATGTGCCAATAGAACATCATCAGATGGACATGTATAAGCATAAAAGTGCCTATGAAAGAACTCTATACCAACTGAAATTTTCTCCGAATTTTTATGTGAACAAACCCCCCGCAATAACCTGGATGTTTTGGGGTTCCAAGAGCCATTGTTGATCCATTGATCGGAAAGGTTGCACCATAGGGAGCAGATTTTTAGCCGATTCTGATTTTTTGTTTTGGTCGATCAGGCAGGGTGGGCAGAACTCGTGAACATGCGCGGTGATCGATCGGTCAAAAATTTCGTGAAAAATCAACCAGTGTATGGAAGCCTTTAGATTGAATGTTACAACCCTTCCTAGATTTATGACCAGCAACAATGGCTGAGGACGCCTGTACTCATTCCATTGTTAAAGGTGTGCCCTGATACTTCAATGAGCCCTTAACGATATGGCATTGGGTTTGGTTTGGGAGGTCCATGCGTACCTTTGTCTTGACTGGTCAGAAACACAATGCGACCCCTATATTTATTCAATTTTTTGATACATTTTATGTAATAATGTACCTAATGATTACAAATAAAAGGTCTTGGCTGTATTTTAGTAGTGTATTTTTTTAAATTAGCGACCATTGCTCAGGTTGAACTCCTAAGTAATGAATACAGCGATCAATGCAACCCCTATATTAATTACATTTATATGTGATCATTTATCTAACTATTAAACATAAAAGGTTTGGGGTATTTTTAACAGTTTATAAATAGATTTTTGATTAATTATCGAGCAAGCCCATTGAATCTAACATTGATCTAGCAAAAATTGCTACATATATGGCTAGCCCAAGTCATATAATGCCTGACCAGCTCCCTGCATAGGGCCTGTGTACCTCAAAAATGAGACCTTCTTGCCCTCATTTCTGACTCTTGTCCACATAGTGGCCTCCATCTTTATGCATTGGGAGTGAGAGATGACAAGGTTGTTAGTGGGGTTACATTTAGAGTATGATTGGGCTATTTTAGCATGCATTCCTGCACCCCAAATCCCGGCCTCTTCCATGTTTTTGTAACATGCCATAGCTCAAAGATTTGGCTTCACAAAATGAAAGGAATTTGGACTTACATTAAAACGCATGAATGCATGTAAAGGAAGGGGATCATAGTGCTGAGTCTGGGAATTATAGATAAACACTATGGAAAGCTGAACACAAGCATACTGACGGTCTTTGTTTATTAAAAAGATTCCTTAATCCGAAGCAATAAGGACCGGAATTTGACTTGATATCACTTTATCACCATCCACACACAGCATAGCTGAGAAGGGAGAAACAGAACGCACTGGGGAAGAAACAACAGGATCAACCTGTGATGAACCAATTATACAAGAAAACAAAAACTACTGTGATGCTAGACCAGATGTGGGCAC
Source organism: Ptychadena robeensis (assembly GCA_036250615.1). Classification (NCBI taxonomy): domain Eukaryota; kingdom Metazoa; phylum Chordata; class Amphibia; order Anura; family Ptychadenidae; genus Ptychadena; species Ptychadena robeensis. The sequence continues at coordinate 22,729,237 of CM070043.1, read as the reverse complement.
ACTATGGGCAGCAGGCCATTTTTATATGTCAATTTTTTAATATTATATAATTGTCAATGTAATCAGTTAAAATTTCACACCCAAAAATCACAGCCCACAAGTCCAAAAGGTTTGCCCACCCCTGTGCTAGACACAGATGGCATTGTAGGTTCTACTTTAACCACAAACACTTTTCATATCATGTGCGGCTTGGGGAGCTATAAATAGCAGATGGCATTATTGTGGCGACTAATCCGGGGTATTAATCAGACTGGTATGCAGTCCGTAAGGAATTGTTCTATAGACAAAAAGAAATTAGGTAGCCGCCTCTATAGATTTTTATATTACCTCCATCATATGGAGTGGACACCCTGGTAGAGGGTACCATTGGAGAAGTGACAGAAGGATGTGGTGTGTTGGTTATAGCAACAAGAATCTTTTTCATTTTGATTTTGAAATCAGGCTCTTATGGGGAACACAATCTGACAGGTTTAATGACAATTGCCCCTGCATCCATATTTAATTCTCTAGCATGAAGCCAATTATATTATTACTATTTCCCCCCATACAATTTCTGTACAATCCTCTTTTGTTCTACCAAAACCATGTAATAGGAGGACCTTTGTAAACCTTCCAATCGCTATGTATTCTATCAAGGAGGACCCAGCACTACATAGCAGTGATATATACCTTCCAATCACTATGTATTTTATCAGGGAGGACCCGACACTACACAGTTGTTGGTAGATCTAATGGAAATTGTATGGAGTGATCTAAAGGTGAATGGGGGGCTTAAAAAATGTATCTCTCTTTTAACTTTATAATACAGAAAAGTCCTGCCCCAGGAAGACAACGTTCTCCCTAATGATGCTTAAGTTGTAGCACTAGGCTACTTTCCTGAACTGGGGTACATCATAGAGATCTTTGATGGGAACTTTTGATTGTAGTTTAATGAATTGAAAGTTACAAGGACAGCACATTTCTATGAACATACATGCTCCCCTGCTTGAAAATTAATGCAGATTTAATATATATTTGTAAAGTATATGCATATAAATATCCGCCTATTCTGGTGGGTTGGGTAAGGAATCTGTGGAAAAGGCAGGTAGGTTGGGATAGGAAAGGACTGGGCAAAGAGAAAGAGCAGTAACTAGGAATCTGTGGAGAAGGGGAATTGCATTACTGTATTTTTTGCTCTAAGACACATCTTATAGAGAGCATTGGTGTTCAACCTTTTAAGATCTGCGACCCTGCAAGTGACATTGCAAAGTGTCACCTCCTGTATTTGGAATGCGAAAGTGCAGTCACACTCCGCAACATCACTTCAGGCACATCAGGTAAGTGTAATATCTCTTTTTTTCCTTACTTTTTCCCACCCTGCTTGTGCAAATGATGTGTGGGGTAGGAAGTTAGGAGGAAGCATAACACCTCATCCCTCCAAAGTTAGGAGGGAGGGGGTATTACTCTTCCTCCTATCTTACCTCTCTGCTTGTGGGCATCAGTGCTGCTGCTTGTTAGGAGAACTCGGCGACCCCTGTGAAATTGTTGTTCGACCCTCAAGGGAGTCCTGACCCACAGGTTGAGAAGCACGGTTATAGAGCAAATGACCGTACAAAAGAACTGGGGGCTACCTGACTGCTTTATGTATCACTCTTCTTACATAAGGCTAAAAGTAGATTGTTTAAAAATAAATTTCCTTTTACCTGTATCAACAAAAAGTGATGGAAATCAAACATAAAAATTATCAAGATATAAACAGACATGTTGGTAAAATTCAGTCAATCAGTAAGTAACTGACAGGTACTTTGATCCATTTAGTACAAGAGTGGGCTTTCTTTACCGGCCCTTTGTCACCTTTATGTAAAGAGGCGTCCAAACATTGAGGATGATGCAGTGGGACGATCATGACGCTGTAGGTGCATCTTCATGGCGACAAGTGATCTCTAGTAATTATCTCTGCTCATTGCAATGAATGAGCATTTCTTTGTTAGTGCAAGAAATGTCAAAATATAACAATGACCCTGTCACACGTCGCCTATTACACATCACAGCCATCCTTAGTGATGCCGGTGATGCATGGAATTGGCACACCTATGGCCGGTCGGCCATTACAGGCTCTTGATCCGGCCCCTTTATCAAATCTAAGAAGCTAATGTGACCCACCAGTCACAAAGTTTGCCCACACCTAATTTAGTATGTGATTAAACTATGGCTCATGCGCACAAGACTTTGAAAAGGAATCAAATCAATCACAATTTGGGAAATGGGAAAATATATACGAGTCTGAATGTCTGAGTCTGAAATATGTTTTTTTACTTCCAAACATCCTAGGAGCAATAGCTCTGCATCCAAGGAGAATTGCATTTGTTCCATTCCCTTCAGTAAGGCCAAAGCCAAAAGGGAGACTTTGCTATATAAGCAATAGCAGTAAATAGGTGCTCATGGGTAAAGCTGGCCATAGACGCTTAGATTTCCCTGAGATCGATTTGTTTTACAATTGGGACATGCAATCGAGTCTTCGATCATTAGTCGTACATTGGTCAAAAAGTGCACCATTTTCAGGATGTATTTTATCGGTGAAGTAATATCAGATAGGCTACACAAAAATTGTGATTGTGGGATAAGGTCTGCATGGGTCGATCACTAGAAATGATCGCATGTCTGTAATAAAATCCCTCGATTTCCAATCGATTAAAAAAACAGACAGGTCTGATGCCTGCACGATCGATTTTTCGTGCGATTTCTCATAATTTTGGTAGATCACAAACTTTATGCATGCATCGATTTGTAAGGATCGAGCAGAAACCATAGGGACAGTCGTGACATCTATGGCCAGCTAAAGTTGGTAGTACCAGATTGTAATATGCGATTCTCCAAAAGTTGGGCAGTTTGTTTAGAGAAGGGGTACTGCTAGTGTATAGTCTCATGGTAAAAAAGTTTCAGCCCTGCACCCTTTGCTGGAAATAAGACCTGCTTCCTGGCACTGGGTTTTCGACTTGGATGAAAGAGTAGAAAAAGATTTCTGGCATCAGCCTTTTAGCTTGGTTGGATGAATATATATTAAATACTGCAAAACCCAGCCCTGCACACTTTGCTGGAACATTCTGTACATTCATTGTGTAAGTGAATGGCTGTGCCTCGGATTTGGGTGTGTCTTATACTCCGGTCTTATAGTGCGAAAAATATGGTATATTTTGCTTCATAACCAATGAGCATACTGTATTTGATAGCAAACATCATGTTTATTATTATTATTTTCCATATTTTCCAAATGTAAACAATGCATTCAAGCCTTTCAGTTTAACAATCAGATGCAATAAACGTTTCCTTGAATACAACCTTCCTATGAAAAGCGAGACTCCAGCGTGGAGATTGTTAGGGCTGCAGGTAAATCTGTGTTCAGGGGTTCCCTATCATGCAAACTTAACATTACATTTAAAAAGACTTTTCACACGCGTGTTGCACATACATTTCTGTTAAAATACAAATTTACAAGACCTCACAGAGATAAAGAAAAAAAAAAAAAAAGAGAAAACACATTGTAAAGCCTTCGATATTATTGATAAAAGCTTACAGTGAAACCTTGGTACAGTATAATTGATAATAGTACAAGAGTTATCATATTATAACATTCTTCAAATTAAAGGGTCAGACAACCCAAAATTCAGCTTCGGGAGAAGGCAGGCACTCTTAATAACATAGAAACTGGTATAACTATTTTTATAGCAAAGTTCCTGGTGACCCAGGTAGGTGGGTGGAGGTCAGGAACCCCAGTGATGATATCTGATCACTGGACACTTAAAACTTAAAAGCCAGTTCAGGGCTGACCAACCCTTTAAAAGCATCAATCCTTCATTAAGTTATTGCAAATAATCTATTCAACTAAAGCTTAATGACTTATCAAAGTGCCGTTGAGCAAGACATATTGGAATAGGAATACATTAAAGGCACTTGGCTATATTTTAAATACAAGCCTTCTTTTTTTTTTTTTAAAAGATCAATAGTAGGGTTCGCCTTATAGGAAAAAAACAGTGCTATGCCATAACCTGTAACAACTAGAAGTTCTGGGTTGCAATCTAGCACAGGTTTAATAGAGAAATAAGGGAACTGTCCAGTCCACCAAATCTTATTTCCCATCAACATAACAGACTAAAGAGCAGCGCATTTTCAGAGGGAAAAACAAACTTCAGCAACGGACAATTTTTCATGTACATTTATGCATCACCCACATTTGGTTTCCTGGAGTTCTCCTATAGCAGCACTAGCTTGCTGTACCCTCCAAGGTAGAGTCATGAAAGAGACTTAAGGAGTTACATGGATAATGACCTTAGACAGAACTGCTACAAACTTACTACAACAATTCTGACTTGTAATGAACTCCTCAATCCTTCTAACCTGCAATAAAATCACCATCTTCACAAAATCACAAGAAATGGAAACTATGACATTAGTTTGTAAAGTTAAAACCCTTCAATGCCACTTAGAGAAACGTACAGTCCAGAGTGAAACACCCAATCTCACTGGCTGCATTCTTCATCCACTCAGACAAGAGTTTGTTCACCATTAGGATCATCACTTCCTGGTATAGGTATATTGCTCAGGAAGCCATGTGGAGGGTAGTGCCAATATGTTGATACCCTCAATGACAAGCTAAACATAAAGCTTTGGTGCCATTAACTTATTATAACTTCTACTGCACAACCCTGTCCCTCACACACGTTTTACCCCTAACATTGCCTAACCAACAAAAGGTACATGACAACTGGGCTTTCCAGCCCATACTAAAATTAGAGGCGACCGTCAGTCACCACTCCCCTGCCTATGGACAACAATACCCAACATGCTGCTTAAGACCTAGCTGAGAACATCTACCACTCTGTGAGATCCAGTATCCCAAATATTCTACTTCTGCGTTGGGTAGTATAAGGTGGGCAGCACAGAACAGTTACATTGTTTTATTGTTGTTTGTGTTACAAATGAATGTTTAAGAGTTTATAAAATACATTCCTATTGCAGGGACTATGAGACGTGGTCTGTAACCGCCTCCTTAAAAGGTGACATCTGAACTTTACCCATTACCATTACTACCCAGTGGGGGAAGGACATTATTGAAGTTTATATAACCCATTCCTAACTTATACACAAAAATAATTGGAAATACATTCTGTGAAAATGAAACATTCACAATGCCCAGATACTGATAGCAATCAGAATAATAATAATAGTATGACCTGCAACATGGATATGACTGCTCGAGAATAAGGGTATACATTACAAGCCATAAGTTATACAGAACACTCACATATACCGTATTTAGAATGTGTTAGAGGTTGTACCAATGGATCTTCCCATCCTGGTCTGAATACTGATAAGTGGCAAAAAGAAGTAGGCGAGGTGAGATTATGATTCCACGAAAGGCTCATCATAACACAAACTTACAGTACATTATAGACATAAAAGTGACATCTGGATATAAGACCTTCAAGCTTACCGACTTATGCTGTAATGCATGTCAGGGTATGCTGTAACTGTACACAAGCAGAGAGCCAACCAAAGTTTTGGGGTTTCTTGGGTTGACGCTGCCAGTAAGACACAAAACTTGTTTTATAATTTTGCTCATCAGTAAAAGAAACTAGGAAGAAATGGTTTTATTGTTATTTCTGAAGAAACTAGGTGAACTGATGACTTCTTTGAGATCTGACGCAACTTGAATAAATTAATGATTAATACCTCATGACCACCGCAACATCTGAACCAACAGCGGCAATAAGTCAGCCAGCCGAGGTATTACCCAGCAACACAACATAACCATTGAATTTTCTGATCCAGCTTCACAAAAAATCTTTCTTTTACTGGATAGAAGATGAAAACAAATAACTTGCTATAGACTGTCCCCCTTTTAAAAAGCTGATTGCTGCAATTGTGGGAGGTCAGGTGGCCAGCAAATGGGATGTTGGGTTCCTGAGTACTTTAACGAGAGGTCTCTGACGCTCTTGAAGAAAAAGCCGACATCATACTCCAGAAGGCAAGCAGTGGTGTAAGATCTTCTAGAGCAGTCTCCAGGGCTGTGGTGGCATTAGAGAAGGCGCCATTGCATGATACTCATGTCTTTGCCACCTGTAGAGATGAGGTGGCTGTCCTCATACAAAAAGCTCACATTGGTGACGTGGCTGCTGTGTGCACCATAAGCATGGCTGGAGGCCTAAGGAAGAAAAAAAAAGAAACAATTGTTTGGCGCTTTCATATTATGAGGGAAACGAGTGGCTGATTTAGTGATCTGGACTTCCATCATGTAGTCTGCTTTAAAAACATGTTGGTAGGTCCCTGAACCTAAAAAGGTATCATAGGTATCCATACGCGTGTGATAGAGACAGTAGCTGATAAACCCTTGGCTTAATATCTTATTAGCACTGGAAATATAGTGGAAATAAAGATGTTGAACCTATACGGACAAACTCAGGTTTACCTATGTTATAGTGTGCTGTATAGAGTGCAAATTTCAAATCACTGTTTCAATTTACCACAAAGATTGTATTTATAAACGTACCCGGAACTGCGAAGAAGGATATGAAAAGAGATGGACTTTTCCAAAATCATCCCCTGTGGCCAAGAGCTTCTGATCTCCAGATCTGCAGATGGCATTGAGGTCTGTTCCGTCTGAACCTTCAGGCCACACACCTGTGGGAGGACAAAGCACAGGCAATCAAAAGGGAGCCTACCGGCTTTGTAGTAGTGACTGCAGTAAATGTATGATTGCTGGTTGGCTGCACTACATGCCCAGATGTATTTGGTTGGAGGCAAATCTTATTGTAGCATTTTTCAAGTCCATGTATATTTACATGAATAGTTATTAAAATTCTACTTTACATCCCTCGGAGATGTTGGATGGGTCTACACACACAACCCAATCTATAGATTAATTCATCATATGTTACGTTACGTTGGAGAGCTACAATAGGAAAATCTTTAAAAACAGAATACAATCTTACCAAAAACCTGGAATCCCAAAGTGCAGGTATATGTTGCCCATTCCAGGTCTCGAGTTGTCTCCACACTGACCACTTGCTTGCAGGCTGTAGGGATCCCTAGAATGGTAGAAAGAAGGGACTTTTACTGCTTTAACCTTTTTATGGACCAATCAATTTATGAGGCATCGGTAGCACACCGTCTGTTGTATATGTAGGTATTGGAGGGTTGTATGCCAATATAAAAGCAGTAGCGGTACTCAGGGCTGCAGTCGGTGGGGGGGGGGATTGAGGGCATTCTCATCCCGGGGGGACCCGACATCTAGGGGGGCCTGGCGGTCAGGCGGCCCAAGAATCTGAAGGGGGCCTGGACTGTGGCAGCCTCTGCTCACCGTGCCAGTCTGCTAACTGTTGAGTGGTGTTGTGCCCCCCCCCCCCCACTCAACAACTTCAGAAGGGGAAAGGGGGTGTGGGATTTTTTTGCTAGCACCCTCCCCCGGACAAAAGTTTTTTTTAAGTATGGGGCCCCAGGATTTCTGACTGCCCTGCCCTGCAGTAGAAGCATTGTAGGAGAAAATGTTAGCCATCTATTAATGCGAATAAAACCAGCCCCATGCTGCCAGGATAATTTATATGCTTGATTACTCTGTGGAGATAATAACAAGGAACAATACTTATTACCTGCTTCTGCAGCTGGGAGGAATCCCAGCTAAAGCACCTCTTTTCTCTGAAGGATGAAAAGAAGAACAAAATACCAGCAGAGAGGAATAAGCTTTTGCTGCTGTCTGTTCCAATTTCCCTAAACAAAATGAAATCACTTACAGAGTAGGAGGCCGCTCTGCAAAGAAAATCTAATAGGCTCTAGAGTTAAGGTTTAAAGCGGACCTATCACCTCCCTTTCTACAGCCGATAATAGGGGTTAAATAAATAATAACTAAAAAAAAGTTACCTGGGTTATCTGGTGATGCTTCACCTCTCCAGTAACGTTAAGCTGCTGAGTGCAAGAAAACTTGGGAAGGTAGACGTCAACAGTGACATCTAGGCTTGCATGGTAAAAAGTCTCCTTTCGATCTGGCAGGGCGCCGCAGTGACACTGTAGAAGGGGGGCGTTACTAACTGTAGATCAGGATTGGTGGGGGGCCAGACCAAAATACTCTAATGGCCCCCAAACATGCACAGATATTAGCGGCCGACAGATTAAAAACTATAAATTTTAAGATCGGTCGACTGAAAATTGGTGCATGCCCACATGGTCCGATCAATTAAATTTGATCGTAATTGTGAAAAAAATCGATCAAAACGTGATCGGACATGTCGTAACATTTTGATCGGTTGAGTACAAATTACGATAAAAAAAAAATCCAAAAAAATCAATAAAAAATTTGTTATTCCATGTGGAGTATATTCTATTTTTTATCAATCAATCTCCAATTGTACGATTGAAAAAAATTGATCGTTTTTAGTCTGTCGGACGCTAAAATCTGTGTATGTATGGGGGGCATAACTGCACCATCTTGGAGTCTGGAGAACTGGGATCAACAATAATGGCGGCGTGGGAGCAAGGAAGAGTATATGGGTTTTATGTTTCGGGATTGGTATACGTGTATATATCTATTATTGTATTTTTTTTTTATTTGTTTTCTTCAGTAATGAATGGATTTAAATTAACCCAATTGAATGATTTGAAAAAAAAGATTTTGGGGACTAGCCGAGTTTATTATTTAGGCTTTATAAAAGAATTATACAATATCTGAAGCATTTGAATTTAAGGAGAGAATGTAAAAAGATGGATCAGTTCAGCAGCTATGGAGTGACAGTCCAACAACAATGCTGGATTGCAGGGAGAGACCTAAAGGTGGCAGCTATGAAGGGTCAACAGCTTTGTCGTTCTGCAGCAACAGCTTGGTTAGTTATAGCAAAGTTTGTCATACACCGGATAAATAGTATTATATATAAACATTATACTTACAGTATAATATTTCATAATCGCCAGAATTGGACATCAAATACTGGGAATTCACAGACCAGTCCAGATGAGTGATAAAGCTCGAATGACCCTGGAGGGTGTGGGAGGAACAATATAAAAAACATATGTCGATGTAAAGTGGAACTCTAGCCTAAATAAAAAAAGATTTCTTTAAAACTCACCGAGCATTTACCAATCCGACTGTATTTTCTTCCATTCTCATTAACAGCATAAATATAGATGTAGTTGTCATGGGAACCGATTGCAAGGAAATTTCCATCTATTTAGAGAAAGAAAAGGGAGCCAACACTTGAGATTAGTCAGCAGAAAAGAGAGCGTCGCGGCTGTCTGTTTATAGATATAAATCAATAATCATTTCAGATTCAGCAGGCAATGTTTAATGGTTTCAAGTGACGTCAGATTGACCAAGAATAATTGTCATTCGCTTCTGTTTCAGTTTGTACTTTTTACTATTTACTACCTACCAGTAGAAGGAGAAAGGACACATGTTACAGATTAGAGTGCCATGCTTTCTGTCAGAAATCAGGGAATTTTTTTTACAAGAACCATTTTACTTTGGTTTGGCTACAGTATGACATTACAATTCCTGTACAGCTTAACATTATTTTGTAAGGCTATGTTCCCACATAGGAGATCGGCTTGCTCTAGCGATTCTAATCGCATGCGAAATTGCGGGCGGCCAATCGGGCACGATTTTTTTTTAAATCGTCCACATTATAAAAAAAAATAGCTTCCATAGAGAAATCGCAATCACGGCCATCAGTTGAGTGGGGACAAGCCCATTCAACTGAATGGACGCGATCAATGGTGATTACCGTGCGTGATTAAAATTGCAAGCGCAAGGCGATTAATCTCCTATATGGGAACATAGCGAGAAGCAGCACAGCAGCCCTCTTCTCAAGATCCCTCAGCCCAGATGAAGCCAGAGGGCCAACTTTTGGGGAGGGAAATAAAATCAAAATGCCTTGATGGGTGCGTGTCCGTCTGAAAACGCTAGGCATATTATCGTTATAAACTTTAAAAATATAAAAGTTGTCTGCATATACAGAGACATTACTTATGTGGAATGATATGTATGAGGAGACTGTGATTTAGTGGGCAACATGGGTGCTTTCAGCACTAGGGTCTAAGGTTAAATTCCCTTCTTGGCCTGGACCACTTCTTCCTGTACAACTCCCACCATGGCAAACTTATCTGATCCTTTAGTCTGCAATACCATTTATATGCTGACGATACCTAAATCTATGAATCTATCCCAAATTTGACTCCCTCTGTTCTGGACAATATCTCTCTTCATGAATGACTGACAGTTCCCTTAATTGAACCTGAGTAAACAGTAAACGTGGTCTCCCCCCCCCCCATCACCTTTAAAAGTGCCTCCCCAAACATCTCTCTTACAGTCATCTCCCCTATTCCTCTGTGTCACCTTTCACTCTCCAATATACGTCCCTTCCTATCCCCAGAGACCACCAAACTACTGGTACACGCTCCCATCATTTCTCATCTGGATTACTGCAACATCATCCTCACTTCAGTCCATCATGAATGGTGCCGCTAGACTAATTTAAACCTCTAACCGCGCCTCATCTGCAAATCTCTACACTGGCTTCCAATTGTCCAGAGAATCAAATTCAAGGTTCTGTGCCTTGCATTTAAATCACTCCACACCTTCTGTCCAACTTACAATTCCAACCTGGTACATAAATACACCCCTTACCGCCCCTCTGCTGACCTACTAATGATATCCACACTTATAGCATCATCACATACACAGCTTAAAGACTTCTCTAGGGCCGCGTCTACTCTTTGGAACTCTTTCCCTTGTCATTAGACTTTCAAAAAAGCCCTGAAAACGCCCTTCTTCAGTCTGGCCTACCCATCTTCTCACTACTTCACATTGCATCTCCACTCCACTTAATGTACAGCACTGTGCAATATATTGGCACTATATTAAAAAATGTATATATATATATATATATATATATATATATATATATATATATATATTAACACAACAGGTCTGAGATATGTTTGTGATACTGGGAGAAACATTAGATAATGACTTCCTCTAAAATCAGAAGGAAATGGCTCCAAGTGCAATAACAATGAGAATCTAAAATATTATATTTACTCATGTTGCCCTCCCTTTGAGCCAGCTGTGGGGTGTAATCCATCGTTTCTGCTGTGTATATTTTGCAAAGTCACGGGATGGGATGAAAGGGATACCAACCTGGAGAATAGCACATGACGGAAAGCTGCTCATTGCCATCTGTATGTACGGTGACCAGATCTTTGGTCTCTGTGTCTAACACAAACCACCTGTCAAAAAAAGATTAGTCAGATAAGAGACAGAGCTCATAATGTGTACATAACACTCATCACCGCACACATACAACTAAAGCAGTTCAAAGCGGCAGGGGACATCTGCCATCAAGATCATATCTTCGTAATTAACAGCACTATTCTTTGCGAATGATTGATAAGAAATGAAAGTTAATGGGGAAACTACTGAGTAGTTGCAGACTTTGTGACTTTATTCTTAAGAGTATTAGGAATTACACAAAGTTGCTGAAAAGATATTGAATCAAGACCCTCAAGTCCAGTTACATTTACAGAGGTATAGAACTTTATAAAAGGCAAATGTTTAATTTTGACTTTCTACAAACTATTGGAGTGTGTCTGTTGGAATTTTAAGCATCTGTCACTGATGTTGGACAAGCACGCCTTATTAATAATCTTAGCTCTAGTTAAAGGGGTGGCAGACTTTGCCTTGTGGACAATGCAGTGTGATCATGACACTATGTGCATCCTCATTGCGACAACAGGCAGTCTCTAGGAATTCTCTGCTCATTGCAATGACAGAGCTTTTTTACTTTAAATTCCGCACATTTTAAAAGAGAACATGCCACGTTGCCATGCTCTCATAAGTGATGATGGCGATGCATGTAATTATGACCATTACAGGCCCTTTTCCGGCCCCTTTATCAATTTAAGAAGCCAATGTGGCGCACAAGTCAAGAAGTATTACCACGGTCTGCAGAGTGTGTGTATCTAAAAGTTAAAGCTACATTTTTCGTTGGGAACAAAGCATGACAAGAATGATCGCAGATGAAACTAGTGACCACTAGGGGGTGATATTTGTTTACAGAATAATCACTAATCTTTAATATACCGTTTTCTCCGTCCTAACCTCTTAAAGCGCACCTACCAGCTCCGCATCTGCCTTCTATTATTAGCTGCTAATTATAGGGCAGATCCGAGGTCAAAAGTAAAAAAATAAATACCCGGTAGCATTTAAAAAAATACAGTGATACTCCACCTTCACCCTAGTGACGTACCGCAATGGTCGGTGCAAGGGTCCATGAGAGGTTAGACATCATTTCTAAAGTCTACCTTCCCCTGTCCCCACAGCCAGACAGATCTGAATCTGGTGATGCGGAAAGACAGATTGCTGTAGGATTGGACACACCAGTCATTGCGTCACGGGAGTGTGTAGGCAGGAAAGGGGAGTATATCTTTTTTACTTGTAGAGGTTGCTGTCCTTAGATGGAGACCCCATGTAGGTGAGTTGTGTATACATGTTTATTCTTCTTATGTTTTTTTTTTCTTTTTTAGAGTTTACATTCGCTTTAACTTACCTGCCTGTAAGAGTCCCAACCGCTACAACTGAACCATTAGGATGAAAGCCAGCAGACTGGGCTGGGTCCTGAAAGAGAACACTTTCCATTAACTCAACTTATGTCCATGAAGTTCATGCAGGTAACATCCCAATTTCTCTTTGCTTGACACATACAGTGCGAGGGGAAAAGTATTTGATCAACTTCTGAATTTGTAAGTTTCCACTCAGATAACAATTACAAATACAATTACATAATTGTAATGGGAGATTTATTGTAGCTGTGAGAGACAGAACAACAACAAAAAACCCACAAACCCAGTGCACTTAACCCTCCTGCCATTCCTGATGGTCCCAGCTTGTTAGAACTGCAGTAGACGAGCTGGGACCGTCAGGCGGAGATTAGAGCCACAGGAGCGCAAACTCACTGATCTGTGTGGTTCTGATCTAATGAAGAGGCAGCTACAGAGAACGGATAACCCCCCCCCCCCCCCCCCCCCCCCCCCTCCATGTGATGATGTCACATTGGGGCACGGACGGGAGTCTCAAATAAAAATCGTATTGAATAGTGTTTTTGCATTGAAAACACTATTCAATATGATTCTCTATGTAAAATACTCACCTGAATAAATGATCCGGTGTCCCCATGTCCTCTACTTGCTTCTCTCTCCGAATGTGGCAGACTTCTGTTCTGGGGGCGGGAACACCAAGTGTACAGAACGAAAGAAAGAATGTAATACATTGACTATGTAACCTGGCACATCTGCAGCACCATCTAGTGGTTGCAAGGCTAATTTACCATATTAGGCACCGTGGTCCATACCAAAGACCAGCCCAAGGATGTCAGAGACAAGAGTGTAGACTTGCACAAGTCTGAACTGGGCTACCAGACTCAGGCCAAGCAGCTTGTGAAAAGGTGACAGTAGTTGGTCTGGGTAAGCATGGACGATCTGACATCATGAGACCGGTCACAAAGCAGAGACTTGTCAATAATCTCTGGGCTGCTGGGACCATAGTCACCAAGAAAACAATTGCCACAACGCCATGACGGACTGAAATTTTGCAGCGCTCGTAAAGTCCACCCCCCGTCCTCTCTCAAGACAGCATATGTACAGGCCTATCTGCAGTTGGACAATGAACATCTGATGATCCAGAGGAGACCCAGGTGAAATTATTGATGTCAGATGGGACCAAAACCAAACTCATTGGCCTTAACTCACTATGGTTAAAGGAAGAGGTATGCTACCTATAACACCAAAAGCACCAACCTCACCATCAAACACGGAGGTGGACACATTCTGCGATAGGGGTTTTAATCTAATAAGGGGACAGGACACTTTCACTGCATCAAATGGACGACCCAACATCTCCTTCCTTCAGCCAGGACATTGTAAGCCTGGAATAATTATCTAAATGACACAAAACACAAGCCAAGCAAAAAATTTGTGGCTCTATGCCAGTATCTAGACCTAAATCCTACAGAAAATCTCTGGAGAGAGCTAAAGGTTTGAGTTGCCAAACAACCACCTCAAAACCTTACTGACTTGGAGAACACTTGCAAAGAGAAGAAGGGACAAAATCCCTTCAGAGATGTGTACAAACCTGGTGGCCAACTACAAGAAACAACAATTATGCCACCAAGTACTAAGTCATCTTCTGCACATTCATTTCTGATCTTATTTTACTGGGTTTGTGAGGGCTTTCTATTGGTATTTTGCCTCGCTACAATAAACCTCCCATAACGATTATAAATTGGTTAATTTCTTTGTCAGAGGGCAAATGTACAAAATCAGTGGGGGGTCGAATACTTCTTTCTCTGACTGTAGTATAAATGGCTACTTACCTCAATAACTTTGTTCCAGATAGGGCGATGGCTTGTTGCATCCCATAACATTATCTGCTTGTCATGGCCACAGGTAAGGAAATTATGCTTCTGGGAATGTGCAGCTAACCCCCACAGTTCATCCGTATGGCCCTGAACAACAAAATATAGACAATGTTCCAGTGAAAAATGATCTACCATATAGAAAGAAATATATATTTCATATTGAAATAATTACCTGTTTACCTGTCTATCCTCAACTGTCCTGTTTACAGTTTTTATAGCTCAAGCTGTAATTTACAGATAGCTAATCAATAGCTCATTCAGGATTCTTTTACCTTAGGCCGACCTGAGTATAAGCCGATGTACCGAATTTTACTAAATATTTCTGGAAAGTCTGAATGACTTTTTAAGGCATGCGTTTCTGCACAAACAAACCAATCAATGAAAAACGCATAAAAAATGCATGCAGCAGGGCGTTCTTAAAAGCACATGCGGAAACGCTGCGTTTTTAAAATCGCATGCAGTGTAAATGGTAACATTGGTTTTCTATGAGAAAATGTAGCACTGTAATAACATGTGTTAAACAATGCGCGCGTTATTATGTCAACTAGCTGATCTGGAATTGATTGCAAAGCCCCAAAACACAATATCATCACTAAAATTGCTGGAGATGTAGAGATGGGATGTGGGAACAATTCAAAGGAAAAAGTAGTGCACTAGCTTATGGAAGTTTTGAATAAATTAAGTTCAAAATCAAGTTAACTTGACTTTGATCCTAATTTATTAAATATTGAACCTAATTTATTTCAAATTTGAGTTATCAGTGGGGATGTCATTAGTAGGTCACTGAAGGAGGGGAGGGGCAGTTAGGGGTGTTTTTGTGTACTAGATTGGAGATATAAGTGGGATAGGAGGTGTGGAGTAATTTTAAAGCAAGGCACAGAACTTTTAATCCTCTGGAGCCATTCATGATGGACTGGAGAGCTAATAGTCCAGTTAGAGGAAGACCAGAGAGGAATTATCCCATTACTTTGGAAAACACCATTGCTGAGACAGAAAGGCTGAAAAATGTGCCCAATCACAGGCCACTGTGCATAAACAATACAAGAACGTTGTGGCATAAAATTTCATGGTAGAATTTTTTAGCCAATCAGACTAAAAACTAAATATTTTTTATACCTAAAGAAACTCGATCTTCACATCCAATTGTGCTGGATCAGAAAATATATTTCAGGGAAACATAGCATTCTGAACATAGAGTCTGATCTACAGTTAATGGAATAGTATTGTAACACAACTGTACATACCTGGGTGATGGTGGTGAAGTCTCCAGATAAAGTGCCCTGAAGAACAAAGTTCCTTGTAGTACCAATTAACACAACATCCCCTTTTCCTTCTGCCACTGTTCGAATGGGTCCGAACTGTTCCGGAATCTTGATGAGGATAAAAATAATGTATGTTTTACAATAAGTTAATGTCCATATGATCCAACATGAGGATTAAGCGTACATTTACACAGTTGAAAATGACTGGGTAGCCCTGGGGTTAGGCGTCTGCACCCCTATGGAGCAAATCACTAATAACTGCCCATGGAATGTTTCATGTCCTGGGGTTGCCATAATCAAGTGTTTAAACAGGGGGTTAAATGAGCCCTTATATTGCTTATGTTTACTAAGCTGAAAATGATCAGATAACTGAAGGGAATAACCTTAGATCCAAAATTGTGAAGATGCGGTTTACAGGAGATGATTATTGGAAATCTTTCTGAGCCCATGCAGTAACTTCTATCAGTGTCCTCCTGGAAGCTCATAGAGAACAACCATGCAATACTGGTAATACAGTGATCCATATATTATTTTAAAATCATATTTTATACTGTGTCAAAATTTTGGTGCATAAAGAATACAACAAAATTTTTAATAAAATATAAAAGTATTATTATAAGCAGCAAAACTCACTTCAACCACACTTAGTTTCTGGTAGTTTCCATCCCAGGATATAAGTTTCCGATCCTTCCCTCCAGACACCAGTGTGCCATCTCTCTGCATGCACAGTGCAAATATTCCACCCTCGTGAGCTCCCTGGACAGCATGGCTGATCCTATTAGAACCTATATGAATCAAAAAATATTCTGATGAGTCATTTTTTAAAGCTTTAGCAGAATCATTAATGCTGAAGATCTTAGTGACAGCAACTTGTGGTACTTTGATCTTCTCATCCTCCTTGCAGAGGAAAGAATCAACTCTAGTTTTCAACAACTTCAACAAAATCCTGCTGTGTTATAATGAGAGTCTGTGACTGAGGATACCCTTATCGAGGAAGATTAAAGCATATTTCAGTAAAAAAAAAAACTAAATCTAATACATTGCAGCTTGACAGTCCTCTTATATAACAGTTGCATTAGTTTTCTTTTCCCTAAAGCTTTTGTTCGCAATACTGTTTCTGAGGTAGTGAGTTTTCAATAATGTCTTTTATATACACTGCTGCAGTAGGGCAGCTCATTCATCTGAACAGCTATATACCTCGAAACTGAACTTTTTATTTCAAGCTATAGTGCACCACCATGCATGGTTCACATTGTATATGAAGGGCAGCAAAATGCACTTACACAGGTTGCACACATTACCATTATATTGCATAGTGTAACTGGCCGGTGATAATACCGCACTGGTGACCCCAGGGATTGCAGACAGTGTCAGAGGAGCCTGCCCAAGCTACTTGTGGGCCACAATGGGTTTTTCAATTTGACAGAGGGGCCGTACAATTAACCTGTAACCTGGGCCGTCCAACCCCAAGTCCTCTTAGCATGGATGGAAAATTTAAACATTGCTACATTGATTCAAAAAAAGTAATAATTATACTGGTTACCAGGGGAGTAAAAAAAGAAAAAATATATATAAAAAAGTTCTCCTGCTACGGCCTCTAGCAGGAGAACTTTATAATCATCCTCTAAGCATTATCTCCACTTATTGCAAGGAATGAGCAGATGGGAGCCAAAGTCTCTTTACACCAAGGTGGCAAAGGGGCGGATTAAAATACTAAAGGGCCAAATATGCCCGCCGGGCCTTAGTTTGCCCATACTTGGTCTATATCAATGTGTTTAACATAGTACAGACATGTCTCACTGCTCTGGTGGTGGGATGCAATGCTGGCTAAACTACTGAACAGACATCATATGGATGTGTTTAGCACAGTCCAGTCAAGGTGGACATGTTCAGTTTTAATTTCCTTCACCCCAATTGGCTGGAGGAGATTCACCAGCTAATTGTTCCTCAATCCTATAGCAACAGGTGGCACAATGTGATTGGGCAATCTGTCCATTTAATGAAACTCTGGTATGCACACCAATGCCTGTTATAGCCTCTGTATAACAGTTTGCTTGGATGTGCTATGGAGTTTGCTTTAGCAGTCTATTCTTGCCAACAGTGACCCTGATGTCTGACATTGCTTGAACTCTGCTTGCCCTGACAATGGATTGCCCCTGACCATACCTTATCTGCCTGTACCATACGTATTTGGACTGACACTTGTGAATGACCCTTGGCTTGTTTACTGGATACCAAATAAAGCCTGTTACCTGGATATCTGATATTAGTGGTTTTTGTGTGCTCAGGCACATTACAGTAAACGACCACACAATGTTAAAAAGGGGCTTTATATTCCTAGCAGTTTTCTGGGATAACAGCATTCACTCACCCAGCACTCCAAGTTTTAGGTCAGAACATTTATTGTAATAGCCGTATCATAAAAAGACAATGTATTCCAGGCTCTGGACCCTTCTAAAAGGAAAGTGACTAGTCACTTTGTTTCAAAAAGTGATCCAACACAACCCTGGAAAGTTGGCTTTACATTTGAAAACTTTCACGATAAAAAAATGTTGACTACAAAAGACTGTCATAAAAAAAGAATTCAGAATAATACAAAATAACAGCTCCCTTAAAAACTGAAATAGACATCATAAGGCCTTCTGCAATTACTTTAAACAAACTTCATATTCATACAAAAAAATATAAAATTCAAAATCAGCAAACCAAAAAATGTCTACCTTTTCCCCAAACCAGCAGGTTCCCACTTGAGTCGCCTGTGATGGTGTCCCCATTTTCGGAAAAAGTTACACACAACACAAACTTTGGTTTTTCTTGTTTCTATGTTAGAATAAACACACATCTCAATTAGGTAAAAAAATGCAGGCAATACATGTTTTATCACTTTAAAGACACAGTATGTATATACATGATACTTGTTGATCGTCCAAAAACAAACCCCCCTCCCTGTTCTGAGCAGACAACACACAGCATTTCTGTGGATGAATGGTGTCAATCCCTGCATAGTATTCCAAACTTCTCAGATCTTACCTTCACCAGAACATTAAAGTGTGCTAACTAACAAAATATGGCTGGGTCTACACTACTTTTTTTCAGCTCTTTGAAAACCACGTAGTGCGGACACCCCCAACATTCCCCTACGGGAAATTACACGCCAGTCAATAATGTTGCATCATGACCTGCGTCAGGGGGCATCACGGCAGATGCAACACATCCACAACCTCCGGGGAAGTGTTGTGAATCCATCAGAGGCACACAGACGCACCGGATTCACATAACACAATGGGTGCATTATGTGACATTAGCAAAACACGCCAGATGTGTTTTTTTGAATGCAGATGTCATGGACAGGTCATGCCAACATGTCCGTAACGCCACCAATGGTTTATGTGTTGACCCAGTCTTAAGCTCTATTTCCACAGCTTCCTATACCATGCGTTTTCAGGGCGTTTTGTTTTTAAAGGTACAGCAAATGCATTCATTGACATCCATTAACTACAAAAATGTGGAAATAGAGACTTAAGCTGCCCATACACAGGTCGATTTTTTGTTCGACTGCCCAAAGATTGATGTCTGCATTCACATGCAATCGACCGATCGATGTCAGGGATCGATTCCCCAAGGTGGTGCGCATCTATTCCCTGAACAATCATTATGTGATTGTGAACTGATTATTGCACAAGCATGATGCATTCAATCGCACACTGATCGCAAGGGAATCGAGCCATGTATGGCTAGCTTAAGAGAGTACAGGACAAAGTATTCTTGGGGTTTTTCTTTAAAGTATTAGCAAAATGTGGCTTTATCAATGGATCATGACACAGTACCTCAAACAATCCTTGCTTCTTAATCAAAGAGTTTCCTTCTAGAGTCCAGAAATAAAGATGTGATTTTCCACAGGTCACGATAATATTTGTGTCCGTTGGATGAAAGTCTGCTACAAACACTGCTTCATTTGAACACTATAATGAAAAAGAGGTAATTATTTTTTTTTATACTAAATAAACACAATGAAGCAAAATAAACCCAACAAAGACAAAAGCATATGAAAAAGTATAACAAACTATTGGATAGTGTAGGGGGAAGTGTAGATAAAGCCCACCATACACGCTTCTAATTCCTTTCGATCTCGCATCAGATCAACAGCACGTGATGACGTCATCACGCAGGGCCGGTCGTGCCGAGAGTCGGCCGCACACCTATTGTGTGCCAGCATTTACTTTGTATGGGGATGGTACCCATCCAAAATAAGGAGATCATTCTAAACATTACAGACATGTCTAAAATGTATTAGATCGATATGGGGGTCTTTATACAATAAACCTGCCAATAACATCTAAAATACTTTTATAGTAAAAGCTATTTATATTTCTGGACCAATTATTTCCATATGCACATCTGCAGCAGGAAGTCAAAGAAAATGGATTGCTGATGTTTTTAGTAAGTAAGGTTGCTAAACCACCTATAGGAGCAGAATGAATGGACATTTAACATGCAGTTGTCATACAAGCAAACTGGTTGTTGTTTTATAAAATTTTTCCCTTAGGTAGAAACACAATATTAACTTACAGCACTCATTTAACAACTTGGAGTCACCACTGTGGCTGGCTAATAGTTCTTTTACAAATGGGATCCAGTGAAAATGGTTCCCAATCAAGTAATCACAGTGTCAACTGTGCAAGTAGAAAACTAATATAATTTGTTTATATGTAAATAGCTGTAGTCTGGATGTAGAATGATGTACAAAAGTTACCTTTACGTCGGCTAACTTCTCCTCCTTCTGCCAGTCCCACATGGACAGCACATGGTCATTGGAGTCATCCACGGCACACAGGCTTCCACCTCCATTCTAAATAAAGTACAAAATTAACTAAAAACTATTCTAACAGAAAACAAATGGATACTTTTTGTACTAAAACAAGGACAGGTATATCATGAGTATTATAAATTATGACATGTTAAGATAATTAGTAGGAGGACCTGTTGTAGTCTAAAGCTGGCCATACACCTTCAGATTTCTCTGTCAGATTTCCTTCAGATCAGATTTTGTTTTACCAAAACCATGTAATATGAGGACCTTTCTACACCTTCCAATCACTATGTATTCTATCAGGGAGGACACTATACTACATGGTTGTTGGTAGATCTGATCTGATCTGAAGGAAATCTGACAGAGAAATCTGCAGGTGTATGGCCAGCTTAACAAATCAAAAACACTTTTAATCCCAAGTCATCCATATCTAGAAATTTCCTAAACAACCATCAAGGGAAGGGACACAACCAGAAATCTAGTCCGGCTACTTACAGATTTGGAGAAAGCCACACATGTGACCGCTCGATCAAAGAAACCCATTCCTATGACGTGTAGCGTGTTCAGCGTCACAGAATCCCAAACACGGACATGTGGTGGCAATTGCTGGAAAAACAAAGATGACAATCACTTATCCTAAAGATGATGGATTCATAGGAAAGATCTAGTGCATCACACTGCGTGGGTATGGGTGGTATGGGGGAAGGTAGTTCCTTCTATTGCAGTCAGAGACTTCATTGTACAGATTATTTCCTAGTGTGACAAGCTTCCTATCCAGTAATTATGTTATTTCACCAGGATAGTAAACTTACTAATAGTCTCAGAGTTAAGCAGGGTACACACATGTAGATATGGGCCAGATTGATGTCTGTTCAAGTGCCATGCGGGGCTCACAGCCATCTATCTGGCCCATATCATATGCGGCCATCCCAGTTTTCGAGCCGGACCAATCAATCCCGCTAGAAAACAGGGATATCGGACATGACCTTTAAATATGGCCGATTTCCGTCGCTTTGCATGGAAACCGCAGGGTCTCCATGCAAAGCATTGGCTGAGCCAGGGAGAGAGCAGAGTCTTTCCAACTCGGCTGAAATCGGACAGCAGCGTGATGACGTCATCACGCTGCTGCAGGGAACATCGGACGGCTCGATGTCAAGCCGTGTGCTCCCTACTTTAGGGTTTCTATACACCATTAGATTTCTCTGTCAGATTTCCTTTAGATCTACTTTTGTTTTACTAAAACCATGTAATATGAGGGATTTTCTAACCACCTACACATCTACCTGTGTTCACTCGTGCAAAGGACCCTATACTACATAGTTGTTGGTAGATCTAAAGGATATCTGACAGAGAGATCTAAAACTAGGCACACAGGTAGATTTGTAAAAAGATTCAAGTACAATCAATCAACGTGTGTAGTCACGGTGATTGATTGTACTTTAATCTGCTTACAATCCCTACCAGTGTGTGCTAGATTGTGCCTGTTTAAGTCTTTTAAACAGTTATGGATACCAGTAAAACCTTTCTTAACCAATTCAAAGCAAAATTATTTTAAATGTAGAAAAAAAAAAAGACAGCATTCACACCAGCATCTGTAAATGCAGCGTTTGCAGTGCTGCAACTCCTAGGGGGTTCACCCATAGGGTTTATAATAGGCGCTTTCTGGGCTGACAGTTGAAAGGGGAGGGAAGAAGATTAAACTTGCAGGACTTCTGTGTGAACTACAGTGTGTTTGCTACCCATTCAAATACACAACACAGCAATGTGCACTGTAAAATGTTCACACTGGCAAAACCTCAGCACATATATAGGTAGCGTGAAAGAATCCTGACACATTATAAAATGTATTGTTAATCGTGAAAGGTTTTACCTAGAGATATATTTTAGGATGTAACACAGCTCAAAAAACACATGATGCTTTCTCTGTAAGCCTGTGAGATTCCACTCCTGCAGAACACTTGCGGGCGCTCATCTCCAAGGTCCCCCTTTGAAACACAAGGCTGCTGCAGAGTCAGCCAACTTTCACCATCTACACAAAAGGAACTCGGCAGTAAGATGACAAGGATTTTCAGAGCCTGGAATAAGGCCAGAGAGCTGATCTCACTTTGTACCTTGTAACAGAAAAGGGTTCACTTACTTTACCATCTTTGGATGTTCCTGCAACCTGGCCTGTTGCTATGGTAATTTTATCTGGATGGACCGCAAGGCTAGAAGAAAAAAAAAAAGGAACATTAAACTTATGCAGACTTAAGCAAGGTTATTAATAATTAACACACACTTCTAAGAGTCTGTAAAAACAGCGGAGGTCTGCAGAACAAGCCAGGATGACTCAGTGTCTGACAAGCATCTGCTAAGCGGGGTGCACTTTCCGCTGCACACAGGAATGTTAACTGTTTCACACCATGGCTACATCAGCTCGCCTAAACCAGTGGACAAGCTGCGCACCTCTTGCTGAGGATGACCATATCTACCAGATAGTTCTTTTTAAGTGCACGTGTTGCTGCTTTGAGCCCATTTGCAGTTGTTTTCTGCAGGTAAATGTGAACGGCTACCATAATCTGAACACATGAGAAGCTAAACACAGCAGACAGGCGAGTATAATATGTGGCATTGAAATTTCTATGGCTTTCCAACATACTATCTGGCAGTCAGGTCTGTAGCCCCCCAGTTACCAGCAGGCTTTGCAGAGTCAAGGGCTCTAACCCGAGCTTGAAGGGGGCTATGTCATACCACTGTTGTGGTCTGTTGCAGCCCCCTCCCCCCCCCCCCAAGCCTGAGGAAAGGTGGGCATGCATGGGTAGATTTTTCAATAGATTCCCATGCAACCAATCGAAGAAAGCTCGATCGAACAGGGAACTAACATGTTGGTAAAGCCCTGTCCCCATCCAAAGTATAGAACGGCATTTATTGCGCAAATCTCAGTTGAATCGACGACCGACCACCTTTACTGCCATAAACTCTGTAAAGCCTACTGGCAACTGGAGGGCTACTGCCTACATAACTTTCCAAACTTTTGGTGGAAATCTGCATTTTTACTACGGCTGTTCACAAATCATCTACACCAGTACACCTCTGCTCACTTACTCTTATTATGCAGCATGTTCTGTAGAGGTTTTCATTAGTGTTCAATTGGGTTTTAAAGATTTGTAAAATGCCCAATTCTTGTAGGCCCTACCCTTCACTTGATGATAACATTCTGCTCTCTGCATTATTGTAATGTGTAAGTTAATATATCCCATCAAATGCAGATGAAGCAAAGGCTGCTCTTTTAACTAGATGACACAATATGGATTTAAATACTACCCAAAGCTAGTATATACGCATACACGACAAACACACACATACATACACACCCACACACAATCTTTCTTTTACAAAGCTTAGAAGATTATTTATCAAGAGAACATTTGCAGACTCACCACTTGACATCATCATTGTGACCGGTGTAATGTCGTTGCAGCTGTTCTTCTACATTATACAACACGACAACAGAAGCTATGAAATAAACCGTTTCACCAGTGGGTAAAAGGTACAAATTGGTGCGACAGTCTCGTCCTCGGTAGCCATAGCTGAAGTAATGGTTAGGGAAGTATCATGTCTCAGATTAGTGCAATATATTTTTCAATACCTACTTCTGGGAGGGTAGACACACAGCAGCTGAATGTAAGAAAAGTAATAAATAGTTGCGCACAACTGTCAGCAGCGATTACACTGATCACACTTTGATGTCAGTGGCCAAAAGGGACCTCAGTAGGTGTATGGGGCCTGGGCAAAGATCACAGAGTAAAAATGGGTCAGTATGAGGGGTAAGTGTTTAAGTTGGGTGTAGGTGCGCAGCTCTCAAAATTAAGAGGGAGGGAAGGATACAGGGCACACAATAACAGCTACTGCTACATGGTTAGGAAAAATAAACAAGAAACCATTGCCAGTAATAGTAAGCTAATCTGTGTCATGAGTCACCCTACAGTGGAATCAAAGTTAGAATACATTGAGGACTTCATAGAGTGACACCAAAAACATGCTGTAGTTATTCCAATTTGAATAAATACAAAGCTGCATTAATCAGAGCAGTTCTTATCTCTTTCCATTCAGCTCTATAGCTTGGTCTGTTGTGAGTGGTTATTCTATATTCAGATGACCATACACTGTTCAATATTTCCATTTGATCCACTAAAGATCGATTATCTTAAGTAAATTGATTGGAAATTAATTCCCACATACCTGATATGATCAACCAAAAGTGATCAAGCAGTGATCAGTCATGTTGATAAATTCCAGTTTATCGTACAAGTATCTGATGGGTTTTCTAGGATTTGTATCTGATGGTACTATGGAGCATGTGCACCAATCCTTAATTTGCACAAGACGATCAAATCTGAGTTTTATTGTGCAAAAGTTATCCCCTGTATGGCTAGTTTTAACCAGAACTGTCCATAACTTGGAGATCCCAGAACACCTCTTCCACTGAAACATTCCACTTCAAACATATCCACTGAAGGTGCCTTGCTGCCCACATAGAAAAGTCCTAGTAATACTACCAGGATCTCGAGAGGATTTAAATCTTGGAAAGTTGACTGGTGAGACTGTAAAGGTAGCCATACACGGCCCGATTTTCACCCGATTGTCCACCGTGCGTGCTCCCACCAATCGTCCGGCGGTTGCTCGCCTGAAAATCAGGAGGCCCCACCTGGTGAGATAGATCAGGAATCTCCCGCATGTCAGATCGGACAGTGATCCAACATGCTGGTAAATTCCTGGACTATCCCATTACTTTGAATGGGGACGGGAGTCCCCATTCAAAGTAATGGCAGGCACACAAAGGGTGCCCGTGGATCAGCTGAAGTCGATCCTTCATCTGTGGAGGTGGCTTCCCTAAGAAGAGTTCATTCTACCTTCCATTCATCAGTTAAGGATACACCCATTCAAGTTTAAGCCTCTTGCTTGGAAGATCCACCTTTGCCTCCAGATTATACAAGTCCACTTGGTCTTTGGGCATGTACATGGTGACCGGACGCCCCCTCAGGAACATTTTCACATAACCTTCCTCTAGAAAAGAAAAACAAACATTAAATTATGTATTTCTTCAAGATTACAAAAAGTGCTCCACGGCGTCGATCATCAACTACAGTAAATATTATATAGAAACAAGCATGACAAGAGCCAAAAAATATAACAAGCCAAAAAAGAAAAAGAAAACACAAGACCATTAAAGTTTAGTAATTCTTTAATAAAATTAGTAACAGCATGCACATACAAAGTCATTGATCACAGTGTTCAGAGCACCTACAGATAAAACTTCATACAAAACAAATAAAAATAAATAAATAAAGCAGGAGTATACAATCTTTGTCATATCATCTGTAAGGAATAAGTGGCCATTGGTATAACAAGACTCACACCAGCAGATGTGACAATATAGAGGACTTCTAGGGAGAGAAATGAGGATCCTATGATATAAAAGCTGATGGTCACTTAGATCAGTGGCTCCCAACCTAGGATCTGAGCCCCTCCTAGGAGGAGCTCAGCATCAGTGACGGGGGGGGGGGGGGGGGGGGGGGGGGGGGGGGTGAAACCTTATCTTCTGCAGAGAGCAAGCTCAGCTCCATGCTCCCCTCCACTCTCTCTCTGCAAACCAAAAGTGGTAATCCCAAGATGTACTCAGGATTGTGAATTGTAAACAATCTGAAGCACTATCTTGTGGACGTTTTACAAATTTTTACTGAGGGTGGAAATTCTTTTTGAAAATTTCATATCTGAATTCTCAAAACCCCTGAACATGGTATTATCCCCGTAATTTCTGGAGATATAAAGAAGGGTTGTGTGCATGAAAGTTAGGAGGGAGGGGGTGTTATCCCGTTTTGATGTCACTAACAGGAAACTTTATTTTAATACATGTATGTGGGTAGGAGTTGTGGGGCCTGGCTTGTCTTGGACACAGGCAAGGGGGGCCTTAAGGAAAAAAGATAAAAGTCATGTCACAGCTCTTCATGCCACGTTCATACCCACAGGACATGCCAATACTGGTGTTATAGCCAAACAACACAGTAGAGATCTTATATGCAGAGTATTAAAGGAAAGTGTTAAGCAGGGTACAGACGGCTCGATATTTGGGCTGTCCGATATTGCCTGCAGCAGCGTGATGACATCATCACGCTGCTGTCAGATATCGGTGGAGCCGGGGAGACAGCTCTGTTCTCTCCCCAGCTCTGCCAATGCTTTACATGTAGACCTGCAGTTTCCATGTAAAGCCGTATTTAACGTTCATGTCCGATATGGCTGAAAACAGCGTTGGCCGCATGATATGGGCCAGAAAGATGGCCATGAGCGCGCACAGCGGTCTGGCCCATATCTTTACATCTGTACCCTGCTTAACTCTGTTTAGAAAGTCTTATGATTTGAACAGAATTACATTTCAATAGTTTTAAGGATAATAGTTTTAAGTCTTCTTTTACAACTATGCGAAAAAATATTGTGTAAATTAATTATCTCTTCCACCTTTTATCAAGTTGTAACTGTAACTTTTCTGTTACTATGGTTATGTTATATTTGTTTTGTAAAAAAAAATAATAAAAGATTTAAAAAAAAACTTAATGCAATAGGCAACACAATTGCCACCCATATTCCCAGCATGGGTGATACAAGATGCCATGTGGCTGATATAGCCAGCTTGCACCAAGGAAACTCCTCACTTAAAAAAGGTATAACAAGAATTACCTAAATAAGACCAAGTAGAAAACAAATGTGCTGATAAATGTTCCCCTGCAAAGTATCACAAATACCTGCTAAATATAACCATCTCATTTATTTTACTGTGGTGGAGTGACAACAATGCTTCATTGCTCCTGTTCTAAGAAGAGCATGGTCACTGCTATGTTGGCTAAGACTTTTTATACTACAGGTGCAATAGTAGAGTGTTGTACCGTGTTAGCCATCGATAAATAGAGAGAGTTTGGAGTTTAAGTGATACCGTTTATTGGCTAACTGAAGTCATTAGAGAAGCAAGCTTTCGGGATATCACAGATCCCTTTTTGGTATTAAGCTAGCCATAAACGTGTCGGATTCCATGGCCAATTGATCACTCACCCAATCGATTCCGGCGATCTCAGCGGGAATCGGAGCTCCAATCAATCAGCCAATTAAGAGTATCCGATCGCTGCATACCACCTTGTCCCACGGATTCCTGGACGATTCCGTGTCCGATCGCTTATTTCACACATGGCAACTCCCCCTGATGTGTGCAGAATCGGATCAGAAAGACCAACATGTTGGTTCTCTGTCGGATCCGATTCTGAGCCCCCGATCAATCGGACGCGAACGATCAGACAAGGTGGGCTGCACACGATTCCGGCACGATCGTTTCGCGTGCACGTGCCCGGAATCGATCGTGCCAGAATCCGGTGGGAATCCGACACGTGTATGGGGGGCCTTTAGCCTGAAGAAGGGATCTGCGATATCCCGAAAGCTTGCATTGGGATGTGGTTATCAGGATTGTCACTAATAATTTATGAGCCAGCAGCCTATCTATATGTACTTGGACACTTTTAGTTTCACCCGCTGCTTTTTGGGTTGACCACATTGTCTCGGGTGGTGGAACCCTTTAACTGTGAGCTGCAGTGTCTTAAAGGATGAAGCATGTATGACAGAGATTGTACAAACTTGGCAAAGAATAAAAAGAAGCCAACAATGATAAACACAATAGGTGCACAGAAGTACATAAGAAATCATGTGTAGCTAACAGATAAAAGCTAATGTTACCATGCAGGAAAGAGAACACAGTTAATAGCAAAGCTGAAAGTAGCTGCTGGGGGACTTGGGGCTTTTGAAGCTGGGCGATCGGGAAAAGGACACAATGCTTGAACTGGGGCAGTTAGCCAGCGGCAGTGACATGTTCTTGTCCAAAGACAACTGCCTGCTCTCGGGACTGGGCAGTTCCTGGAGCTGCGTGAGCTGGTCAGTTGATTCGGCCTCACTCTTACAGGCGTTAAGCAGTTGCGAAGCCATCAAGACCTGCACGGTTACTACGTAATCGCACATAACCACAAAAGAAGAAGAAAGAAAAATAGTGGGGCAGGTGTAAGGTCCATGTAAACACAATAAACAAAAAATAAAGTGTATAATGGCTGTGTGCTATAGAACAAATAATTGTTCTGAACCTTTGCCTGAATGCGTAAAAGATCCGTCCACCTAAAACAGATTTTTTGGTTCATGGCGGTCCTAGTGGGACATTGGCTGTGGCCATCATGGTGCGTTTCCACTCTCCCGACTGGATTTCCCAAACCAAGAATGGGAATTAGGCTTGGGAGATCTTTGTGTTGATGTATTAAAGACATATATATCAACACAACATCACTTTTGGATAAAGGACAACGCTTCATAGGGTGCCATAGAAAGTGTGATAAGTGAAGTGGGGAATTATATTCCCACATTTAAATCCAATAACTGGAGACTAGTGTGTCCATTAAAAATTTGATGGGACCACTGGCTGGCAAAACAAGGGAGAAAACTAATTTGGAGATTTTTAATTATTATCTTATTAACACATTCAATGAGGAGTTGCCCTTAAAAATGCCACAAAGCTGTGCAAATACAAGTTACTTTAAAACTCCACTAAAGAGACATATGATTAACAGGTAACAATATGTTCATGTACTACATAGTTGTGGATAGAATGTTTGAGACAAAGGAAATTTGTCACTCAGCAAATAAAACAACTTAACGTATTTATAGCTGCCCATAGCAGGCGGAATCCATCTGTTTACTTCATGCTATGAGGTGGCAACTATATTTATAAAGTGCCCACATAACAAAGCAAAATCACACATAATAATGGAATTCAATAGAAGCGTTTCCACATGCATCTATCATGGTAGTCAATGGATGCATTTATGGTGCATTAAAAAAGCACCAAAACCACATGGTATATGAGGCAAAGGAAATAGAGGACATAAATTTAATGCACCCGGGCATGGTAGTTATACATCATTCTGTCTATGGACGCGTCATACATCAAGCCCCCATTGCTTTTATGTCTACACGGTGCTCTGCGTCAACATAAAACGTGACAGAGTCTTGAACCGGGTCAGGGGCTATGACAGGCTGTAGAGACAGCCGTATGTTAGCCAATTGCCTTCAGTGCCAAGCTTGTTCAAAAACCAGGGCTGTGGAGTCGGAGTCGGAGACATTTTTGGGTCCCTGGAGTCGGCAAAAA
>CM070043.1:22689061-22699422 GCA_036250615.1 Ptychadena robeensis | reverse complement strand
TGTACTCTAATCTGTTTACAAACCTACCCGTGTGTGCCTTCCTTCTGGCGGGATCAATAGTGCCGGCTCAAAGGAACCTGAATGAACGGGGTTCCAACATGTTGAAAAGACCCCGTTCAATCTCCAATACTTTGCATGGAGACATGAGTCTTCATGGAAAGTATTAAAACAGCTGCGGCTCTTGCCTCCTCCACAGCCGTCGGCTGTCAGTGTGAAGGGGGCAGAGCCAGCACTCCTCACTTGGAAACTGTGTGAGACAGGCTGCTTCTTCCCAGCTTGTGTCGTGTTGTAAATCACACACTGCAAGCTGGGGATAACAGGTCGCCATTGAACAGGAATCGATGTGCCCATGTGGTGCACATTGATTTCCGTTCAATTGATCCCCAACCATTCACAGCATGGTGCCTAGCTTAAGGAAAAAGCAGCAGCATCTTCTGCCTAACTCCCTTTCTCCGCTTTAATTGGCCATTACAGTGTTGGTTTCCAGTAGTTCTGTGGTTAATGTATGTCGCCTTCCTTTCCTTCAATGGATGGATACAATACATTAGCATATTTAATACAGAGGAGTAGGAGTCGAGGAGTCGGAAGAATCTGAAACTGAGGAGTCGGAGTCGGGGAATTTATCGACCGACTCCACAGCCCTGGCAAAAACACAGGGATTTTAGCAAAATGTAGCCCTAGCCTAACACACCCATAGGGCTTGTCCCCACTTAAGCAATCTCCCGCGATTATTATCTCGCCTAAGTATTTGATGGGACTCATCCCCACATCTGTGGTCGCCCACGGTACAGTCCGCAATTTAAAAGGCAGCTCACAGTGTTTTTGATCGCAGCCATAGACATGAATGGACGAGTTTTAAAACCATGTCTCAATTCATTGATTTTTAAGCGCATTCTCTATGCAAGCGATCGGGGGGGGGGGGCATCAGACCACTTCCTGTCTGCTTTCCAGGTGATAGCAATCTCCCACGATATCCATAACATTGTCGGATGCAAATGCATTGAGTGCCTTAATGCAAAACAAATGCGTGGCCGCGCATTCAAACAGGAATAAAGCCCACCTGATGCTGCATCAGAAACGCATCCCTAACGTGTCCTAATGCAATCCCCATGCTAAGGCAGATGCCTTAGGGCCATTTTCAGGCTTACTTCCACTGACAAGTACTGAGAACCTGTATACAAGCAGTGCTAAAACAATACCTAAGCTAAGAAAGATGATGGGTAGTTGCGCACAACCTTCAGCAGTGATTACACAGCTATAGTGATAACAGTGGCCAGAAAGGCCCTCAGTTGGTGTATGGGGCCTGAGCAGGGATCACAGAGCAAAATGGAGTCAGTGTGAGGGATGGATGTTTAAGTTGTGTGTAGGTGTGCAGCTCTCAAAATGGAGGAGTGTGGCCCCCAGTAACAGACAAATAAGAGGACAAAAAAAGGACAGAGGCGCACAACCTAGTACTACAAATGGTTAAAAAATTGTGGAATAGGATAAGATATAACAAATTGAAACAAAATGAGACATAACAACAGACAAGATACTCATAATGAGAGAGGTTTACAAGGCTGGCTCTCTCAGGGCCATGTGCTTTCCAGGAGGACCTCACTTCCTGGTTGGGGATGAGATCGCTTCCTGCTTACAGATACTGGGGGGCTCAATAGGAACAATGGGACGCGTTTCGAGCAGAGCTCTTTTTCAACCATAGGGGCCTACTAGCTACTTTTATTCCAGGGAAGCTCTACAAATAGGTCAATGAGCCATTTAACTAACAAAAACTTAACTTAAATAAAGGCAATTTAAAGGTCTAAAATGACCAGCAAAAGTCATCTAACATTTCACATGCCACTAGCTTTATGAAACTATGGGTATGGGTATGGGTTTACGCATATAAACAAAAACGCATGCGTTTTGCATATTACACATCTGCGTTATCGTTTTTGAAACAAGCTTTAAAATGCACGCAGCAGGGTGTTATAAAAAATGCAGGTGCATTTTTAAAAACACAACGCGTAAAATGGTAACATTAGTTTTCTATGAGAAAACACATTACTGTAAAAACAGGAGTGTAAAAAAAAAGCAAGCATTTATTAAAAACGCAACACAGTGCCTATAGTGTGAAAGAGCCCTTAAGTATTTTAAATGTGACCTTCTGTAGGTGCAGAACCCAGGTGCCCAACCTGCAGCACGGGGGCCGCATGCATTATTATTACCCTTATTATTAATGCATAGGGCATAGGAACTCATCTGTGCGCCGATCCCCCACTGACAGTTCCTTGTCCGGGTTCTCCTTAGAGTGAGAAGAGGAGGAGAGGTGATAAACTTAAGATAGGAGTATGTAAAAGCCAATCAGCGACCCAGATGGTACTTGAAGAAGTCCCTCGCCTCTTGTCCTCTAGTGTTGGCGGGGGATCAGCAGACAGGTGAGTTCCTATGCTCCCACTATTCCACCAATGAACAGGGGATGATTGTATTATATATATTTTGGAACATAACTTGAGAATAGGCTTTGATTATATCTAAAAGGCACATGAACTTGGACGATGTATATGACGCAAGATGTGCATTACCATACTACAGTGCTCCCTAATGCTTGAAGTATCATTAAAAACATAAATAATGTCTTCTAGCTTTGCCTTCTGTAATTGTTTTATTATAAAATGCCGATACAAGTCAGTATAGATTGAAAATGTTATGTGCGGCCCTTTAGTGATGCTGAGGGCCACACTTGTGGCCCTCCATATCAACTTAGTTGGGCACTACTGGTGTAGACCGTGATAAAATCAGACTGTAAGCTTCTTTGGCCACGGGGCCAATAGGAATCGTTCAGTCTCTCCTGCAAAGTGTGAGTAATAAATAAACAGTGACAACAAGAGACTTCAATATGCATTTTTATAAACATAGTGGAGTTTTAAAGTAACATTTATGTTGTAGCTTTGGCTTCAGGCGTGATCATTTTAGAATATGTTATAATGTAAAATCATCAACTTATTACAAACATAAGCAGTAAAATGAATAAAATACTATTTAAAAAAACATGAATGCTACAAGCTACATACAGCATTTCATCTTTGGTTGGATAATAGGAGCAGGCAGAAGTGGGGTAAGTCTACCAAAAGATGGCACTATGACACAAATAAGACAACTGGTGACCGGATATAGACTACTGACCCCTTCTAAGGATGAAAATGAAAGAAAAGGAGTGGCCCTTTTATGCCATTTGGTTCCTGAAACCTTTATGATTAATTTATATTCAAGGCTGTTATTTTCTTCATTGCAATTTTGAGGTTTCAAACCAAATAGTTATGTCTGGTTGTTCCTCTGGTAAGCATCACGACAGTCCTTTTCTTTTCAATTGAAAGAAGTTGGAAACGTGTCTTTACCAAAACACATCTTAAACCATCTTTGCCAAATGGGAGCTCAAAACTATTTAGATATGTGGCCAAATATTTTTGCGCTACAGGATGGAGGATTTAAAAATACAGGTGTTAAAATAAGGATAGAAACCCCAATGCTTGTGTCTTCATTGAAATGCAAACCTTTCCCACCTTAGATAACTGGCCATTAATGTTAAAAAATTGAGCTGGTGAGCAGTGTTAAGCAGGGAACACACGTGTAGATATGGGCCAGATCAATGGCCATTTTGGAGTGTGCTCATGGCCATCCCTGTTTTTGAGCAAGACCATTCAATCCCACTCGAAAACAGGGACATCGGACATGACTGTAAACCGTCATCTCCGATATCAGGAAGCAGCACAATGACATCATCGTGCTGCTGCAGGGAACCTTGAACGGCTCCTATATCGAGCCATGTGTTTCCTACTTAAGTCCCTGGAAATGAGGATTTCTTTCACTTTCTGTCTATGCAATGATGGTCAAAAGTACTGGAAGTAAGTAAAAAACTATTTAAACATGGTGGTCACTAGAAAGTATTGCCAAGAAGAAAAAAGATAGCACTACTATCCCCGTAAGGGTTCCGACCCAGCCTAGAAATACAGTAGCATTTTTCATACCTATATCTCAGCCTGATATAGCCAACAAGCATAGAATGAAGATCACCAATGGCAGCCCCCAACTGGCCTCTAGACAGGTTCCCTTGAAACTGTACCAGCAGCAAAGCACCTAGGAGGCGGCTATGTTGCAGAATAAAGCTTGTAGGGCAGCTGTTATGATTTTAAAACATGAAATGCTGTATTTTAACCGCTATTTGGTTAGAGGATCAGGTCACACAGATTTTTGTGTGCAATTTTAATAGAATAAAACAATTTACTAAGCAAAATCTAGCTACAGAACCACACTATCAGCTATAAGTGCTAAGCCACTGTTCTACACACGAGTACATCACACATAAACGTGGCTGCACAAGCAACAATTCCAGTGCCAAGATTTTCTAGATTGTTGATTGAATTTTTGGTTTTGTGATTTTTCCCACATACCGGAGAAAAATGCTGAGAGAAGAGGACATGTCACCATTCTGCCGCACAATTATTATAGTGATGAACTTGTTTAATTTTGTGACAATAATGGGACCAATCAACAGTTTCTGATCACCTTGGCAGGGCTTATTAAAGCGTGCTCCAGGCCTAACATGGCAATCCTACCTTTGCAGTGCGTCACTCTCCGCTTCCCTTGTGATTACAGAGACACAAAGAGAATTCTGGGTAAAGATGTGTTTACATAGCTGTTGTCAGAAACTGAACGCCCAAGACCCACCACCCAGGACCCCATGATACAAATCTCTGGAGGCTGACAAGCCGTACAGATATCAGGCCAATACATCTCATAAACCAGCAGACATTTTAAATTATTAGTACACCGTTTACGAATAAAACTTATAATGTGTTTACATCTGGTTAACCTTAATCTATCAACGTCAAGAGCCAATGGACTTGAAGTAACAAAAAGCCTTCATTCAGTAGAACACAGACTGGACTTTAATAATGCTCATAAAGCATATGGGGCTAAAAGTAAATGCCCAATTAACATGACATGAAGTGGTTGCCAGGTGTTTTTTGGGCTTAGTGGACGGCACCGAAGCATGTAGCACCTGCCTCCAGGGGGCGGCCTTTTGCCACGACCAGTGGAATTTTTATAGCAGGCCCGCCCAATGATTTATCACTGAGAACTTATTTATTATTTTTTTATGTAGACATTTTGTCTCCCCCCTCACCCCATTCACGTTTGTCGTTCGTTCATGAGTACAGGTGTTTTGCCTTCATGCGCTTAACCATGGAAAGTGGTCAGGAGGGACTTCTTACGGCTCTGGCCCAGTAGACCTTCCATACGTGGGTCCCCTTTGGGGGACCCCATCCGAACCTAGTTTTTGGGAGACTGGACTTTGGTAGTGGTCACCTGGGGAATGGGACATTTGGTCAAGGGGCTTCGGCTCCTTGGACCCAGTACCAAACCCCTTTTCGGGGAATGAGTTCTTCGCTCCTTTAGGAGTGGGGCAAACTAAACCCCCTGTGTTTTTTGTGTCGTTTACTTTTGTGCACTCTCCAAGGGCCCTTCGATAAAAAAAAAAGCTGGTAGCTTGATGAGCTGATTGTACTGGGCAATGTAATACAGTATGAGTTATTGGACACGCTAACACTAGCGTGTTTGTAGCAGTGACTTATAACATAATACACCGCACTAGACTTGTTTTGCAATATAGACTTGTTTTGCAAACGTGTATCCAAATTCAGGCACACTTTAGAAGTATTTGCAAAATGGTTATATGTTAGAACATACCTGTGAATTTCAAACAGTGAACTAATCATTTAAAAAGTCAGGAAGCCTGTTATCCAAGAACACAATAAAATAGGAAACCTGCTGTATTTTTAAATTTTAAATTAGCTCTAGGATAATGACCACCTATTGACTGGGCATGTAATATAAAAACATCATAATATAAAAGTGCAACTGTGCCAATATCTGAAGAGAAGCAAGTTCTGTAAATGCATCACAATATCATTGTATAGACTATATTTATATACATTTCAATTGGCTACTAAAATGGATATAAACTGAACATTATGTCTATACTACATTGACAGTATGGTTATACATATTGAAATGTGTGGTAATCTGAATACAAAAGGTGCAACAGCTGCATGAACAAAAAGGCAAGCGAGATCAATGTAGGACACAACAAAATAAATGAAATCTATGCGCCTTGATGGGCATGTCCTTTCGAGTTTATGTAATACAATATTAAGTATCTATTTTAGCATGATTTTGTTTAAAAACAGATCTACAACAAAATACAACTCAAACACTTACCTTTGTATATTCAAATTAGAAATAGTCAACTTTTAAAATAATGCCAATATAACTCCTGTAGAGCTCAAAAAATTTAATCAGATCACATTTCTGCAGGTGTTTGCATACCCTATGGGGTCATTTCCCCATTACCACCGATTGTCATTGGGACAAGGAGTGACAAGAAGTAAAAAAAAAAACCATTAACACATTCTAACTACTAACAAACTTTTTAAACTAAAGGATGTAGGATAGGATAAAGTTGGGTTAGAACCACAGTTTTAAATGTTTACACAATAACAGAATCTTACCAAGTATAATAATACAGTAAATATTATAAATATAAAAACACAATACTACCAGCATGTGTTGCATACAAATACAGGAATCATAACTCACACATTGCTCTATAATGTTCATTTATAAAAATCCCTAAAAAATCTGTGATCAGAATATGCAGTGTGACAAAACACAAGGTAACAGTGAAGACTAAAAGTTGTTTCTGCCTAAAGCAATTGTAAATTATATTTTTGTTACCATGCCGAGATGTGACATTGGCAATGGATACTCTGGGTACTTATGACCTGCTAGAGGCCTTTCTTTTCTCAACCTTGCTCAGGCATCATCCAGGGCCACCACCGTCTTTCTGGATGATCATGCTGGCTCAGAGGTGACACATAAAATTCCAGAGACTGGACAGTTATTGCCTGTGCTCACACAAATCTGTTAGTGATGCACCTTGTAACCCAATACAAAGATACAATGTACAGCACAACTTTAGAAAGAGAGAAAACCTTCAAACCTAGAAGGGCCTTTTAATGATCGAATGTACATTTTACTTCAGATGTCTGCTGTGAGAGGTCAGAAATACTGCAACGTTGATCTGAAGCATTGCCAAGATGATACAATACCCACAGTTCTGGCTTTACTCCAAATCCCAGTCCAGCTGAATTTATGTGCCCATCCTATAATGCATTGCAGACTGGTGGGCGACTCTTTAAAATGCATCAGCATGATGGGGGATCTGGCCCGAAGGTCTGGTCAAAGAGCTCCTAATATTATGAATTCTTCCTACAACATATTAATGATAAAACCCACCAAGATGCTTTTCTAAAATGACTCATGGTTATATTAGGAGGTCAAACACTTTGTATTAAAGTTCTATTAAGCATATGTGCATGACAGGGATGGATATCTTGTTCTGAAGGATGTGAAGGTGAGGTCCACACTGTTACAAGGAAGAGTGTCACTGATTGCGGTTTATTGCTGAAGACATG
Source organism: Ptychadena robeensis (assembly GCA_036250615.1). Lineage (NCBI taxonomy): Eukaryota > Metazoa > Chordata > Amphibia > Anura > Ptychadenidae > Ptychadena > Ptychadena robeensis. The sequence continues at coordinate 22,691,911 of CM070043.1, read as the reverse complement.
CCAATGCTGCATTTAGTGAGTATACCCAAGCCTTTGTTGTATATGTTTTAAATTGACATCTGTTCTGTAGTGTAGTTTAGGATAAAATCTGAATATTCTGTATCTTAAGCAACTAATCTCTTTAGAATTAATAATATCACTGGTTTGGTAGAATAGCTTTAATAACCACACAGTTGATTGGATAATCGACATAAAAATATCCCAATGAGCAAAAAAATTAAGCGTAGCAAAGACCATTTTTTTTTAGATAAACACAGGGGATATGCTGAAACATAAAATTCTATTTAGGAATACCTCAGATCTTATAAATAAATAATCTATGGTTTATATTTAAGGGATGTTCATATCTTATATTTACGGTTTGAAATATTAACCCAAATACCTTTCTGCCTTGACTTGGCCCTCATTACTTTGTATCTGTGCCCGTTTCCAATACTGACAACCTGATTATAATTTTTTTTTCTTCCTCCATACTGATAGTAATAATGATGCTCTGCATTAAGAATGATCACACTACCAGCGCTCACTTGGCCGATCTAAATTGTGACTATATTTTCAACTTCTACGATGAAACGCTCTGCTGTATAGGGTGGGGACTGCAGTTCTGCCAGTGAGCGCTAGATGCTCCAACAGGCAGATCTGGAGTTAATTCAGGTGGGGAAGCTGCCAGTCTTCCTCCGCCTCCTTGTCCCCAGAGCTGTGTGTTGAGCAGAAAGAAGCAGCACTGCAGAGGGATGATCCATCCATGGATGGATTATCCATCTGCAGATCTGTATGTAATCAGGTAGCAGTGCAGAATGAGAAGGCGGGTGGTCACACATTCAGAATATAAGATGCACTAATTTTTTTCCTCCTACATGTTGGGGGTCAAAAGGTGCGTCTTATAGTCTGAAAAATACGATATTCCAGTATTTTGAAGATCAAAAGGAGAGTCTGTGGGATGCGGAAATGCCATGCCTGAACAGCAACGGTTGCATCTTTTCCGCAACTTTGCAATGCCAATAATTGGGTACGTTGCTGTGGTGCCCTGAACTACAGGCAAACCACCCGCAAATCACAAGCATTCCTCCTGCTCTACGTTTGATCACCAAGATGAGAAGATATCCGTTTTTGATCAAAGTAAAGGGACATGCAGTTTGCTGCTAGAGAATAAGGACCATCAGAAATAATCATTATTCAGTGTGTCTGCGTCTGATCAAAATTTTAGGTTTTAATCAGGACACTAAGCCCTACACATTTAATGGAGTGCACAAGCCGCTCATTGACTGCAAAGGTAATATGAAAGAGCTTTCTGCACAGACTGTCAGAGCCCCAGAACCACTGGTCCCCGCCACCGTCAGGTTAATGTCGACGCAGCCCATTATACAGTAACGTAACATGTACATGCGCGGGCATCAGTGGATGCCAACACATAGTGGAACCTGGGGCTAATACAACAGCACACAAACACATTTTGAATAATGCTCTTACAACCCCATGGTCACAGTTTGAGGAAGGCGCTTTTCTGTTCCAGGAGGACAACACAGAGCACTGATATCAACACTATTGAACATGTTTGGGGTCAATTCAAATGTGGAGTGCAGGCCAGGTTTTCAAATTTTTATGGCAAACTGACTTTATGAAAGCAATTAAACCTGTACAGAAGATTGGATGTTTAACCTACATGGGGAGGACATCTACATTATAGTAATGGTATTGGAAAGAAATTCCCAGAAATAACAAAAAGTGTCCACAGTGATCACATGGAGTAAATAAAACCTTAAGGATTTGAATACATGAAACATAAATGAAGGAAATATAAGTACTCACCAGCGCTGAAGATGGGATCTTTGGGTTTGCTGAAAAACAGTTAAAGAAAAAAAAATTTATTTGTAAGGAAAAAACATTAAAACTGAAGCCTATTGAGACGATTTAACAGTAGATAATCTTTTCTAAAATAAATTTGGAGTTCTTCTTCTCATTGATAAACAATGGCCTTAGGGGTGCGAATGTTACATACACAGACGTACAGCACAGCGCCTGAAGCATGGGAACAATAAGCATCCCATTACCATCACCTGACAGTTGTTACTCCTATCGAATTCTAACTTTCTTAAAGTCAATATCTGCATAAGCACCGCTGTAGGATTATACAGGGTTTCCTGCATGTACAATCTGTCCCTCTTTTTAGCAGAGGACCTCAGGTTTACTACTTTTATTTAAGTAAGAACACATAAAGAAAAGAACAAGTGATGTCATAGATGACTTTCACATATAAAAATCCATGGATTCCTCACGTTTTAATGGAGGCGAATAGACTGAGGCTCAACTACATTCTTCTGAAAACATGGCAAAACTTAGTGGCTGCGTATTTTGTACACGAATCATTCATTTTAAATGGGCAGTACCCGCAATGTGCGCGCGTCTTTTCGCAGAAGGTCAGCCCTGTTTTTGGTAGAAAGCAGTGGAGCTCCAGGCTTACCCATATCATCCACATGGCAATGAGCACACTGAGCGCAAATGGTGCACACTGTGATCAAATGCCGCTTAATGAATGCAAGCGCCGAACGCGGAGGGCAAATAACGCACACAGCGAGCAAATTCTTCCTCTTGAGTATAAATGCTGCTCACTGAGTGCAAATCTTAAACACTTCCCCCAGACTGGTTTCAGTTCGTTTGTACTACTTTGGAGGGATCTTTTTTGTGCAAACAAGCTGTATTTTGTGTTTACCACATGCCTTTAAAATATGAATAGTGTGAAAGGGCCCTTAGAATTCTGTGAAGTTAGTGTAGTAGTCTAGTGTAGTATTGAGCTAAGAAAGATGATGGGTAGTTGTGCACAACCTTCAGCAGTGATTACACAGCTATAGT
>CM070043.1:22676020-22688961 GCA_036250615.1 Ptychadena robeensis | reverse complement strand
CCACATGATTTAACCATTTGTTGTACTAGGTTGTGCGCCTCTGTCCTTGTTCTTATTAGTGTAGTATTGAGACATGTCACATTTATCAGATTACATCACACTGCTGTACAATGTACAGTACTTAAATATGTATGGATTTGTATGTGGCATGTTCTGATTTTATGAACCACAGTCAACACTGAAAAGGATTAATGTACACAGAGCACAAGGCATTGTAGACTATACAGACTGATTCAAAATAAGAGCGTATCACTTTCAATGCAGTTCCTTAAAGAGATGCCACTGTTCCAGTCAATGTCCCAGGAGCAGCCAATCGGTGCTACCACAGACTAAGGGCTTATTTACACAGGCGTGTGGGCATTATCTAAAGGCGCCCACGCGACTGCACCTTTGCAGGTGTTTGCAGACAGGAGCGCCTGGTCATTTTCCAGGCTGCTGTCAACTGACAGCCGCATGCGACAACATGTATGTGTAGCCCAAGACCTTTTTGGCAGAAGCCGATACCTGTAAGCATAAGAGAAGACGTATGCTGGTGGCACCCAAATTAGATCATGCTGATAGGTAAGGATTTCATGTTTTTGTAGATGGCAGAGGAAGTAAAGTTATTTTTGGTCTTCTGTCTACATTAATACAACATTTAACATGCCTGTGGGTCTCCTCCCTTCCCTGTTGTGTATCAAAAGGATCTGGTCATTCAGCATTCCACATTACATACACAATAGGACACCCGTACCAACACACAATATTTGTAATGAAACAAACAGCTGACTTCCTGGTGACATGACACTGCAAGCCATACATACCAGATAAGGAAGATACGATAGAAGCTAGCAGATTTATTTAAAAACTTCATTATAAACAAAGTCTAGCACAGGAAACATCAGAATTCCAGACTAAAAATAAAAATCTCGCTTTGGCCGGCAGGGAACAGAAGTAACAAGCATTGCATGCTCTTCAAGAATGCTGAAAAACATCTTCACTGTGCATGACGGCCTGTAACACATCCGGAGATCCTAAACCCAGCCCAGAGGACGATGCAGTTGTTAAAGATGTAAACTCTGAACAGATGACAATTACATTACACTGTACGATAAATCAGTGCCGTGTTTTTGTTTTTAAAGTGTAGATGAACGATTTTCATCCTTTTTAAGTCTCAGTGCAGCTGATGTTTTTTTTTTTCTATTGAAAAATAAAATTACGCTGCGGGACATTTTTTGCCCACGGGCCAGGATTTGACACCCCTGGACAACACACTAAACAATGCATACAGTTTGTGTAGTCCATATGAGCCCCCAACTTTGTGGGTGTACATGCGCATTGCACATGGCCTGGTGACCCCAAAGCTTGTCACACTTGGCTTCCTCCAGACCCATCCTGGTATCCCTCTTTCGAGCTCTGTCAATCATGCCCCAGGCACTCACTACCACATGAGGCAAACAACCTAGTGCAACAAAGTAAATGATAAAATGAAACCATGTTGACAAAGAGCTGCCACTTGAAATGAGTCCCATTGATCCTGCTGAGCCCTCCAGCATCTGTAACCAGGAAATTGTGGCTCTGCACGCTCGGACGGCCGGCGGCCACGATTATTTCCCTCTAATCGCCCCCATAGACATGCAGGCGATCACAAATCATCTCCATTCATTCTCTATGGAGGCAATTTTTTTTATAATGGTGGCGTTTTTTTGAATAATCGCATGTGAAAATCACCTGGTCAATCACCTGGTGATTGCCTGCTGGCAACTCTGCATGCGATTAATCGCCTAAGCTTTATGCCTGCAAACTACCTGCTTTAATGTGAGTATTTTATTTTTTGTTTAGTTTATTACAGTACATCATTTACAGTATTTTGTTGCACTAGGTTTTGCGCCTCATGTTCCTATTTGTAGGTTACATAGGGACCACAATCCCCCTTCAGTTTAAGAGCTGCACACCTACACGCAACACCCACCCCTCATACTGACCCAATTTTACTTTGTGACCTTTGTCCAGGCTCTATACACCTAAGGGGCCCTTGTGGCTAAGCAACTGGGACTAGTAGTTCTGTACTCCTAGAGTGGGAGGACGCAGTTGGCAGGGGGGGGGGGGGGGGGGGGGGGGGGGGGGGGGGGGGGGGTGCGGGGAGCCAGAACTGCCATGGACCATAAACATTTTCTCAGCGGATGAGAGCTTGACACCTATGCTCTAGAAAGGCTTTAGGATTGTGGAACAGTAGAAAATGTGTTCAATCTGTATCACCACAAACACTTTTAGTCTCCATAAGGGGCACGTTCAATAGCCTGACAACACAATTACCGGCCATAACCAAGTGTGAAAAAAAAAATCTCAATAATAAAACGCACCTCAAGATAACTTCACTAAAACTCACCTGTTCGACAATTCCCTCGACGGTTCTGAGCATCATAATATCAGCTGATGTTTCAGTGCCCGCCCGATAACATCACATATGACCCCATTGACATCTATGTAATGGAGAAGGCACACCTCGTCACAATCTGGTCCTCCTGGAAGGTGGTAAATTGCAATCGCCTGTGCCGTGCTTTTTCGCAATGCCCAGAAGGTAAAACAAAATAAGTCCTACTTAAGTTAATATTAATTTATTTTAATAATGCATGTTTGTTAACATAGGAAGAAAAATGGTTAACCAAAAGGGACAACTGATATTCTCACTTGCTGTTGCAATTTTTCAATCCACAATGGAGCCTGGGGGTCATGGCATATCTGAGGACAAAGCTTCAACTCCTGCAATCAGACATTGTTGTTTTTCTATCCAATAAAATTTAGCCTACTTACCACAACTCTCCAAGTGGAATAAAGCACATGCCACAGTTACAATTAAATTGATTAGATCAGTGGTTCTCAACCTTTTTAGATCCACGAGCCCAAATGTGACGTCAAGAAGTGTCACTTCCTGTATTTGCAACCTGAAAGTGCCGGAGTGGAGTGCCGCCTCCCTCCTATTTTCCAACCCTGCTTGTGATTATGATGATGTGCGGGGTGGGAAGTTAGGAGGGTTGGAGCGTTCCTCTCCTAACGTCCTACCCCACTTGGGCATCAATGCTGCTTCTTGTTCATAAATCTAACCGCCTACCATTCACTGTTCTTCTTGCTGCTGGAGGAGCTGCTGGTGGACCCAGCCCGATTCCGGCTACTTTTGGCATCACCAGCACTTTCCCTTCGGCCTCCAGGAGAAACGCGCTCAGTAGAGTTGGTTCTTTTGATATTACTGAAAGGAAACAAATAAAAGACAGATATAAAAAAAGCCAAGGAAATCAGCATACATTATATTTAACAAAACTAACCATTACAGAGCAGAAAACACAAAGAAAAGCTTATGGTTATGTTACCGTTTCAGTAACCGGTAAAAGACCTGCATTTTGCACAGCATTGCACCTCATACAAGTGTATGGGAGATGTTTGCGCTGTGTCTGTTAAAAAATGCGTGCAGCAAGTCATTTACAATAATGCGTGGTGTTCACCGTTGCTGTAAACACAAACATGGGCAAGTGTGAAAGGTACACAGGTTTGAAATAAAAACCTGTGTAACCTTGCGGTACTGTACCGCGCAACAGCTGCATTCGTTTAGCGTGAAATGGCCCTTATTTACTATGCCAATAGTCAAGAGATGATAATCCCAAAATTTACATGGCCAGACTTTGTGACTCAATTGAAAAGTCCCTGAACATGGTATCATCAGCAAAATCACTGGAGATGAAGAAAAGGCTAGTAGGAACATTGGAGTACTAAAATGAGTATTAATTTGAGTATTACTCTAGCACATGCAGTTTTTGCATAACATAAGTTGAGGTAATATAAAACATTTCAACTTGAATGTACCATAATACCTGACTAAAGGGCACAGGGGGGAGGGGGGGGGGAACCCCACCCATTCAAAATTGTTTTTTTATTTTTTTATTTTTTTTAACATATTTCGCACCATAAAACGCAGAGATTTTCCATTTATTTTAATGGGGGAGAAAAATCTATGGGAAAATTCACCCCCGGAGACTGAAATGTGTTCTATTCCCTCAAGCCAAGCCAAAAGGCCACTGATGTATTAGCAATAGCAGTAAACATCAGAACACACTAACCAACCAGCTGGGTGAATTGAGGCTATTTAGATAGAACAAGTTGTGTATTTACATTAACATTCTGCATTGTAATGAAAAAAGTTATACAACACAGACATCTTTTCTCCCATATGTAAATAACTTCCCTTGGGTAAGATGTTTGAGCCAGATTGCAAAATGTGTCTCTACACGAGTTGGTCAGTGGGTTCAGAGAATGGGTACTTGTAGTGTATAAACACGTGCTAAAGTTTTACCTAGCACGTTTTGCTGGAACTAAGCTCTGCCTTCTAGTATTGGTCTTTAGGATTGGCTGGGAGGAAAATACTGCATGTCCCAACCCTGCCTACTTTGCTGGAACATGTTGTATATTCTCTTTATATGTGAATGGCTTTGTTGCCTACTCTTATTTGATTTTTCCCCTAATTTTCTCTACAAAACTGGGGTGCGTCTTATAGTCCGTCTTATATGGTGTGTCTTATAGTGTGAAATTGCAATTTTTTTTTATTTCTCAAAAACTACATGTGCTAGAGCCGGGGTACTCAATAGGCGGACCCCGGTCCAGATCCGAACCCAAATAGGGTCACATGTGTACTGGCAGCTGTGGCTCATTCCTCCCCTCCTTCCTAGTGAGAGCCGATGCTTTGAAGGGAAGGAGAGGAGCTACATTCTGTGTTGTAGCTCCTCCCACAGATACGTCCTCCCAGCCAATCAAAACACAGGACAGAACACACCCTCTCCCACTCTAGCTGTGCTGTCGAAACAAGGCTAAATAAACCTGTGTGACACTAACTTTGAACATTCATATCACGAAAACTATTCATAGTATATTCATGAAATTTTCAGAGTCAGTAATGCTCCCCTACTACTGCTTATACCCCCAGTTTCACCCCTCTAGCTACAACACTTATAAGTTACATTTCAGCTAAAATACAGCTATCAATTATTGCTTCCCCATGAACATAAAGCACTACTCTGCTGCATTCAGGCTTTCGAACTCATAGATTTTTGAGCCCCTGCATGGTAGAACCTTGACATTTTAACCCCTGAGACTACATCCAGGGCCGCCGTCAGGGGGGGACAGGGGGGACTCCCAGGCCCGGGCAGCTAGGGGGGCCCGACGGTCAGCACGTAGGGGTCCCAGCAGCCGATCTGCACACTGCACTGTCAGCCCGGACTGCCACTGTGTATGCTGTGAGTCCGAGCTGATAGGATGCACGCCGCGGGGGGTGGCTGCGTAATGGGACTGGAGGGGGGTGGATGGAGGGGTTTAGGGAGTGTTAGGACGCGCTACTAATATTGTTTGCTAGCACAACACCCCCCCCACCCCCCCCGCCGATCAACAAGACCTGCCATGGGGCCTGTATGGGGCCCCCTATCATATATTGCTTGGATGAAGTCTCATTTTTTAGATTGCCAATTTTTTCAGTTTTTATTATTGAACGCATAGCATTTATGTCCCTTGGATAACCGCAGGGTAACATTAATAGCTATGAAAGGTTGCAGATAGGGGTGTCAAATTGTAAATTACTAATCGAACAAAAGGGCGTTGGAGCATCTGGGGGTTGAAAGTCAGGGAGTAGCCATATGTAAAGCCCTAGCTCCATGTCCACTGAAATCCCTGTGTTGAACACAGAGATTTTGTTGCAATGCTCAATGGCGATGAGATCTGGGGGGTTCAAACATTATTGTGGGTTACATTTGACCCAACGCCAGCTGGTGACCTGTGGGTGGAGACAGCTAATCGGAGGCTCAATTAGGAACAGGGAGATTCATCTGCAGCAGAATCTACCATGCAGGAGGCTGACGCAGAGGACCATGAGGGAGACAGTGAGGGAGACCACCCTACATATGGGGTGAGTACCAAACACCATCTCCTGGTACTCATCTGAGGAGCTCACTAAAAAGTTATGTGCATAGGCATTCTCTGGAGGCCTCAGGCCGGGGGGAAAGGGAGTGCTAGTGGTAGGGGGCCTCTGCACAGGAATGTTAATAAAAGCTTGAATTTATATCAATATTTCCTAAAGGAAGCTTTGTGAGCAGAGAAAATGGCCATCCCAGGGCTCCTCAGGTCCTCCTACCCCTTTTCACCCTCCACTGACCCCTAAATATATACCTGTGAGGTGCCCCTTGTCTAGTAATTAGATATGTTTGAGACTGGGTCCTGTATAGACTATAGGGAGAATATCTATATATATATGTACTCGACTACGCCAGGCTTCTGTCCGGCGGACCGGGTCAGCGCTGTGAAAACTGCCGATCCGCTGGCAGTGCACTGTAAAATTCCAAACACCGGACCTCAGACTGAATGGAAATTTGGTAAGCGGACCTTTCAAATTTATATTTGAGTAGTCCTGTGCTAGAGTAATAATTTTTTTTTAGAAGTAATTTTGGGGGGGGGGGGGGGGGGGGGGGGGGATACCACTTTTAGGGGCTTTGCAATTAACTAACTAAATCAGTTGAAATTTCTCTAATAATGACATCCCATAATTTGTTGTGTGTTTCTGTGCTTTCGCTGGTGCATATACCATTCAAGGCTTATACTTGAGCCATTCACTTTTTCCAGGATCGTTTGGTAAAATTAGTTACCTCAGCTTATATTCGAGTTGGCGTATACTTAAAGTATATGCAGTATATTACCCTGCTTGAGATTACCAATTTAGGCAAAAGAAAACTATTTCGCTTCATAGAAAGGATGTGGTCTGAAACTTGAAAACGTGGCATTAAGAGCAACTTTGAAATAGTTGATGATTGACTCCTAAGGAGATACCAGCTCGAAGTCCTTGGCATACTTTGAGGTATTCCACAAAAATGTGAAAAGTTGTAGTAAAGGAACTTAAAACAAGTCCACAATAATATTATTTTGTGGACGGCTCCGGCTATGACAATTGGAATTCTAGGAATTACAGAATTCGGGTGTTTTGTGTCTTTTCATGAGTTTTCTTACAGTGTTAAATACTTGGTGGTTATGTTGAGTAATTCCTGACCCAACCTTCCATCACTTTTTTTTTTACATTTGCAGAGAAATGTTGGCTTAGTACCAGACAGGCCTTACTGAAGAATTCCCTTAATCTCTGTAGACCAAAGATTTCAGTATATATTTGTTTTAATCTAAATCTTGGTTTACTTTTGTGCCCCCTTTTTAAAGTAAAATACAGGTATTCTTTGTCTTCCACATGTACTGTGATATTATGTTGGAAGATATATTTATTAAAAATTGCATCCTCAGCTACCATCCACCATTCCTCGCCGGCTTCTTCCGGGTTCCCGAGTGACGTCACTGAGGCGGGACCTGGCAACCCGTTTTTTAAATATTTTTTTTTTTTTTACTTTTGAACTGGATCAGATAAATGTCGTTATCTGATCCAGTTCAAAAGTGGATCCAGCTAGCAGAAACGCTCCACGGGAGTGTTCCTGAAGCTGGATCCACCTCCGGCTGGACCCGAGTGTCTCTCCGGAAATAGCCGATATCTCTATTTCCGTAATCTGCACTCGTGTGCCGATGACGTCACAGCCCAGGTGGGAGATTTAAAATTTTAAGGTAGATGAAAATTTTTTTTTCATTAGTTTACATTTGTTTTTGATCTGGATTGGATTGGATAAATGTTTTATCCAATCCAAATCAAAAGAAAAGAAAACAAATGTAAACTTATAAAAAAAAAAAAGAAATTTAAGAAAAATTAGTTTTTTCATGTACCTCTAAAGCTGGCCATAGACGCTTAGGACCAGGTCCCCATCCAAAGTATCAGTTGTCGAATCGCAATTTTGCGAATTTCGATTTGCAAAACGATTGACAGTGGTGTGATGATGTCATCATGCTGCAGTCAAATGTTCGATAAACGCCTCGTTTAACATCCCTAGCGTTACGCCCGAAGCAAGTACAGGCGCAGTTTGATCGCGAATCAAACTGCGCCCATGCCGGAATTGGGTGCAACCGCTGGCTCTCTGTGTGCCTGCAGCATTTCTACAGAACTGCAGGCACACAGAGTCTTTCCGCCCCCATCGGCATCATCGGTGAAGCCGATGGGGGAAGAAAGGCAAAACACTGTATCACTTTTGGTACAGAAATCTGGACCTTAGTGAACCACCAGGGAGGTTAAGTGTGTATAGGAGGACAAGGGCCAGAGATGCAGCAGCCATGGTATGTATATACATCTAACAGCTTACCCAATATAAGAAGAATCATTCACATCGATAAGGTAAAGGTGCTTGGCAATGGATAACGGAATTAACTGTTAAAAAGCAGGTCTTTAGAGAGCAGAATAGGGCAGCATCAGATGTGCGTCATGAAACGCCGCATTTTTAGAGCAGGAATACCTGAAAATCGATAAAGCCGGGAAGATCCTACATGAGGTGGGCTCCAGACACTTTTTGGGAGCCTGCCCAGTAGGGGCGTTTTTAAACATTCAGGGCAGGGTGGGGGGCGGACGCTTTTCGGACTGCCGTCCCCATCCAAACGAATGGGATCGGATCGGAATTTACGTTCATGACGATCACTGTGCGATCCGACCTGCCGCAGATTTTTCGTCAATATGACCAGTTGGCGCACCCAATTCCCTGCTGAACGCTGGTCGGTTGCGGGAACGCGAACAGCATATGATTGGCACTCGAATCAGGCAGGAATCTGCCCGTCTATGCTCAGCTTTAGAAATGCTGTTGGTCAAGTCAGGTTGACCATAAAGGAAAAATTCAATATGAAGTCTCTGTACCATGTAGGCACAGCGATGATAACTCATCTTTCATCATCTCAGCATTTCCAATAACTTTTTTCCAGGACATATGTTGGAGTGAAGTCAAAAGTTACTTAATCTAAATACCTTTAAAAATATATTAGGCTGATGTGCAGGAAAAAGTAGTGAAAAAGCATTTACCTGGATGTGGCTTTAGTTATTTTACATGTATTCACGAGACGCACAGACTTGCTAGAGCCAGAATGATGCAGGAAAGAAGCAGAGTGTATATGAGTGCAAGAACAGGTCAGAAAACAAACAGGAAGATCAGACAAGAGGACACACAAAGCTATTCCAAGGTACACAAGCTGCCGCCCAGTCAGTAGATGAGATTTACATCAGTAGAGCTACAGCAGAGCGCAAAGACGAGTCAGAACAAAAACAATGAAATTAAAAAGAAGAATAAATGTACCATATTTTTTGAACCATAAGACGTTCACATTTTTTAGAACAAGAAAACCAGAAAAACAAAGAAATCACTGCAGTACCAAATTTCAGCCACAACTGAAGTGTTGTCACTAGAGAGCACACTTCAGAGCATCTTCTCTTCGAAGAGGGTAGGCAGAGGGGAATTGCTCCATATGTCTCCCCTCTAGGCTGCGTGTGTGTGTGTGAGGAAGCTGCCAGCATGAGTGCAGCTTTCCCACACACAGTTTTGCAATACTTACATCAGCAGGGCTCTGCTGATATCAACAATACAGTTCAGATGGGAGATCCGGCTGTGTAGAGATCTCCCCTATGACAGCTCCTTCACCTCCCCGGCTAATGTTATTGCCTGGAAAACGAATATACTGGCGGGAAGCCAAAGCGCGACCACCCGCTCTTTCGAACCATAAGATGCAGGCACTTTTTCCCCCAATTTTAAGCGTCTTATAGTCTGAAACATATGGTAAGTATTTGTATTAAACAACATATATATATAGTAGATACTGTGCTCCCCGTCGTTTCCTGGTGTGCGATTACTATATACATTGTTAGATTACTGTACATACAGATAGGCACACAAACCAAAATATACAGCTGATAGCAAAAAGCGGCAGGGGAAGAAAAACATGTATTAAATAGAAATAACAAAAAGGATCCAAATTACTATAATTAGCAAACTAGTTCTAGATGAAAACCTTGCAGATTCTCATTTACTCACCCTATACTACCCATTCACAGGGTACAGATCAGCAGCAGCACTGGGGGGAGATTGCCAATAGGACTGACATAGCAGGTTTGCCATGGTAAGTACAGTCTGACACACAGACATGCCCCCTCACAGTAGTAAATCAAAATTAAAAGAATAAGGTTGGTGGAGAAGGGGGCACAGCCAGGCCCCTTTTCAGCTACCCCATATCTAGAATTGCACATGAATCTGGAGGTCCAGAGAGCACCATGCCCCTGGAACAGGCTCCTAGACCCAGTCCACTTACCTTTTGGATGCTAGTGGAACTATGTCTTTCCTGGTCCCTGACGGAGATGGGAGAGAGCCAGAGGGTTTCTTTGGTAAAATAGTATCGCTGTTGACTGTTGTCCTCATCGGCAATGTCTGGATCAAAGGTCTAACTGTAAAATCAAACAAAAATATATCAACTGTTCTATTTGGGGTTTTTTTGGTTTTAGAATTTCATATACACTGTTAATTGGCAAAGTACTGAATGAAAAATATTAGTGTGCTTAGGAAACTCTTAAACCAGTTATACAGAGCTCACACTTGGTTTGAGAGCAGCTTTAAACTGCAATGCTCCACTGAGCGTCTGCTGCGTCACCACCAATCACCCCTATTGTAAAATGTATGATGCGCCCACAGCTGAATGGAGGCATATCAGGTCTTACCTGCAGCTGTGGTTTCCAGCTCGCTGGGAGCAATGGAGGAGTACCAGTGCCATCCTTTGCTGGTCTCCTAATCTGAACTGCATATGCCTCCCCTTTCCAAAACCTAGAGAGCGATATACTCTAGATCAGAGAAGAACTGGTATGGATGGTAACACTGTCCAATTGTCTCTGCCACACATCTATATTATAAGCTGCCTCCCTGTTTTTGAATATGGCCACCTCTGACTGACAGTATAAGGCGTGGAAGCGACCCCCGGTGATTCCTGGGGGGGGGGGGTGTTGCCCGGCCCGCTCGTAGCCCTGCTTGGTGCACTTTACATCTTGGATGGTTCTGGAGATCTGGGGATCTTATGTATGGGGGGGGGGGGGGGGGGGGGGGGGGGGGGGGGGGGTCACACTTATAATACTGTATAATGCATATTTCTATGTATGTAGATTTCACATGGGATCTGTGGATGCCATGTAGGTGATGATTCTTACAGGTATTGTGATATGAAAAATATTTTTCTGTATATATGAACTGTTATTTATTTTTCTATATATTTTACCTTAGGTCTTAATTTACTTATAAAGGACTTATTTATGGGTATTGGCTGTTGCAGACTCCTCCTCTATTCCCCCCTGATCTCCCATCCAGGAATGGGAGAAATGCATCGGGTGACCAGAACTCTGTGACAGTATGTACTGCTATGGACTACTAAGAAAGCATTAAGTTCCCATATAGTGTTCATGTACTTATCCGAGCCCTTCGGGCAGGTCTTTTGGGAGGTATATATGTACATATATTTGCTAATGTAGTATTTTTTATCCTTTTAATTATGTGTTAATAAAACTATGTAATTTTATTACCTTTGGTATCTGTATTCATGTTGGAGCCCTTTTAAAGTGCCTGGGGGCTAGCCACCCCACTTATGCCTGCCATACACCCACAGATGGGGGCCGACAGACATGCTTCGATATGCACCAGAATGCAAACGTGATGACGTCATCACGTTTGCACCCTGGTGCATTATGGGGCTGCTTCAGTCGGCCGGCACCCTAATGGCATCGGCCAGAGAATATCGGACATGTCCGTTTTCTGGCCGGCCGAGCTGTGGGGCGACAGCTGTGGGCACACGCCGATAAGCGGCCAATTTTTCCGCTGACCGGCGGCGCGAGCACGCACGCCCGTCGGTCAGGTGAAAAATCGCCCGCTTATCAGCATGTGTATGCCAGGCATAATGGATCAGGTTTGTCCTGATTTCCCCAATCCTTAGTGTTTCAAATTTTATTGGGATGAGGTGATTAATCTAGTGACACTTTGTTTCTAATTCTGGTACCCAGGTTGCCCACTATTTATGTAACTGTCTGATTTCAAGAAGTGACATGGATACTATGCCCTATGGAAGGATCCCCAGGTATGCATCTACATTTGCAGAAAACAGAGTTGTCGGCCTCTTGAAATATTAGGATTGGGCTTCAAGTTGTGAAATTGTGAAAAACTATAATTTATAAAGCACAAACAGGTGAGCCAAACAAGTCAAAATGGTTTTAAGAATTATCCCCCCAAAAAGAGGAGATTTAAGTTCATAAAAACAAGCCTCGTTACTGATGCAGTGTGCTCATTTTGTTACAGTATAAAATCCATGCATCATTGCAGCCATTCTATGTTAGTACTGCAAAATGATCATTTATTTCAGGTGATGATGGTGGTTTGGTTACCTTTTTGTTTTTCCTTCCCAGCAGTGGACGCTGTATAAAACAGAGAACACCTTACATTCCTTCAAGACTGGGTTGGGATTTAGTATTTTCAGGAAAATATGAAATATAACAATATAACAATGATAGAGAAAATAAACGAAAGCAAATTTACCAGATTTCCTAACAAGGACTCTGTCCTACTGCTACCAAAAACTAAAGGCCCCCCATACACCTTACAATCTTTCCATACAATTTCGGTACAATAAACCTTTGTTCTACCAAAACCATGTAACATGAGGACCTTTCTAACCCTTCCAATTACTATGTATTCTATCAGGGAGGACCCAGCACAACATAGTTGTTGTTAGATCTAAAGAAAAATGTATAGAGTGATTCTAAAGATGTATGGGGGGCTTTACAAAGAAAAGGGCCCTATTATTGGGTTCATTTTTGACAATGTAATCTCTAAATTGAAGAAATTTGGTGATGGCTTCTTAGCTCCTTTTGAAAATTTGCGATCTACCATAGGTTGTGTCAATATATTGAGGCACTGTCAGGATCCCGGGCCATCCGGGCTGGTGCAGTCTCCCCCACCAGCGGTAGCCCCCCCAGGACCAGTACCTGTAGCCGTTGTTCCTGTGGT
>CM070043.1:22647114-22657707 GCA_036250615.1 Ptychadena robeensis | reverse complement strand
CAAACTAGGTCAGGTGCTGCCCCCTTAACTCTGCATCCCATGAGACTTTGGGGCTTGCAGTGCATAAAGCTGAGTCCCCAGAAGGGGCAGTCCAGAGGAGCAGGTGCTGATGAGACAGCAGCAACTGGGCTAGAGAGCTGTCTTCACATTTGTCATTCTCCACCATATTTACCAGCCTGCAGGCAGCCAGTGGAGGCAATAGCACACATTCCCTGGATAAGACCCAGTTGCTTGCAGTACGGGCCTGGCTAGTATCATCTCAGGTACCCAATTCAAGTGGGGTGGTGTGTGCGCAGACTGGTGACATTACCATATGCCTTATCCTCCTGTGGATGAGATCAGCTGCCACCGTTATATCCAGTGGCGGGCAAGTATCAGTTATCCCTACTACTGAAAGAGGACCTGTGCCCTACTAAGGACAGACTGAACTGTTGCAGTTTTTATTGGACTGAATACCCCTTTACTGAACTGTGTTATCATTTCCTTTACAACATTTTTTATTTGTAAATGAGAAATATTGTCAGCAGGCAAAACTGTTCAATACTTGGCCTTATAAAAGATAAAACTTGAGAAAGATCACTTCCATATACAGTAGTTTGCTATCTTTTCAGGGGTAATTGAAGTACTGTCAATTTGAGACTTGGCAGGTCTCTCAATACTCTGTTAACAATTAAGCAAGTCAAAATTTTTCCAAGTGTGGGATTTACATTTAGAAGCTGTTTCTCCAAATTAGCACAAAACAAAAACTCTTAAGCTGGGCATACACGTACCAATTCCTGCATGATCCGACCGCCGATCCGATGCCGGGTCGTGCAGGAATTGGAGGCAGCAACTAACGAGGATCGGGCTAAAATCAGCTGTCCTGTTGGATCGCACAGAGATCCGACAGGACGATAAATTTTAGCCCGATCCCATTAGTTCAGCTGGGGATGGCTGCCTCCAGCCGAAGTAATGAGCTGCACATAAAGAGTGCTGTCTGATTCTGGGCACTTGCGTAAATCGTACCATCTTTTTTCAGCTTTAGACAAGATCTCCCTGTGACAGATGACATTGCAACTGGAATCCATCCAAAGTCATATTTTTAGTGTCATTAAGAATGCCTAAATCAACAATTGGGCAGATTTTTAGATGAGGGAGCATGCACATGAGTGCAACAACACCAAAGAACATAGAGGATAATCTTTCCACAGGCAGTGGGTTTATCAGCAGCAGCAACTCTTCATCATCACATTTTAGAAGACCTTTTGAACGCAAACACAATGGGTGTACACATACCAAAATGATGAGAAGACACGGAGAAGGGAAGAATGGCTTGCCTAACATGATACAACATTGTGAAAGCAATGGTATGATATGGGCATGACTGCTAATGGTACCTGGTCACTAGGGTTTATTAATAATGTGATTATTGAATGAATATAATGTATATAAAGCCCCGCATACACCTTCAGATTCCTCCATACAATTTCCATCAGATCTACCAACAACTATGTAGTATAGTGTCCTCCCTGATAAAATACATAGTGATTGGAAGGTGTAGAAAGGTCCTCATATTACATGGTTTTGGTAGAAGAAAAGTTGATTGTACAGAAATTGTATGGTAATTGTATGTGGTGTATGGGGGGCTTTAGACTATACTATCTGCTCACATCTGATCAACTGAGAACAAAGCAGAGAGCAGGTCAATTGCAGAACTCAACTGAACCAGAATCTCATTTGCTGAAGACAAATGGACAATAAAACAGTTGGCATGAACTTTCTGCATTGTTTTTCTTTTTGTGGAAGGAAAGCCTGCACTTGTGGTTTTCAAATGATTTGGAAGTATTGAAAATAAAAATGGAGGTAATATGTATTCAAATGGTCGCAATTCCTATGAACTCATGCTACATTTTCGTTTAACCCTTTAATACAATACGTACAGCCAGACACCAAACTATTCAAAGATACCAATTTGAAGGTTTTCATTTGGAAGTGGAGAAATTTTACTTCTTGGTTATTATCAATTGAAAGGACACATGATCGAGCACAATTGTGATTCCTTTATGTGTAAGAGAACCACTGAGGGATATACAGTATAACGTGTGTTTTGGGATCTCAGTCTCATCATTTACAGATGACATCAATCTCAATGTCCGCAGATCCGCTAGCACCATATTACTGCGAGTACCACTAGGCCATAGGGCTGTATCACATTAGCGGTCCTGATGCTGACGAGAAATTGCTATATAGAAAACACAGGACAAACACTGACCATTTCTAATGCATTGCAGTGGGCACTGTAATGCGTTAAAATTGGCTACATATGATTATATGTGACCATTTTTTAATAGCAACTTGCCAGTTGCTGGAAGTGGCCGTTTTAGGCATGGGCAACCAGACAGCAAGTTGGTGGGGTGGCAGCATGGGCATTGGAATGGTTTTATTTTGCCCGCCCATGCCTGTTGCTCCGACATCATCCAGCAGGGAAGAGAGTTATGACTGAAGAGGGACGGAGTTGTGTTTTGGGGCACTGTCCCCCAAGCAAAAACTGCTGGTAGCTTTACCAGCATCCTCACACCAGTGGCGGAGGGTTGGAGAGTGGGGTGAGGGACAGGCTAGAACTATAACAGTTACCAAAATAAGCTTTTTCATCCTGGAGGCATGCAGCTTAAACTGTGGCTGTGCATTTCTAATCCAAAAGTGATTTCCGCATTGTTTCTGCCTTCCCTTCAAAACTGTGACAACAAATGAAAGGAAATGTATTTCCAGACTCGGCTTTGGGAACCTTTTGGAGCTGAGCAAATATATTTAGTGTTCCTGTCTAGTCTAGGAAGTGTCACTCTCCAGAAATATTGCATGGATATTTGATCAGTGATGTGTGTGTAACTCCCAGGTTACAAGATACACAGCATGTTGCTGATCCACACAGCCCCTCCTCTGCGACTGGTAACCCAAGATGAGAGCTGGGATTCCTTTTCAAAATAAAACACCAGCCACTGATCTGTGAAACGGAATGGGAGGAAAATTGGGGCAGGGGGTGCAGTCTGTCTCACCGGCTTACGGCCATGCCTGGGAACTGCCCGGGGCTGATTTGTGTCATAGAGAAAATCCATTGTGAGGGCTTAAATGACGGAAGCAACGGCTTATCCTACAATAACTTGGTTCTGAAAAAGTTTGCGGCCTGGAAAATGAACTAACGTTTTACAAAGAGCCTTAGTGACCCGGGAAGTGAACTTTACCTTTAATTAGAAGCCACACTTCTACGCTCCAGGAAAAGGGCATTGTTTACTTTGCAGGTTACCTACATAATGCAAGAATAAAATGCTTTTTTTTGTCCAGATGCTAAAAAGGGCCTCTTCTTTCCATGTGGTAGTCTGACCTTTGACATCAGCATTGTACATAAGATATTTGAGTATAAGCCGGCTCAAATATAAGCCAAGGTACCCAATAGTACTAAAAACTGAAATGACTCCAGTATAATTAAAGGTGGGTTTACACATGTAGATTTTCTCTTCAATCAACTGCCAATTCGTTTTTTTGTTCGATGTCGTTGTCGAACATCGTTCGTTTATTTATCGAATGTGACATTAGATTAGAAAATACATTCGAAATTACAACGACTGACATGTTCGATGACCTTTCCAACAATGTTTTGTTTGAGGTCAAACTAAATTTTTTCTTTTTTTTCAAACAAAATTCATCCATCTAACAAATTGGCCATTCTGTTCAGTCAAACAGTTTCGTTCAGTCAGCCAGAAAATCATTCGCTCTTTGTTGATCGAACGAAAAAATCTACACGTGCTAACCCACCTTAAGTCTAGGGTGCAAAATGCAAAAGCTATGGCACAGAAACGCACAGCAAATGTGAGTTATTTGCAAAATATTATTGCTTTAGCACAGGTAGTTTTTGCATAAATTAAGTTCAGATTTAAGTCGACTTGAAAATTAATTTGCCTTGAATTGAACCTAATTAATGCCAAATCTGCACATGCTAAAACAGCAGTTCTAACCTGTGGGTCAGGTCGCATGAACATCTCACAGGGGTCACCAGGTTCTAACCTGTGGGTCAGGTCGAATGAACATCTCACAGGGGTCACCAGGTTCACTACCCACAAGCCAGGATCACTGCCCACAAGCATGATGGGAAGTTAGGAGGGAAAGTACTGCCCCCTCTCTCCTTAGGACTCTCCCTTCATACAACCCACATATAATCTGCACAAGCGGGGTGGGAAACCCTTCCCTACGTCTCCAGCACTTTAACAATAAGTCTTAGGGCTCCACTGTCCGTTAAAACCCCTGCATTGAACACAGGAATTTTTACGGATTGCACAAGCCGCTCATTGATGGCCATGGGGCTTTGACAGGGCGGTCTCCACAGATCTGCTGGTCTGAGCCTCCTTGCTTTAAAATGTACACAGCAAGCTACATGCATGGGAACGCAACAGAGGCTGGAACTGACACCAGCGGATCCCAGCATACAGTGGAGCCTAAGAGATAAAAAGTGATTTTTATCTCTTGACTTTAGTATATTCTTATACTTGAGTAACTATGAATGGTACATCAGGAGTTCTACTTTAAACCAAAGGCTCTTTCTTTTTTCTTGTTTCCTGAAATCAGAGGTTGGCACGTCTGCCACTCCCTCCTTCAGCTCACAAAACTTGGCTGGCATCACATAAATGATTAGAGAACAGCAGACTGCTTTCTGAATTTCCATGTTTGTTTTCCTTCACTGAAAAATAATAATAGATGACAAGACGTTCTGTTAGGGCTTGTTTCCACTTGAAGCCGAAGCCCGCGGTCGTGCGCGGCGCGGATACATCCGCGCCCATTCACCGCGACCAAGTTTTTAGGCGGTGGTCCGCACAATTCCGCGGCCGCCCAGCACTGACCGCAGCCATAGGGGTGAATGGCCGCCGCTAAAAACCGCATGAGATGCGGTTCTTAGCGGCGGCGGTTCTTAGCGGCGGTGGTTCTTAGCGGCGGTGGTTCTTAGCGGCGGCAATCGCGCCGCCGGCTTCCACACAAACAAAGCCTTAAAGATCACAGAGTATAAACTGTGGAAGTCTCTTAAGTAAGACGTAAAATAAATAATAATATTTATATTGCCTGGGTATATATACCAATCAGGGCCAACACTAAACCCAATGACAGATGAAGTGATAACACTGATGATCTGGTTACAATGGCTCAGGCAGGGGTAAGTGATATTAGGTAGCAAATGAATAGTCAAGTCTTGAAGGCCTGCTTCTTACTATTGCGCAATGCATGTTAATATATGTTACAAATGTGTATTAACAGTGGATTTGTTATTATGTCTTAATATTATGATCAACGTGTGTTAAACACATATGTGTACAAACCAGTCCAAAGATAATGTGGTCAAAAGGAAGTTCAACTGTTGAACCTAGACATGGTCCCAAGCCTGTTCAAAGGGGAAGCCTAGCTAGTTTGGTCCAAACAACTGTAACCTTAATTGATTAAACTGGGCATTAAAAATGGCAGAACACACAGATTATCAATGTTTTCTGTTTATAGGCCTCTAAAGCCACAATGCCTATGCCAATCACTGGAAAAGCCAGCGTCTGTGCATCATAGCTGGAAGATATGGAGTAAGGTGACCTGGTCCGATATGACCATGTAAATCATTTATTTTTAGATCATGTGGATGACGTGGTGCATTGCTTACCTCAAGAAGTGTTGAAAGGACAAATCTGATCCAAGGAGTCCCCACCTCACAACTTAGGGTCTAAAAAATCTACTCGTAACTTGCCAGATACCAGAGGACACCTTCCGAGATCATATAAAGTCCATACCTTGGGTCGAGTTCTTGTCTTCTTGGGTCAAAG
This sequence comes from Ptychadena robeensis, assembly GCA_036250615.1. NCBI lineage: Eukaryota > Metazoa > Chordata > Amphibia > Anura > Ptychadenidae > Ptychadena > Ptychadena robeensis. Next base: position 22,651,882 of record CM070043.1, on the reverse strand, counting down.
TGATGGCAAATAGGGATTCAATATGAGACATCAGATAAAAACTTTGGTGTATGTAATATCAACAGAAATATAAATATATATATATATATATATATATATATTTATTTTATTTTTTTAAGTTTAGATGTTACAGTTAACCTGAAAAAATACAACTGACAGAACTCTTACTACCCCATGAAAATTGCCCTGACAAGGAATGGAGTGATGGTGTAACATTTACATTAATATCAAGAAGAGTTGCAACTTCATTTCTATAGGGACCAATTATTCTATAATCTGTAACACCAAACTTACCAACCTGCTTCTTGTTTGTTGGGTCCTGTAGCTAAAACAAAGCAAATTCCCTGAAGACTACAAAACTGATTGCTTATTAGCTAGTAAAATACTATTGTGAGAGCTCTGCTTATAAAAGTATGGTTTGCCTGGCTGTAATGACGATTCCAATAGGTCTAGAAGAGGTATATGTGTCGCTGGCTACATCCTTGTTCCAGATAAGCACTACTAGAGATACATAGAGCTCTGCATAGATCAGAGAGGAATAGGACAGTCTGTGATGGGAAGGTATGAGGCACTAAGTATAATAGAGATACATAGAGCTCTGCATAGATCAGAGGGGAATAGGACAGTGTGTGATGCGGAGGTATAAGGCACTATGGAAGGAAGCACAACTCAGGGGTATCAAACTCAAATACACAGTGGGCCAAATGTAAAAATTTGGACAAAGTCACGGGGGCCCACCTTGATATATTTAAAAATATAATTACACTGCAGGCCATTTTTTGTACATGGGCTAGACAAAGGGTGGGCAAACTAAGGCCTGAGGAGACCTTTAGCTTTCTTTTCCGGCCATCTGCCACCGTGTTGAAAAGATGCTCCCCTCTGTTTGTTCTCTGCAATAAGTGCACATAATGCCTAGAGATGTCCAAACATTGCCTTGGGGACGATGCAGTGGTGTGATCATGACACTGTGGGTGCATCCTCATGGTGACGACTGGAATTCTCTAGGAATTATCTCTCTCTTTTTTTAAGCACAGTAAATTGGGCTAGACTTTGGCACCCCTGGTGTCAACACACACATTGACTGTACACACAGGGATTGGAGAACACATAGACTAAAAAAAAGGGTACATTGTGTGTAGTCCGTATATGTCCCCATCTCTGTGTGCTCCAGACCAATCCAGGTAACCCTCTCTTCAGCTTAGCACTTCGCTACAAGCTGCACTCACCTATGCTTCTGTTCACTGGGAGTAGAGCACTACAGATCCCAGTATACTCTGGGCAGCAGGCGCTCATTGAGGCCACTAGAAAGCACAGCTAAGCTACCAGGACTTGTAGTCCTCTACTCCTAGAGTGGAAGGGCAGAGGGGCAATAAGTGCAGCTGGTAGGGGGGACCGAGAAGGCAGATCTGCCAGATCTGCTGCAAGACAAGAATATTTGCTGGGCAGCCCAAATTTTGCTCCCAAACCAAGAGGTGTGAGGCACTGCATGTAGTAACAGATCCATTTACACGGGTTTGTTAACATCAAGTTACTTATTATACAAGTCAAAGAGAACGCAAAAGAGGATTTGTCCAGCTTAAGCCCCCCATACACCTTCAGATTCCTCCATACAACTTCCATGAGACCTACCAACAACTATGTAGTATAGTGACCTCCCTGATAGAATACATAGTGATTGGAAGGTGTAGAAAGGTCCTCCTATTACATGGTTTTGGTAGAAGAAAAGTTGGTTGTACAGAAGTTGCATGGTAATTGTATGTGGTGTATGGGGGGCTTAAAGGGGACGTCTAACCTTCATCCCTCATGAAAATGCTTAACAATAAAAATAATTTTGAACAGATACATTATTTTAGATCCAGCGCCATCATCACTAGATACCAGTCATTCTGTAGAGATTATGGCTGATGTGAGGGGTCACAGGTATGTCAGCCTTCATATGGAAAGAGCTGTATTGCTGGAAATTTGCTTCAATTCACAGATAACTTATGTTTAGGCAGCCACCATACAAGGTTGTCTGAGCCGGTAAAATCTACGAACCCACAAGTACTTCCTGCATTAGGTTGCTCTTGTGATATCTATCACCATTACATACTTTCCTGTGGATATTCTTCTGTTGAATGCAAACTGGTTTTTCAGACCTAGCTGGTTAGCGCAGAACATTTGTGAAACTTTCTATTTTGAGAAATCTATGCAAAGCAGCCGGATCCATCATCAAAATCCCTGTAATAATATTTAATCTATCATGATGGAGCAGGTCTGTGCCAATTACTGCAAAGGCAGTATGGCCTGGCGGGTGATGGTGTCTACATAATACATATTGGTAATAACTATAAATTACTATTGCCTTTTTTATTTTAGACTGTTATTGTATTGTACTGTAATTATATAAGAGAAACTCTTACTATAGCTACTATGGAGTATATAATGTACAGCACTCTCTACATATACATTAATAGTTTCCATAATTTTTTTTCTTTTTCAAATGACTACAAATTAATGGTAAATATATCAGCTTTCTTTATGGAATGGGACCCCCATACACATAAGGCAGAAAAAGCTAATTTGTAATCTGCAATATGTGTAGAAATATTTTTGCACATTGAATAATCATGAGATGACTAGACTTGCAAGTTGCAATGCCAACTGATACATCCTCTATGGACATAAGGGTAACACTGCCACCTGGAGGATTTAATGGGCACAACAACAAGAAATTCAAGATTGGGGTCACTAATTAGTGGAAATTTAAAGGGTTGTTAAAATACCTATTCCAGTCTACAAGCAATACTTCATACTTAATACTTAATCTTTTTTTTTTTAGAAAAAATAGCTTTTCTCCCCTTTATTACCTGTATTTTAGTACTGGGGAGACCGTCCTCCTATCTATAATAGGGCTGCTTTTGTGGATTTCATGCTCCAAGCGCACCTGTGTAAAGCCCCCCATAGACAGGTAGACTCCTCCATACAACTTTCATGAGACCTACCAACAACTATGTAGTATAGTGACCTCCCTGATAGAATACATAGTGATTGGAAGGTGTAGAAAGGTCCTCCTATTACATGGTTTTGGTAGAAAAAAAGTTGGTTGTACAGAAGTTGCATGGAGGAGTCTGCCTGTCTATGGGGGGCTTTAGTTACTAGGAAAAGTGATTTTGGGATGCACAGGCAGTGATGGCTACATACGGGGTTATGTTAAGTCCCAATAGCTAAAGTAGCCACCTCAACACAAATGCCTGGTTAAAACTGATTTGCAAACAAGAACAAATGCAGTAAGTACAAATAAAAGCATGATAGCCATACGAGTGTAAAGCCCCCCATACACCACATACAATTACCATGCAACTTCTGTACAACCAACTTTTCTTCTACCAAAACCATGTAATAGGAGGACCTTTTTACACCTTCCAATCACTATGTATTCTATCAGGGAGGTCACTATACTACATAGTTGTTGGTAGGTCTCATGAAAGTTGTATGGAGGAATCTCAAGGTTTATGGGGGGCTTAAGGCTAAAATTCCACTGTGGGAGCAACACCGGCCATTGAAAGTAATGGGGCTATGAAGTGTCTGGACACACAGGCAAGTAAAGTCTACACACATGCAGTGTCACACACTTTTGTATGTCTGATGAGGGGTGGCCCATTGAAAATCAATGAGCTTGTCCCTTGTCCATTGCACATGGCCTTGTGTTGGTTATGTTATGCCCATTGGTTTTCCATGGGTTTGTAATCTTCCCATTGTCACGATTACTTGCCCTAAACCGGGGTCACAAGAAAGTCAAGTGCCCCCCCCCCCCCATTCTTCTTTTTCATAGTGGAGTTCGAGTGTGTGGACATGGTTTAATACCCCTTTAAATTCTTTTGGAGGAAGTATAGTTTTGCTTCTCTTAATAAATTTATTATTTTTATAAAAACTATTATTTTGGATAACAAACACTCATGCAGGCCATGTACAAAAAAAAGCCATCTCTACAGACATTCTGTTTTTGGTTGGTGAGATTTATCTAAAAAAATATCTCTTGCACACAGTTCTTTATTTAAGGCTGCCATACACACCCCGACGGGTGCAGACAGACCAGTCCCGATATGCACCGGGATGCAAACGTGATGATGTCATCATGTTTGCACCCTGGTGCATTATGTGGCCCCTTCAGTCGGCCGGCACCCTTTGTGTGCCGGCCATTAGCTTCAATGAACACGCCGGTCTTCATTGAAGCTTATGGCATCGGCTTGCATCAGTCAAAGAACATCGGACATGTCCGTTCTCTGGCCGGCCGAGCTGTGGGGCGACAGGGATCTGTCGGCTTATCGGCATGTGTATGTGTATCTCCTAAAGATTTCTCCTCCAATGTCATAGTACTTTAGCTTGTGTCACCCTTGAATCATTATTTTATGTACAGCGCTTTGTAATATGTTGGTGCTTTATGATAAAAAATTTATAATATTGCTGCGTGAATGTCATTGTGGTTGAATTAAAACCAAATAGATTTGACAGCCCTGGCACACTATACAATGAGATTGCACCACGAGTGGAAGGTGTAATCATCCTGAAGCTTTTCTATGTTTATGAAGAAGCAAAGTGCAGAAACGTGATTTAAACCAAGGAAAGTAAAGGTCCCCATACACACCCCGATTTTCCGTCCGAGCGATTAAAAACAATCGATTTTTTGCATCATTCTTCCAAAAATCGGTCAATGCCCACATGGTTAGACCGAGTAACTTTGATCGAACTTTTGGGAATAATTGGTCGGAATGTGATCGGACATGTT
>CM070043.1:22596101-22611829 GCA_036250615.1 Ptychadena robeensis | reverse complement strand
AAAGTTGGGGGGTCGTCTTATACGCCCAGTCGTCTTATATGCCGGCATATACGGTATTTGCCACAATAACTATAAAAAAATTGTGCAGTGGCATGCTGGAGCACGATCACCAGAATGTAACTTTGCACTTACATATAAGGTTATGTGCAAAATATACGTATGTGCAAAGCTATAATGTCATTTTATATATTAAAAAATATTTTTTTTAAAATATTTTTTTGCATGGGGCCTGATATGCCTGCAAGTGGGGGACCTAAAACAGCATGGGGTCTCCCCACCAGAGCTTACCCAACCCCCTGCCTGGAATAATCTGGCAAGCCTGGAGAGTGTGGGGACTAGTTAAAAAAAAACATGAGCCTAAAATGGCAGCTTGCCCAGGAGGTAATAGGGCTACCCTTACCATAGGTTTTTGCAAAAGCAGCTCATCTACAGAACACTAAAGGTCCCCACACACGTAGCGACTCGTTGCCGCCACTCCAAAATCATCCGCTGCTCGTTACGTGTGTGGGGACTCTCACAGGATCAGTAGGGGGGCTTCTCTTCCCTTCACTTGTGTGACCCCAAATTCTAATTTCACATAAACATTTCAATGTGATTGGTGGCTGTTAGAATCATTCAAGTAACCACCAGCTCAATGGTTGTCTGGTGTGGCCCTTTAAGGGTCTTACTCACAATGTTTTTCTGTCTGGAAGGTACACACTATGCTAGAAGGACAGAGAGTAAATAAATAGAATAAAAAGATCCTTTTATGAATCCTGCAATGATTCGCATTAGGACATATTGTGCCCAAAGCAAGATTAATCTTAGATTCAGCACAAGTTCCTTATCTGATTACCTGTGGTTTGTGTGCAGCTGAAAGCGCATTACACACGGAGACCAGCGAGCCACTGAAAATATTCCCTAAAAATAGAGACGTCCGTGAGACAGGAGATGGGGCTTTCTTTCTTTTCTTTGCTCAGTCCGTATAGGAGTAGGGTCTGTCTGTCTGACTTTAGGCTATCATCTGCAGGTATGGGGCTTGTGAGTAGTCAGGTTCTTTGAATTCTCCATTTTCTATTTCTCATCCATAATTTCCTTTATTCGATTGTTTGAACATTTGGACGGGTGATGAGCTGTTGTAGGCCTTAAGGTAGCCCTACACAAGTTGATTCTTGCCCGATCGATCTCCGGGCACATTCACATCAATCGATCGGACACAAATCAAGTGCTGCCTACCCTGAATGTTGACCAAAAATCGCGTCAAGCTTTCGACATGTCGCTTTTTGTGTTGAACATTTGGCAATCAAAGTACGTTGATGGAGAAAATCGATAACATCCTGGGGGAAGTGACCCATAAGCAGGATACACACATGAAGATATGGGCCAGAAAACTGGGATATCGGACATGACCGTTAATGACAGCCGATGTCCGTTGCTTTTCATGGAAACCGTGGGTCTCAATGCAAAGCATCGGCTGAGCTGGAGAGAGAGCAGAGCTGTCTCTCTAGATCCGCCGATATCTGACAGCAGCGTTATGACGTCATCATGCTGCTGCAGGGAACATCGGGCGGCTCAAATATCGAGCCGTCTGTACCCTGCTTTACAGTTGCAAGAAAAATGATGTGAACCCTTTGGGATTATGTGGAGTTTTGCATGAATTGGTCATACAATTTGCTCTGATCTTCATGTAAGTCACATCAATAGAAAAACACAGTCTGCTTAAAATATTTATTTAAAGTTTTTATTGAACATAACATGTAAACATTCACAGTGCAGGATGGAAAAAGTATGTGAACCCCCAGCCCAATTACTTCTCCAAGAGCTAATTGGAGCCAGGAGTGAGCCAACCCTGAGTCCAATCGGCGTGATCATATTGGGTGTGGTGCGGAAAGCTGTCCTGCCCTTTAAAAACAAACACCAGTTTTGGGTTTACTGGTTTCAAGAAGCACTGTCTGATGTAAACTATGCCTTGCAAAAAAGAGCTCTCAGAAGACCTACGATCAAGAATTGTTGACTTGCAGGAAGCTGGAAAGGGTTACAAAAGTATCTCTAAAGGCCTTGATGTTCATGGGTCCATGGTAAGACAGACTGTTTACAAATGGAGAAAGTGTAACACTGTTGCTACTCTCCCTAGACGTGGTCATCCTGTAAAGATGACTCCAAGAGCACAGAATGCTTAATGAGGTAAAGCATTACCTAGTGTCAGCTAAAGACTTAAAGAAACCTCTGGCACATTGCTTACATTTTTGTTGACACATCTACAATAAGGAAAACATTAAACAAGAATGGAGTACATGGGAGGAAATCCCGGAGGAAGCTATTGCTGTCCCCAAAAAATATTGCAGCACGTTTGAAGTTTGCAAAAGAGCATCTGGATGTTCCATAGCACTACTGGCAAAATATTCTGTGGACAGATGAAACCAAAATTTAGTTGTGAAAAAAACACACAACACTATGTGTGGAGAAAAAAAAAGCTCAACACACCAACATCAAAACTTCATCTTGACATAAAAACATAGCGGAGGGAGCATCATGGTTTGGGGCTGCCTCAGGGCCTGTACGGATTGTTGTTGAAAAATTAATTCCAGAGTTTATCAAGACATTTTGCAGGAAATGTAAGACCATCTGTCTGCCAACTGAAGCTCCGCAGAGGATGGGTGATGCAACAGGACAATGACTGAAAGCATACAAGTCATTTAACAAAACAATGGCTTCAACAGAACAAAATACGCCTTCCGGAGTGGCCCAGTCAGAGTCCTGACCTCACCCCGATTGAAATGCTGTGGCATGACCTCAAGAGAGCGATTCACACCAGACATCCCAAGAATATTACTGCACTGAAACAGTTTTGTGAAGAAGAGTGGTCCAAAATTACTTCAGATCATTGTGCAGGTCTGATCTGCAACTACAGGAATGGTTTGGTTGAGGTTATTGCTGCTATAGGATGGTCAACCAGTTATTAAGTCCAAAGGTTCACATACTTTTCCCACCCTGCACTGTGAATGTCAATAAAAGTCAATACAAACCATGGAAACATATCATGTTTGTGTAGTATTCTTTTAAGCAGACCTGATTTTCTATTGGTGTGACTTGGATAAAGATCAGAGCACATTTTATGACAAATTAATGCAAAACTCCACGTAATCCCAAAGGGTTCACATACTTTTTCTTGCTTTTCTTGCACATACTTTTTACTGTAGCTCCCTCCCTCCCATTCCGATCGATTTTGAGGAATCAACCTTTTTGGTGACAGGCTTCTGTCAAAATCAACCCCAAATCGAATTCCCAATGTGGTGTGCCATTGAATTGCAAAATGATCAATGGCCGATTCCTCGACCACCGGGAATGATCGAATTGGAAATCGATCACAGACAAATCGAGGCATCTATGGCTACCTTTATCTTTGTTAATTTCTAAGGGTTCATGGTGGTATGAGTTGGGCAATGGGCAATCCCAGTGCTCTTTTCTGTACAGCCAAAGGGAATCTGGTTGGAGGTGCTCTAATGGACTTCTGGTGAAGGTGCTTGCAGAATTCCATAATTTCTAAAACATTTCTATTGGGCAATACCCCTCTTTACATTGATATGGGTAGACCCCCCAGTCACACTTCCATAAAGGAGGATTGTAATGATGGAACTTAACCAGACACATTAGCTTTTGGTAGCACATCTGTCTCATCATTGAAGACTCTGTTTATAATATATGGCCTATATGGTTTGATACAACTGATTCATTTCTAGGTCAATGTATGTGTAGCTGTGGTATTCATCATGTATTCAATGTACAGAAGAATTCTGAATTATTTTTGTGTTCTTTGTTTGGTAAACCATTGATATGCCAGGAGTTAAGTTTACACATGTAGATTGTTTTTGTTCGATCAACGAAGAAATAAAGATTTTTTGGTTGATTAAAAAAAATCTAGAATGGACAATTTGTTCGGTGGATAAATTTAGTTCGACCTCGAACAAAAAATGTTTGAAAGATCTTCAAACATGTTGGTAAATTTTTATCTGTGGTTATTTTGAATGTATTTTCATTCGATATCGGCGATGAACGAACAAAAAATCTTATGTTACATTCAATAAATGAACAAATGATGCACGACAACGTAATCGAACAAAAAATTAACTGGCAGTTGTGTAAACCCACCTTTAGGGTCCCCATACATCTTTAGATTTCCTCTAGATCTCCTTTAGTTTTAGCAAAACTTAGATATATGAGGGACTTTCCAAACAATCAAGTCTACTTGTGTTTAATCGTAGAGGACCTTATACTACATAGTTGTTGGTAGGATATCTGACAGAGAGATCTAAAGGTGTATGGCCAGTTGTGATGGCCGAACAACGGCCAGGTCTGTCCGCGAACAGGCGGATCGGACTTTTAAAGAAGTCCGCTGTCCGCCTGTTCCCGGACAGATTAAAATTCCCTGCCTCTAGGCCTGGAATTTGTGACGTCAGTGAGGTCACATCCGGTACCTGGAAAGCATATTCTCTGCTTGAGGGAGCCAGATGTGACGTCACTGACATCACTTCCTGTTCTCAAGACGGTATTTCACAAGGAGACCAGCTTGATGCCCGGTCTTCTAGTGAAAAGATTCTTCCCCCGATCTCGCAGGTTCTGAGGTGAACGGGGTGGGCCGAACACCCGTACTGCTCGCCGGCGAGAAGGAGGGTCCGCCTTGCAGGCAGTTTGGCCATCACTAATGGGCAGCTTTCAGGTCTTGCCTCATCAGTCCATATAACACTTTACTTCTCCCTCAACCTCTCCCCCTTCCATTATCTACTGTACTTTAATCCTTTCATGTAAGATATTAAACAAATAAAATGCAATTCATACAAAAAATAATATTAGAAACCATTCCAAAATTTGTTGGGTTTAGACTGACCTCAGGCTGGTTGTAGATGTCTACTCTGAATATGGAATAAGACGCTGATGTAGGTAGAATCTGATAGGTAGGACCAACTGCCATCTATACAATGCAGGATTGCTGTGGCTATGAAAGGTGGTGAGGAATATACAGTAGACCACATAAGACACACTACAAGACATGGTGAGTTTATTGAACAGATTATATTATCCAGAAAGTGTAATTGCTGAGGAACTCCAATAGTGTCTACAAGAAACTTCAACATTTTATATGATGTGCTATCTTGGGTGGCCCCTGTGGTGCATAAGGGGGCTGTCGGTGTGTTCTGGTGTTTGTGAAAAGCTTGATAGATAAGACACTGATGTGTGCAATTTGAGAGATATCTCCCAGTGATGTGTGCAAGAATTTGAGAGATGTCTTTCAGTTCGGTCATCGTGATTTGCAAACAAATGGTCCTTGAACAGGCTGGAGAGACAGATGTGGCTGCTGTGTGTGACACCAAGGCCAGGACTTTGTATCTCCATTGTTTGCTGAAGGGATCATTTTTGTGTACAGTTTGGGGGGAGGCTAAGCCGTATACAAACAGGTTGGTTCAGCTATACCAACACAGGCTTACTTAGCTAACAAAGCCATATGGACAAAAATTAGGCTTCATTGACATTAAGTAAACTTCTATTAAGGTTCTTATGGCTTATGACACACATACACTGCAACATATTATAAAAATATTGATTGGACAAGTCAATCGATTTTGTTATGTTACTAATGTTTATATTGATAATGCTAGAGTTCCAACCAGCCACTAAAGGCCACCATGGCCATTAGCATAGCTGGGGATGGGTAGTAAGTGGTTCTCTAATGAATGTATTCAGTTGACTGTTAAAAAAAAATTTCAACTGAAGTCAATGGAATTAAACATTTACAAAATTGGGGTTACCCAAGGGATATTAGACTGCCCTCTGAGTCTTCGGAAAGCATTAAGACTGTGCTCTGTTGTGCAGGTATACTACAATATTACTCTAGTAGGCTACCTCTGTGAAAATAAAAATGGATGTAAATCTCTCATAGAGCAAGCAACATGGATGGCTAGGCCCTGGCAGAAGCAAGCACTGTCTGTTAAAGTCATATATAGCCTATGGAGCTAGAAAACCTGAGCCAAGGAATGACTGCTTCAACCCTATGTACACCTTATGGGGAAAGATAACATTATAGATGTCCTGGGAAATATTGGATCCCTTTGGGCAAATAGTGTTCCAATCATTCAAACACATCTGGTGTATTGTGAGATTTTACAAGATTAATCACCATTACGTGTGTCATTAACACAATAGAGAGAACATTTCTGCCATCTGTTTGGTGACTGATCACCACCCTTACCTATTAATTATTAGAGATACTAGTAGGGGGACTGAACCACTAAAGTCTTCCCTGTACCCTTAAGGTGACCATACACAAGGTCATTTGAGCTACCCAACATGAGTATATTACCCCCTGTGCTGTCCCTCCAGTCCCTTTACCAATCCAGCACCATGAATTGTGTGGGCTATATGATACCCGAAACCATTCAAGCCACTTCATAGATTCATAAGAGATTCTGTTGAATGGAGAATTTAGGAAGAAAAAATAAAAAAATATGGTTACTTAAGTGTGCTCACCCTTAAACTAATACTTTGTTCTAGCACCTTTTGATTGTATTACAGCACACTTTTTTTGTGGCATTTTGACTTGGCAAGGTTTGCCCACTCTTTTTTGCAGAAACACTCCAAATCTGTCAGATTTTGAGGGCATCTCCTGTGCATAGCCCTCGTCAGATCACCCCACAGATTTCTAACCGGATTCAGGTCTGGGCTCTGGCTGGGCCATTTCAAAACTTTAATCTTCTTCTGGTGAAGCCATTCCTTGATTTGGATGTATGTTTTGGGTCGTTGTCATTCTGAAAGATGAAGTTCCTCTCTCATATTTAGCTTTCTAGCAAAAGCCTGAAGGTTTTGTGCCAATATTGATTGATTGGTATTTGGAACTCTTCATAATTCCCTCTATCTTAACTAAGGCCACATTTCCAGCTGAAGAAAAACAGCCCCACAGCATGATGCTGCCACCACCATGCTTCACTGTGGGTATGGTGTTCTTTGGGTAATGTGCAGTATTGTTTTTGGGCCAACATATCTTTTGGAAATAATGCTAAAAAGCTTCAACCTTGGCTTCATTAGACCATAACACTTTTTCCCACATGTTTTTTGGAGACTTCAGCTATGTTTTTGCAAAATGTAGCCTGGCTTGGATGTTTTTCCTTGTAAGAAAAGGATTTAGTCTTGCCATAGCCCATGAAGAATACGGGAGATTGTTGTCACATATACCACACAGCTGTACTTGCCAGATATTCCTGAACTCCGTTTATGTTGCTGTAGGCCTCCTGGTAGCCTCTCTGACCATTTTCTTCTCGTCTTTTCTTTAATTTTGGAAGGATGTCCAGTTCTGGGCAATGTCACTGTTGTACCAGATGTCCTCTGCTTGATGTTGACTGTCTTTACTGTTTTCCATGGTATATCTAATGCCTTGGAAATTCTTTTGTACCCTTCTCCTGACTGATATCTTTTAACAATAAGATCCCTGTGATGTTTTCGAAGCTATCTGTGGACCATGGCTTTTGCTGTGGGATGCAACTGAAAAAATTTTCTGGAAAGACCAATTACAGCAGATGAACTTTATTTAAGGTTAGTCTGAGGCACTGTAAATGATGGCAGGTGTATGCTGACTCCTATTTAACATGATTGAATGTGATTGCTTAATACTGAACACAGCTACATCCCCAGTTAGGACTTGTTTCCACTAATGCGGATTGTGCGGGTGGCTGCGGTTGTATTCGCGAGGCTGCAGCCCCTCCCGACCGCATCCATAGGCAAAGCATCGGCCAGGCTCCACTTGTGCGGCCGAGTGCGGATATGCGCCGATGCGGTTGGGCGTGGATGCAGTGCGTTTCTGAACGCTCGCATACAGCGTTTTCGCCGGACTGCATCCCTGGACAAAGGGGCCTGCCTAAAATCTGCATCTAAACGCACGAACGTCCGCATGCATCCACACGGGGGTGCGGCCGATAGCACTGGCAGCCATCCGCATGGAATCGCTGTAGTGAAAACAAGCCCTTTGAAGACACTTATGCAAGCACATCATTTTAGTTTTTTTTATTTCCTCCATCTAAAATATTTCAGTTTGTTTTTCAATTGAGTGGTACAGTTTATATGTCACATTAAATGTGGAAAAAGTTCTGAATGATTTATCTTTGTCTCATTTTTGTACAGCACAGGAACCTGACATTTTACCAGGGGTGTGCTAACTTTTTATATCCACTGTACATGCAGGTAAGTCCAACATAGAGGACAGGCTGCTGTCAAAGGGCAGTTAGATGTTTGCTCATGTTTATTTCAATTGGGGAGATTTGAACTCATGTCCTGTCCTGGAGAAGTAGAGGTAAGATGAAATCTCCTGCTCTAGGTTCATAGACACAGAACAAGTAATTCTGTAAACTGCATTAATTTGATTAGCACAAAGGGACATTTTTGTGCTCAGTCAAACACAGAATTAATGGATAATTGTCAGTTATTGAGCTACAAACTTCTCAAAATGAAAAACTGCAGATGAAACTGCTGAATGTTATATTTGGTGATCACTTAATTGGTCCCGAGTCTTGTCTCTGCATGTTCTCCAATTGCTCCATACTGACAGTTGATAGTGGGGGTTAATGTGGACATTATCACGCTGCCTAAGGACATGTTACGCTTAAAAAAACAAGTTTACAGAAGCGCTGCCGTGGCACCCTGGAAAATTATCAGGGTTAGACTATTTATTATTATCAGAATGCTAGGTAAGGTCTTGTAGTTGACATGTCTCCTGGAGGAAGAAGGCTGGGTGTTCGCGTGTTCATAGGTGAGCCATAGCTAATGATGCCCCTCAGGAGAGTCTGCAAGTTACGACACCTATGCCAGTTATATGTGTGTATGCCCAAAAAAAAGCAATAAACAAAGTTGGATCCAGCGTTCATTAACACAATATACTGTCAGCAAGCTGCAGAGAATGACCCTCCATCTCTAAAGCTAGACACACATGGTTCGATTTTAGTGTTCAATCGACGTTTTTCGATGAAAAATTCGATCGATTGAAAGAAAATAGTTTTTCTGCCCACATAGTACAATCGACAATTATTGATCGATTTTTGTCAAATCGCCAATTGAATCGTGATCGGACAGGTTGGAAAATTTTGCTTGATTGTACAATCATCCAACTACATTCCTTGCAGCTTTTTTTTTTGGTTGAGTCAACGATACTGGATGTGTGTGGCTACTTCCCTTTAACACATCACTTCTGATTGACACTAAAATGGTAAGAGGCATTCAATCCACAATTTTAGATTACGGTACTTTGATGAACTGGAAGCCATGGCTCAAGATGAGGAACGACATAGTGACTCTCACCTGCTAGGTTAGTTGTTTTTCAATAGGTTCTCATTATTGTGAACCCAACTGAAAAAAAACCAATATTGTGTTTCTTTAGCCTTGTGAATAACATTGTATTAACTGTTGATCCTGCCAATAGTTTTGGGCAATTCCGTCCATCAGCAGCTTTGTCACCTTTGGGAAGGATTCCTTTAAACAGACTTGCCATCTTAAATGGGAACTAAAGCACCCCTGTCTATGATATATGAAGCAAGGAGCAAATAAAAAATTGAAAAGGGTACTTTAGACCTGCGATGGGGCCTGAAATCATCCCATGTACCCCAATCATATTTACTATGCTAGCTCTTTGGGTTGGTTTTGGACCGTTTACCATGTTTGTCCAAATTGATTAAAGACAAAACATAGGAAGTGTGCTTCTACTGCAATGAATATGTATTTGTTATACTTTAAACAGAGAAAAAAAGAAAGAACTCTCGCTCCTAATATATGCAAATCAAGCAAAAAATAATAAGGTGTCCGCCAACATCCAAATTTGTATACACATTAGAAGAATATTGAATGATTGCACCCAGCAGTCTTAAGTCATGGATCCCGTATATGTCCGGGTCCACGTACTTAAGAGGGACTTTCAGGCAGATTAGTGGTATAGTAGTAAAGACAGATCATAACAATTTATCAGACACAGTATATAACAAACAATCCACCCGGACACATTCGAGGTTAACCCCCCCCCCCCCCCCCCCCTGTACGGTGTCATCTAGCCTACGAACATCTAGGTAAGATTGCCCCCTGCACATTTTACCCATCTAGACGTTGTTTATGGGATATTACCCTAATTACTACCACTACTCTCCTTATGTTCCCTTGCAGTGCCCATGCCAAACTACATGCAAATGTCCTGATGAAGCGACAGCGATGTTGCGAAACATGTTGACCCTCTCTGCATGAAATATGTACAACTGCTGGCACAACATTATGGACTTTTCTAACCTTCATGATCTTTCACGGATCTATATATAAACTTGGATTGTTTGTTATATACTGTGTCTGATACCTTGTTATGATCTGTCTTTACTACTATACCACTAGTCTGCCTGAAAGTCCCTCTTAAGTACGTGGACCCGGACATATACGGGATCCATGACTTAAGACTGCTGGGTGCAATCATTCAATATTCTTCTAATTTGTTATATTTTGCCAGACATACACTTTAATTAAAAGCCAATACACATGGGACCCCCATGATAAGCATTAAATCCCCATCCTGTTAGGTCAATCCTGGATACATATGGAGGACTCTGTAGGATTTGGTAGACCCTGGACTGAGCCTTCTCTATCCACGAGATCTCATTTGATTAATTTGCTAATTGAGGCTGCATTGTTTTTTAGACTTTCAATCAGCAAAATGTCCCAAAGACAATGAGCCCTGTACATCCATCATAAAAGGATTTGTACCCTGAGGATGGCCCCTGATGAATCTGATTAGCATAACAACTGGAAATCTCCTAATGAATACAATGAATATACATTAGAGCTATGTAATGAAGGGTGACGGGGGGGAGGGTATTGCCTGATAACACAATACTGGGAGAGGAGATCAGGATACATTTTTTCACTACACTGAGAGATAAAATCTCCAATCTTCTAATCCCCTTGAGAGACAATTGTCACCTTATTCATCGGATCCAATGGAGCTGGAGTTGAGGGAGGGGTTATTAGTCTTAAGTTTTAAATGTAATTCATCAATAGAAAAATTTTAACCTCGTTCTGCTAGGAAAGGCAAATAGTAACAAAACCCAAACAATCTACCTACGAGTGGACCAGATAAATGCGGTGATTGGTAAAGGCTCATTGAACGTCTTGTTGAAGGAAAATTAAGCTGGCCATGTACATTTTTGGACAATCAACTATAGATTTGATAGGGATGTTCGATAATTTTATTAAATATCATTCATGCATATAACAAATGTATACCCTTGATTGAAATGAACTAACATGTCCTATCACTTACGATAGATTTTTTTGTTCGATATTTAGAACTTTTGTTCAATCAAACAAGTTGTTTGGTACTCGATTTTCATTGGTTTGAATGAAATATCTATCACTTTCATTCGATTGAATGAAAATATTGAACTGTGTATGGCCACTTTAAATGGGAATATAGTATTAAAAACATGGCAACCAGATTCATCAGCCATGTTGCTAACAGCAATTCAGATTCCGTATACTTGATGTTAATCACAACTGTCCAAGTCCTTAATTGCTTTAATATTCCCAGAAATTACATCAAACTCTGAAATCACATGACATAAAGGTGACTATCAGGATAATTGTTAATGTAAACACCAAATGAACAATTTATAAGCAAAACATCTCTTTGTATATAAAAAGATTTATTATAACATCAAATATAAATAAACTTTATAGCACAGAACTTTCACAGAAAGCATATTGTTTGTACCTATGAGGTACGAGGTTAAACAACACACACCTACCCAAGACACCACAATGATCCTGATTGCTGGAAGCTGAAGAAGCCAAACTGTCTGTGCTGCCGACAGTCACCAATCAGATTCCAATAAGAAATGGCAAGAGGTTTAAGTCCCTTTAATTTTTCTTGGAACCAGAAAAAAATACCAAATTTGAAGTTGTCACCAAAATAGGTGGGGGGATCTTTCCTGGATTTCCCTTGGTTTGGAGCAATTGAAGCAGGGAACACATGGCTCGATATTGGAGCCGTTCGAGGTTCCCTGCTGCAGCGCGATGATGTCGTGCTGCTGCCCAATATCCGAGCACTGCTGTGTCTCCAGCTCTGACGAAGCATTGGACATCGATGGTGGTTTACTGTCATGTCCGATATCCCTGTTGTGAAGCAGAATTGATTGGTCCCGCTAGAAAACATAGCTGCCTCAGATATGGGCCAGATGGAAGGCCGAGAGTGCGCATGGCGCACCACGCGGCCATCGATCTGGCCCATATCTATACATGTGTTCCCTGCTTTACTCTCACAACGGCATGTGATTTTAAAGCTAAATGTTCAACCAATTCCATGTATGTTCCAAACGTTAATTAAGAAACTTTTGATCACAATAAGTGTGTAGCCACTAGTAGGCAATGAGGAATGATAAGAGATTTGGTGACATTGCTACCGTACTGCTCACCATTCTCCATTCTGTGCTTGAGGTCCTGCAGTGCAAGGAGCTCCCTGCTCCGTCTTCAACCATTCTTAAGTATCTGTGTTTCCTCGACTGCAATGCAGAAACAGAGCCTTTCTACTACCAAGATGGTCAGATCAAGTCATCATTAATCAGCAGAGGAGAAAGGTTAGCTGCCGAGACACCATGATGATAGTGAAAAGCCCTTTGCTACTTGCCTGAAATCTTTGGGCACAGCTTCCTCTTGAAGAGTTCTGTCCATGAGCTCTGTTCAATATAACCGAACCTTTCAGTGAATATTTTAAACCTAGTAACTCATACTTCCATACAGTGCAGGTTTAGCATTACAATTGGCGAATATCAATACTTCAGCCCTTCTGTATGATTTTTATGGGGTGATTTCCGGTATTCGGCTGCTTGACGTAAACATAGGAATCTTTATCTGGAATTAACTGGGTATCGTTGCCGGTAAATGAAACAAGATAGTGACCTGTGAAAAGACAATGGTGTGTTAATTCTTAGAAACATCTGAACTATTTTATCATTAGGAAATAAAGCTGGGCATACACGGGTAGACACTGTGCTCAAGCTTCCTCGATATGGAGGTGCAGCACCCTTGACGCCCTGCAAATTGAACAGGGTTTTCCAAAATGTTGTAACCCTGTTCGACCAAGCTTTAACCAGGAAGGCTGGATGGCTTGAATTTTTTATAGATTTAAGCACAATCGAGTGCCGCATGCGTTCAATTGTGTTTGAATCTATTAAGAAATTGAGGCGTGTGTGCCCAGCTTTAGACATGTAGGGAGGTTGATCCACATCTTCCAGGTAATATTTTTTCCAATTGTTCTGATTATTATTTAATCTAATTAATAATATAAAATATATATATATAATTTTGTATAATGGTTTCTCAATTCCTGAAGAAGTCTGTGGATAGAGGGATACTTCTCAGTAAAGTCCGCTAATAGTCACGACCCGATTTGACTTTACATAAATAAAAACTCCTAGCTGACTTCCAATGTGGAATGGACACATGACGTCCCCCCAGGCCAAATTTTTCCCCAAAAACAACACACTTCCCTGTCTCTGAGATGGCTATCGGAACATTACATATCGCATATCAACTTCCACGTTGTTTCAGCTGGAGTTACTCCGCGGACAGGGACAAGAGGCATATGTAACATATTTAAAGTATTTCTCCAAAAAGCTTTCCTCCCATAAATCGTACACAACCAGTTCCAAGGTATAGTCAACAACAGACCCACGGCAAATGAAGTGCTGGCATCCAATGAAAGCCTTTGTAATATAAGAGGAATGTCCCCCTTCTCTGCACCGTGTGTATCGGTCAGAGACATCATGATCTGAGACTATAAGAGGAATAACAAGCCAGATACAGATCTTAAGAGGAGATGGTGGTGACTCCTGCCTTCGCTGAATAAAGAGTGAAAAATCTGGAAGGGGGGGGGCATGTTAAAAAAATTAGGGGACTATAAACAACAGCTAAATTCCCTGAATCCTGAAGATTTAGGGAAGCTGTACCCAGTTACTTATACATGTTTTTTTCGGCTATTTCCTGCATATTTGTATAGACATAACAAATGTTAATGGCAGTGAGCTGGCATAAAAACCTAAAATTACTTCAGTTCTCTCCTTAACTAACCCACGGGGCTCTGTCAATCCTTAATCATCAAATAAATGTTGTGTATTTGTGTAACTTGTTTTGTATACAGATATAAAAAAAATTAAAACATCAAATTGTTAAATAATTAAGGAATCCCAAACTATTATAATTTGCAGTAGATGAGGTTTGAAGACACTCACCAGTCCATGTCCTTTGTGGGCTAATCATGAAGTTCCAGCAGCGAGGGTGACTGCTGCAGAATTCTGCAGCCTCTGCGGCACTGTGCACAGAGAGCAGACATCCTTGGTGGTTATAGGACGGCCAGCAACGGAAATCATCGGTTGTCTCATTGATACGAAATCCTTTCAGCAATAAGAATTCTGAAAAAGCAAATCACAATTGATTCACTAGATAAAACATTAGATGACATTTAAGTATCCATTAAATTGTTTCATCAGTAAATAGTTGTTACAAAGATTCAGAAACCTAATGATTCAGTAAATGGGAGATGGAGACTCTGTGACTAACCTCTAGGATCCAGGGTCCAGCTCTGGTTCATCCCAGACTTGTAGAAGTTTAGGACATCTTCAAAGGCCTTCAGAGTTTCCTGGATCCCAAACCGTAAATCACCTGAAATGATGTATTATGAGGGTGTGTCACACATCGAAGCATGGGGCATTACATACACAGAAGTATGGTGAACTACACGCACACACACACAGGGATGAGCACATACACAGACAAAGACATGGTGAACTACACACACAGAGGTATGGAGAACTGCACACACAGAGGTATGGGCCGATACACTTACAGAGGCATAGGGCACTACACACAGAGAATTATGGGACAATACACAGACAGAGACATAGTGAACTACACACATAGAGGCATGGGGTACTACACATAGAGAGGCATGGGGCACTATACCTACAGAAGCATGGGGCACTACACACACAGAGGTATTGGGAATTACACACAGACAGAGGTATGGCGCACTACACAGAAGCATGAGGCAGTTCACACACAGAGGCATAGGGCACTATACACAGAGAATGATGGGGCAATACACAGACAGAGACATGGTGAACTACACATACATAGGCATAGGGCACTACAATTACAGAGGAATGGGGCATTACACACACAGGCATGCGGTACTGCACACACAGAGGCATGGATTACTACAGACATAAAGCAGTAATCTCAGAGGGTCCATATACACAGACGCATCCTAATATTTTTTACTTACCTGTTGCATTCATGATGTCCTGGAGCAGAGGTCGAAGGGGAGGAGGGGAGGCATGGGGCAAGAGGTAAGTAAAGAAAAACCTGGAAGAGAAAAAACATTCCCATTAAATCCTGGAACACTGAACAGGGAATAATTCAGTACGTGGGTCTGAATTTTTTGGGAAATGAATTCATTCTTTACCTCCAACTATACACCAGACTGGATTTTTTTTTATAATTAGAACCCCAGTTGGGGTATATTGCTCTTTTTGTCTGAAGTGGGTGTGGTGGTGTGGTGGAAGTAATGAGAAATCCAAAATTTGCTGGTCAGTTGTCAAAATTTGACCTTGCTTAAGCCCCCCATACACCTTAAAGCTGGCCATACACGTGTCGGATTCCATGGCCAATTGATCACTCACCCAATT
>CM070043.1:22565786-22576974 GCA_036250615.1 Ptychadena robeensis | reverse complement strand
AGTATAGTGTTGTACCGTGTTAGCCATCGATATATATATACACACATATACATCTCAATAAATATATATATACACATCTCAATATATATATATATACACATCTCAATATATATATATATACACATCTCAATATATATATATAAATCTCTATATATATATCTCTCTCTACATATATACAACTCTCTCTCTCTCTATATATATATATATGTACACATATACATCTCTAGCCATCATGTCAGTGTCAGCAACATGCCGGAAGTTTTAATATGCTAATGTTCCGCATCGGCAGTAATTGGTTGCTAAACACTATGAAAACACTATGAGGTTTCCCGATGTTGCCAGACCAATTAAAATTTTTGAACATGTCCAATAAATTACGATCGGAAAAAAACGGAAATTACGATCGTAATATATCGGTTGTACCATGTGGACATGCACGGATTTCAGGACGATAAAATGCATTTATTGGTCGGTTTTAATGGATCCTAATTTTTATCTCAGAGTGTATGGCCTGCTTAAGTTTAACTTGGTGAAGCCTGGGGTTGGCTTATTTTGAAGGACTCACATCTAAAATAAATAAATAAATTAAGCATGTCAGGCAGTGTTCAAGCCAATCCACATCTATATGATAAGGTATGCAAACAATGGGGGTGTAAAGAGCAGTTTTATACTTATATCACATAAGTTATTTAATTCACTAAAGCCCCCCACACACACAACGAGCGACGGAAAAATCGCCCAGACAACAGACATGTCTGTAAAGGCCCCCACACATGTACTGAGTGGGGGCCAACAGATCAGCGGTGGAGTGCAGTTTGAAGACATCATCACACTGCACTCCCTCACTCACAGGATTGGTGGTCCCTATTAAAACTAATGCCATCGGCCAGAGATTTACGGACATGTCTGAGCTTTGGGGCAACAGGGATCTGTCGCCCCATGTGGGCACCCCCAAGAAGTGACCGATTTTGCCGCCAATGGCCACAAGTGCACACGCACATCGGTCAGCCGCAACATCAGCCGCAACTCCTTGCGTGTGTGGGGGGCTTAAATCTCTGGCCGATTCCATTAGTTTTAATGGGGACCGGCGTCCCCATTGAAACTAACCGCTGCCACACAAAGGGTGCCCGTGATGCTGTGAGCAACAAAGTGCAGTAAGAGGATGTCATCACCGCTGATCTGTCGGCTCCCACTTGGTACGTGTGTGGGGGCCTTAATTTAACTTAATATTTATAGATTTGCAGCATTAATACATGTGAAACTGTTATCTGTGGCACCATTTGAAATATTAAAGAAGCAAGGACAAGGCAAGACCCTTGACACATGCCCAGGTCTTCTAATGAGTGCCCAAATCTCCCTTGAGATATAGGAAAGATACATTGCCGGGGTCTAAAAGGACACTAGATATGCTCATTTAAGAATGTTTGTCAATTCTTGAAATAATATTACATTTAGAAATATAACATCAAGCACATATTCATTGAACATGGATGAATAAAGCATTAAAATCTTAGATGCTGTACATGTAGCACATTGTGCATAATTTAGCAGCATGTGATCAGGGTCTGCTGTTCTATGAATGATTGTTTGCCTTTATATTGACAATATAGAAGTTTACTAGATGTCCTGTCACAGTACAAATCTCTTTGTAGGGTCCAGGCTGAGGTGGACGAAGTGATTGGTTCCAAAAGAGACATTCAATACGAAGACCTCAGCAAAATGAAATATCTATCCCAGGTATCTACAAAAATGTCACCCTAGCTCTCTGACAAAGGTAATGTAGAGACACTATACTGTATATTGTATAAGGTGGAACCCCAGTTCCTCTCCCTCTGGACCAGCCGGGAGGGGACCACTCCCTCCTCTTTCTCACCATCCTCTTGGTTACTTGACAGGTATAAGTTAACCCTGTAAAGGAAGCATCGCAGGTCTTCTGCCATAGATTTCTGACAGTTCCAATACCTGCTTCCACCTCTATGGCTTCTCTCGCCACCACCTAGACCCTGCTGTAACACCTTATGGTATTTTAACTCCATCTCCTAGGTACTGAAGGAGACTCTGCGTTTATATCCCTCGGTGCCGGGCACCTCCCGCTTCCTGGATAAGGAAATGGTCATTGAAGGGCATCGTATTCCTGCTAACGTCAGCTTACTGGTATGCCGCCTAGTTCCACTCTGAGCATTGTCCAGCATATTGCGTGCTGTATTTTATGAGCAGAACAGCCAATCAGATTACAGCTTTGACACTACTTTTACAGCATACAAAAAGCAGCTTTTCCTATTTCTATTTATTGTGATATGCAGAGCATAAGATCACATCAAAAGATCACGGATGTCTACCTCCCAGTCACTAGACACACTATACTAAAAACTTTACATTGTATAGGGACTTACAACAAAGGGCATATGTTTTTTTTTATCACCACCTGTTAATTTACATTCTGGAAAAAGTTACCAATATCCCCTCTGGGATTACTGTTTTTTAGCAGAATTTCTCGAAGCCATTTGTTGCTTATACTCTTACTGAACTCTGTGTTCCCAGTGCATGAAATATGACAGTAATCACTTTTTATCCGCCTGTCTATTATAGCTAGACCTGTTGTACCTATAGGGAACAGTAGGTTATGTTTTAAACTCCTTCTTTCATGTAGGTAGGTTTTGTTTTTCATTTCCTGTCCTGCAGACATGGCAGTGAGAGGATATATTTTTTATGTCAGTGAAGTTCCCATGTAGACAGATGTCACTGAAGTTATTGCCTAGAAGTTCTTGTTCTATAGCCATGATGACAAACCTGGTATGCAAGCCCAAGAGGGCACGCAGAGCTCTCTCTGTTGGCATGTTGGCACGCATAATCGGTAGGGAGAAGGAAGCGCCGACCTTTGCAGCATAATCCCCAGTGTAGTCGGAGACCTCTTTTGGTACAGAAATTTGGAACTTAGTGGAGCGACACGGAGGTTACATTTTTTGTACCAAATTTGGCACAGAAAACTGGACAGAAGCATACAGTTAATGTGTTCTATTTGTTTTATAATGACAATGTGCTATTTTGTGAACCTCAGTTGATGCATTTAGTGTGCCTTGGCTGATGCAGTTTAAGCTGTACCCACTTTTTTACCATGAAATTCGAGGTATTAGCCTATTTTTTGTTTTGTTTTATTTCCTTGTTGACTGTAAATGTTACAGAGAAAATTTGTTTATTCATGGACACTGTCACTGTGTCCGACATCATCACGACTAGTCAACTCGACTACAACAGCATCATAAAAAGAACAGCCTCGCTCTCGAAAGTGGGCATGAAGATACAGCAATGGTGCTGCCATGGCAATTTTTTTCAAATGTTAACAATTTTAGGCCCATTTTGCCATGTGGTAGGATTTTGGTTACTGGCAAAAAAGCTGCATCTCACATTGTTTAAACTAAAACCTCAGTATTCAGGTAAATTGCCATCTTGCCACTTTAAGATAAAAAAAGGGGTTATGTGTTTCTGTTTGGGCAATCAAAAAGAGCCATCACTGTTCTGGAGCAACTGGTTTCCAGGGCATTGAATCTCATCACCATATGTCCACCATGTTTTTGAGGTTAGGTTTCACCACCATTGTTGGGTTTCTTCATGCTTTCTTCTCATTTTATTTCCAGTTCAACTTCTATTCCTTCGGGAGGACAGAGGAGTTTTTTAAAGATCCACTGATGTTCAATCCAGAGAGATTCGGCCCTGAGTCCCAAAAGTAAGTCATTCAATATGGAGGCTTTACTTGAAACTGGCTGGTGTTAGAAATGTCAGACATTTATACTCCTAATTCCTCCACAGGCCGTACTTCACCTACTTACCATTCTCTCTGGGACCTCGCTCATGCATTGGACAAGCATTTTCACAGGTAGAGTATTATGAGCACAAAGAGTGGCTTAGAAGATATATTATTATATTATATTATTATTATATATTAAGGAAAACAGCAAATAATATGGTCCAGAGACCATCACTTTAAATTAGATCATATAGTGGATGTTATTTAATTCCTATATGTATCAAATGTATTTTGCGTTAAATCAAAACAAAATGACAGGCTCTTTTTATAGGTAACCACATTCACTGATTCTGTTTTTCCTCTATCCATCTATTGGTGCTAAACCAGATGCATCATTGCTTGGTCTATGTTAGATAATATATGTCCACAACAGCCTTGAGATCTGGCCAGTGGACACCAGTATGGGAGTAAGAGAAGGGCTCATGCTCCCCTATGCTCCAACGCCCAAAATATTAAGTGCCATGGGGGAGCACACAAATGTAAGTCACAATAGTAAGTGGGCGGATTGGTGACTTTTCAAGAGTATGCAGATTCTTCTTAATGCCATGGGTGCCTATTGACCAAATGTCAGCAGTCTTTTTTGTTTCACAGATGGAAGCCAAAGTAGTTGTATCAAAACTACTTCAGAGGTTTGAGTTGGAGCTGGTGGATGGACAAAGCTTTGACATAGTAGACACCGGTACTCTTCGTCCCAAAGATGGTGTCATCTGCAGGCTGAAGCCTCGAGTAAATACCTAATTAAACTATTGTGTTGTTAGTCATTTGTATATATGGATACATGTTCCATAAAAGTTAAAATAAAGATGTTTTAGAAAATGTGTTTCCTGCTGTCAGTATTTATTACAAAAACGTTTGGTAGAATTTGTTTATGCACTCTGCTTTGGAGGTTCCATGAATATCTAGATTATCAATAACCAACAAGACTCTCCTCTACCCATCTAACCTTCATCTCCTTGCTCAGATCAAGGGAGCAGTAACATCCTTTTACTGATCATTGGACAATGCTAGGGTCTAGTAATTGAAAAGAAGAACTTTAAATGTGGAGATGATAGAAGACACTATAATTCCCTAGCAGGGTTCCTCCAGAGTTTCCTGATGGTGCATTGGGGTATGGTGGACCATGTGATGTGTCTTCTAGGGCCAACACCACTGGCTGATCCTGTTAACTGTCCCAAAGACACCACAGTGATGAGATCCACCTGCCCCCCAAGGAAATAATTTTCACAGGTGCTCCTATAGACCTGGGAATTCATGTTGGGCTTCTCTCTTGGTAAAAAGGTAATAGACGTGTTCAAATGAGTCACATTGACAATAGAAATAAACATTTTGTGCTTGTGGGATGTATCATTACAATATTGTGTGGTGAATCAGCCTCAAAGGGGTTCTCAGAATGAGGTCAGTCCACACAAACAATTTGCTTCTCTCATGGGCTTCTGTCTGTGTTTATTGGCAACTCCAAAGAATATACCCTCGCAGGGGTTAATAGCAGGGAGGAAACACAGTCCACACAGGAAAATGCCAAACCCCCTGGCTTGCAATCATCAACTTAAAGTATTTTCGTACCTCAGGAAAGTCTGTATAATTGGCCTGACACACAGGCCTGGGACCCTACACTCTTTGTGTGGCCCCTGGTATTCTGCTGCCCAGGCAGCACAGTGTCTCCCCACCTCTCCAGAAAGCCATGACTGACTGGTCTCAGCTCCTTATGTGGAGACACACCCAGCTACCTCATTAGGGTCCAGCAGGTGTATCTTGGTGGAGTGGGAAGGCCCACCCAGTTCCTTCCATTGCCACTCGAGATCCCTGTAACCAAAAACAAAACTGGAGAGAAACAGTACACTTTTCTGGACTCCTTCCAGGATACACCATCAGACCATTTCACTGCTGGATATGGTCCCTTTACACAGTGACAGACAACCAGTCTGTCACAACTGGTTTAATATTAATTAATGCTGTATTTTATAGGGTTGAGTTATACATAAAGGTAAACCCCAAACATAAATACATAAAGGTAATAAATATATAAGATATAGAAATAAGCCCTGTCTGCAGCCTATGTTGAACCTGTTCTATGGAAATTTAAAAGGTCCCTCACAAATAACAAGAAGGAGACCTTGTAACAAACTCCTCATCCTGAACAAGTGACATTGAAAGTCACAAAATGCATTGATGTTTTACCTTGTTTGATTCACAACAAATAAATTGAAATAACGGGCACCTCAACTTGAGCACCATATACAAAACCACAACCAACCTGTTCTACTTTTACTTCTTTTTATTGCAGATGTCCTCCTGCATATACCATGTGACTGGACAGTGAAATTAAAAGAGCTCATTTATCTATCTGTTATTCTGGTCTTTCCACCAATAAGTATGTTGAGTGCAATATTTTCACCTGAATGGACCTTTGTGTGAGCCTCCTCTACTTAGTACAGCAGGGGCAAGTCTTATTTAGACACTTATAAATGTTTTTTTTGCATTTGCTTTTTTTACACTATTGTATTTCAAAGAATGCTTTCTAATGGACTTTATTACTGATGAGCTTGTTGTTAAACTAAATGAACTTTTGAGGTTAATGAATAGGACACAAACCCCAATGGGACACGCAAACGACAAAAACTGATAAGCTTACATTCTTGTTCAAATATTATTTGTATAATAGGAAATGTGGGCAACTCATCGAAATTAGGAAATAACCCCAATAGTGCACATGGACAAAAACTGATAGAAGTAGGCTTTCATTTTCTAATATTATTTTTTAAAAACTTCAATATAATAACAACCAACATTAGGGCACATACAGGAATAACAACCTCAGGTTTTCATTTGTTTAGTTGTACTTTGATAAGGGGGTGACAACCCTGGAATTTGTCTAATTAAAAGCCAAATAGGGGTACATCATGTATAGGCTCGCAGCCTGTAGTGCCACCGATAGACAGAGGCGTCGCTGTGGCCTCATTGACTGCGCAGTATTGGGAGCGAGGACGATCTTTCCTGCGGCGCGGGAGGCGGGGCATCTCGTTGTCCGCGCAGTTCTCCTCCCCCGGCGGCCATGGCAGTTCCCGGCATTCCCTATGAGCAGCGGCTACTCATCATGGCGGAGCCGCGGGAGAAGGCACTGCAGGACTACAGGAAGAAGCTGCTGGAGCACAAAGAGATAGATGGCCGGCTGAAGGAGTGTGAGTGGCGGGAATAATAGGGAGAGGAGATCGGAGGGGAGATGGAGGCGCCGTACAGCCGCATGTAATCAGCTGTGTCATGCCGGCTCCAGAGGAAGGCTAGGCCGCAGCGCCTGTCACTGGAGTCTCTCAACCCCTTGTCATCCCAAGCCCTACAGGGAGACATGGGACTCCTAGCCCAGCGCACCCAAGGAGCATGTGTTGCCCGTAGCAACCACCTGCCCTTTGTATGGGGCAGTTTCCCATAGCAACTAAGAATGAGTACTTTATTAAACTACTTTCTATGAGAAAGTCCACTTCTTGTGGACTGCTTGTCAAGGCCAAACATTTCCTATTTATGGCACGTCTCTGTTTAAATTTGTTTTTCTTTCTAATCGTGTCCCATATGTCAGGAAATCTAAGGAAATATCTCTGTCCCCCTGTGAAGATTTTTTCTGTTCTAGTGACAGCAGATTTTTCCTCAATGTTGTCCCCACAGCAGTATGGAGACACAGGCAGGCAATACAAACCCTAGTGGAGGTCCTATGGCCTTCAGTTTGTGATGTTTGTAATCTTCATCGGCCATGTTATTTTATTATCAGGCTGATACTGCTAGGAATGGCAGGTCAGGTTATATGCAAACCTACAATACAAACCCAATTTAACTAAAGCTTTGTTGCCCCTGTCAAGTTTTTAAATCTGGGGACCCCTAGGTTGGCTTTGTTCTATATGTCCGTGCTGGTCATGAATACTTTCTGTGATGTGACTCAGCAGTATGTACACACAGATCACTGGCTATCAGTGAAGGGGAAAAGTAATGACTTTCTCTGATCTATTAAGTCTTCTATTTCCATTCTTTGACTATATTAGTGGGGTCATCTTGTCTAACTAGCTTTTGTCTAGTAAGCTATGAATTCACATGTGTAAGTGTATGTGAAGAGATGATTTGTCCTGATCCCATGGACGTGCTGTCCTTTTATTCTACGCAATGAGCACATTCTATTCTCCCCTTCCACAAACTTCTAGATCTGACCGCTGTGTTCTGGCTGTAACATATCTGTAGCAATAAGTCTCCTTCTACTCGTCAGCCCCATAGACTTCTTGTTCCATTGTTCTGTTTTTTTTTTTTTTTCTTATTCGTAATTGAAAACTTGTACTCCTATTGTGCACCATACCTTTACTGTTGTATAAACATGGGTGCACATAACTTAGTGAGCTCCTCAAGTGAGTACCAGGAGATGTGTTTGGTACTCGCCCTATATGTAGCGTGGTTGTAATAAGTGCACTGGCTCCCTCACTGATCTCTGCTACTTGCATGGTACTTTCTGCTGCAGATGGACCTCCCTGTTCCTGATTGATCCTCCAGTTAGCTGTCTCCGTCACAGATCAATAGTTGCCTTTGGGCTAAATGTAACCCTGACAGTACAACACTGTTTGAACCCCCAGATCTCATACCTCAGTAGTCTCTTACATATGCCTACTCTGCCTTTCTACCTACAGATCTCCAACACCCTTAGAAGTCCAATTTGTTGGGGGTTGAAGGATGTCCCTTGTGAACACATGCCATTAAAAAAACAACACCGGCTTCCTTCTCACATCTCTCCCCTCTGGCTAGTACGCAGATGCAGTTAGTAAAGCTAGCCACACACGGTTCGATTTTGGTTCAATCGATGCTCGATTAGATACATTTTTAGATGAATTCATCTATTGAACGAAAATCGAGAAATGCCCACGTGGTACGATCAAAGATAATTGTTCGATGAAGGCAGAAAAATTGATAGAATTTTGATCAGACATGTTGGAAAATCATCGTCGATTGTGCCAAAATCGTTTTATAATCGTCGATGTTTGTGGTGTTTCTCCTGGATCGATTAGATTCGATATAATTACATAGACCACTTCAATCTGAACTTCAATTGTTTCCATACCAAAATCGACGATTTGAGCAATCTTTTTTATTCGAAATCTCACCACAATCGCCAACTCAATGTGGGGTGTATGTTGATGCAATTAAGATCGATTTTCAATTAGACAATTGAATTCCTCGATCTAATCGAGCATCGATTAAACCAAAAGTAAACCGTGTGTGGCTAGCTTAAGGGTATGTCTCCACTGCTTTGTGTTCTCCTTCAGGACCCCCTACGTTAAGTACAGTGCTTGGCTCTGGACGGAGCACTTTACCTGCCAGGCAGATCCTCTGTTGGATGCATTGGAGGATCAGCTGTGTGGGCAGGTAATGTGTATGTGCTCCGTCGGGACCCACTGTGTTAAGCGCACAATGTAGTGGAGACATAGCCTAGGAATAATAAAGGTATGCATAGTTTGTTTTTGGTCCTTTTTGCATACCAGAGTAGCACTTATGTGCTGCCCTGTGTATAAATGTACACCAAAGGCTAAACCTGTTCAAAAGACTCTAAAGTGTAATGACATTTGTTTTCAAATGTTGTACTGTTCTTATCAATTAAAAAAAAAAAAAAAATCCGATTTCCCTTTTGTGTCTAAGCAGTGATTGAATCTCCCAGGGGCTGTCCAGTATCGCACTCCTGGCTGTGTTAAGCTGGCCATACACATGCCGATAAGCGGCTGATTTTTAACCTGGCCGACGGGCGTGCGTGCTCACGCCGTCGGTCAGGTTAAAAATCGGTCGCCCCACTTCTCGGCCAGCCAGAGATCCGACATGTCGGAAAACCTCTGGCCGGCGCGAGCCAATGGGAGCCGATGCCATAAGCTACAATGAAGCGGCCGCTTCATTGTAGCTTATGGCCGGCACACAAAGGGTGCCCAGCCAACTGAAGCGCCCCAGAATGCAATGGGATTGTAAACGTGATGACGTCATCACGTTTACAATCCCGGAAGAAATCGGCGGCAGATGTCGGCGATGGTCGCCGTGTGTATGCCCAGCTTTATGAGATCTAGGATGTTTCCTTACTAAATAAAGTCTATATTTTTAATACATTGTTGTTTTTCCCTTTTTAATGACATCTGTTTTTAGTAAGAGAACAGTTAAAAGAACTCACCAAGCAGTATGAAAAGTCAGAGAATGATCTTAAGGCCCTGCAGAGTGTCGGACAGGTATGGTCGAACTTTTATTTCTATTGAATTTCTTTGGTGTAAGTTTTTCTCTGGTTTCTGACAATATCACACATATTAGAAATATTAAAATTTTGTTGCATGCAAATAACACATTTCTGTAAGCATAAAGCTTTATTTTCCCGATGTACCATTTTGAGTTTTTGCCTTGCTCTTTCAGATTGTTGGGGAAGTTCTTAAACAATTAACTGAAGAAAAATGTAAGTATAGCTGTAAGGAGCTTAGTTTTTGTCAGTTGATCTATAACTACTTAACTGAGAGAGGCTAATTACTGAGACAGAGCAGCTTTGGGCTTCAATCTCCTGCTGTCAGTAAGGGCTTGTGTCCACTTCTGCTTTTGCGCAGCCGGAGAAAAAGATGCAGAGAGGACACTTCTCGTTCATCAGAATGGGACAGTGTCCACCCTGCGTATTAGATCAATGAAGGTGTCTCCAAGACGCAAGAAAATGGGCACTGATTTTCCACGTCTTTCCCCTGTTACATCCATAGGTGTCCTAAGCAACGGACAAACTGCCCACAAGCAGTGGGGAATCCGCATGGCAAATGTGCCGGAGCATGCCTTGACTTCCAGCGGAGGGAATCTGCAGTGGACACCTGCCCAAACCTAAACCTTGTGAAATGTGTGTGTGTGTATATGTGTGTGTAATATATATATATATATATGTGTTATAAAAAAACACACTTCTCTGTGCCGTTCTAAGGTAATAAGAAAAATAATACTTGTTGACTTATTTACCCTTGAACATTTGTAGCTCGGGTGAGTGTCCAATTCCACCTACCCCCCAGGACAATTGTAGCTCGGGTCAGTTATGTTTGTGAAGCTCGTGTGTTTGCCAGGAAGTTTAACAATTCAGTCCAATTAAAGTCCAGGTCACAAAATAACATTAAGGCTCTGAAGGAAAATCTTTTATATATGAATCTTCTACTTATGATTGTGTTGTGCCATTCATTTTACACACATCTTTTTGTTTTGTTTAGTCATCGTCAAAGCAACAAATGGACCAAGATATGTTGTTGGCTGCCGTCGACAGGTATTTCTATTGTATTTTGCTGTACATTTCTTTGCAGATGGTATTTTAAAGTACCGTATTTTTCGGACCATAAGACGCACTTTTTCACCCCCAAAATTGGGGGG
>CM070043.1:22534376-22551521 GCA_036250615.1 Ptychadena robeensis | reverse complement strand
CGTCTTATGGTCGCGCCAATGGTTTCCCACCAGCTCTCCCGAGCTGACAGATGCAGTCACAGCCAGAACCCTCATCTGTACTGTACTGTTTCTACCACCAGTAGCTGCCTGTAACTGCGATCGGGGATTTCTTTTCCCAACTGATTTGAATCTTTTTCCGATTTTCTTGCTCTAAAAACTGGGTGTGTCTTATGGTCCAGTGCGCCTTATAATCTGAAAAATACAGTAGATGAAGGGAAGGGTTATTTCAACAATTGGGTATGTGAAGCACTGAATCATAAAATCACACATAGTGATAAATATTTATACAGCATTTTAGGTCTATATGGCAAATTATATCTATATATATATATATATATATATATATATATAATATATATATTCTGCTCTCTTGTTCATATTTGCTTTTGGCGTTCTTTTTAGATTTCAGTCTTCATTAAAGCAGAACATCTTTTTCTTAGAATATTTGCTCTTATATTTGCTTTTTGGTCTGTTTTTCAGATACTTAGTGCTGGATATTGCAGACAACCCTATTGAAAACATAATACGTTTTTTTGCTATGGTAAGGGTGTCTTTCTTTCACTGCAAGGGGGTGTTAACAACAGCATGTTATCTACATTGCTTTCTCTACAACTACTTAGGCATACTTGGCTGTGTTCTGATTGGCAGCCACTCCTGTTTTGGATCTGGATTTTATAATGCAATTGTCAAAGTTTGGGATCATCATTAGTGATGGTGGCAAAGTTTAACTCCTCATCCCACAGGTGGCACAGTACAGCCAATCATGTTACATTTATATAACAAAAAACATGGGGTTCTCCCTCCAAGAGCATAAAATACCCCCCTGCTGGCATACGGTCTGGTATGCTCTAGAAAAGGGGGACCACAAACAGTGTGGTCCCCCTTTTTCTTCCCCCTTTTTTGCGTTTAGAGCAAACCAGACCCCTTCTGACAAGCCTGGAAGAACAGGAAAGGGGGGCACCTACCCTGTCCAACCACAGCCCATGCCATCAATGAGGGAAAAGACCCCATCATTAAGTAAGGGGGGCGCTTGCCCACAACCATGGTGTTATGGGAGTGCATGGGGGAGGCTTATTGGGTAGCCGGGGTTCCCCTTTAACAAGAGATCCCCTGGATCCCGCTTACCAGTTTACAGGAAGTTCGAATGTAGTTCCTAAAAATAGGAGACCACACTACCATTCCACATACCTTGCTGCACAGTGTATATTTCACCATTGTAAATCCATTTCTTCCTATGAAGCGGGTTCTCTTCCCTAAAGCTTTAGTGACAATCTTTGTCCCTCGCTGGTCTGACTAAATTAAACTTTAGATACAATCTGGCCAGTGGTTCCCAAGGTATGTGCGCATGCAGGGGGTCCCCATATGAGGACATCGCACATGCACAGATACTGTGGGAATCACTCACCTTCATTTCCTTGTGCTTTCCAAACCTAACCTCCTTTTTCGTGATTCATTGTAATAATAGTCAATGTAACCTGTGAGTGTTGCATAGGAAAACTGCTGTGATGTTCTCAAGAAGCCTGTATACAGCACCACACACCATGTTGCACTTGTTAGACGGTGTGGTCTGCAGGTAAGTGTTAGAAAACTGTGTAAAAATGAGGTCTCGCTTTGGTACAGCAGCAAATTGTGTGATGTGTCATAAAGATGTAAAGACAAATATTAATAAGGACGTATTCTCCTCATTTGACAATTAAAGTTTTGACTATTTTGTTTCTAATAACAGAGAGAGGTGTATATGGCTGCAAAGCGGCAGTGTCATTTAATATCTTTCTTCTCTCTGCAGTCGAAGGAGTTCATTGATGGATGTTTACAGAGTGGTGGTAAGAACTTGGTCATTTCTCATTTTTATTGGCAGCTACAAGAAGCTACAAACAACATGAATAAAAGATGTGTACTGAGAGAAGTGTGGAGTCTGGCTTTACCATAGTTTCTGCTATTTCTTACTTGAACAAAGTTTGAGTTTAGTAAAATAAGTTCTCACCAGTCTCTACTGATTGGATAGGCTGCATTCTCAGTGATGTCACTGGTCTCTAGTGATTGGATAGGCTGCATTCTCGGTGATGTCACTGGTCTTTAGTGATTGGATAGGCTGTATTCTCAGTGATGTCACCGGTCTCTAGTGATTGGATAGAATGTATTCTTGGTGATGTCACTGGTCTCTAGTGATTGGATAGGCTGCATTCTTGGTGATGTCACTGGTCTTTAGTGATTGGATAGGCTGTATTCTCAGTGATGTCACCGGTCTCTAGTGATTGGATAGACTGTATTCTTGGTGATGTCACCAGTCTCTACTGATTGGATAGGCTGCATTCTTAGTGATGTCACTGGTCTCTAGTGATTGGATAGGCTGCATTCTCAGTGATGTCACCGGTCTCTACTGATTGGATAGACTGTATTCTCGGTGATGTCACTAGTCTCTAGTGAATAAAAAGTCTCATTCTCACTAAATTGTCTAATAACTAAAAAAATTTTCTTTTATTGTAGGAAAAGTGCTCATCCATGGCAATGCAGGGATTTCCCGGAGTGCTGCCTTGGTTATTGCATATATAATGGAAACTTTTGGAATAAAATACAGGTGAGCTTGTCTTTTGTCTGTAGTATTCCCTATTCCATTCCGCTGATAAATCCTGGCTCTGATGTTTCATAAACCATTTCCAAAAACTAAAGGGCCAGTTGAGGTTTTTTCACTAGCTGAGAGGGACAGGGCTTTGTATTTTGAGTTTGCTGAATAAAGATCTAAATCCTGACTTGGCCTATGATCCAGTGGCTCCAAAGGGAATACACCAGCAAATGTAAGTGTTACAAGAGCCACTATTGTTGGCTTATTTACTTGTGACCCTTACAGGTTGGCTGTAAGATGCAATAGTGTTTGGGCAACACAATTCTATATGATCACTGTGGAATACCTAAGATGACGAACCTGCACAATTTCTTAACCTCCTGGGCGTTACGCCCAAAGCCAGTACGGGTGCAGTTTTATCAAACTGCACCTGTGCTGGGATCGGGTGCAATCACCGACGGGGGGTCAGCGCCATAGACCTCCATGTAAATGGAGTGGGCGTCGCTTTCCCCAGCACACAACGCTGGTGTCTAATTGAGCTGAGAATCATGGCGGAGTACAGTGAACGTGAAAGCCCGTAACGCCCAGGAGGTTAAAAAGAAAAAAAAAAGTGATGTCTACACTGGAAAATTTCTCTGAGGAAGTTGAGCCTTACGCCCTCCGCTCATACATAGATCCAGGACGATCGATATCCATGCCGTGTTTTCCATTTGAACATCATAAAAATAAAATTAATATAAGCTGTATTCATGACATGCCTTATTTGATGTGTGATACAGTTGGGATAAATACTCTCATTCTCTCTTTTAAAAAGGGATGCTTTTACATATGTGCAAGAAAGAAGGTTCTGCATTAATCCCAATGCTGGATTTGTTCACCAACTTCAGGTATAAAAGTTTTTTTTTGTTTGTTTGTTGAGGAAGGGCTCTGCTCGACCCCTCCACCTCCATGTCCAGCAGACTTTGGATCTTTGGTGTTTTCAGGGCTAATTTTATCCTTTATTTTTCTGCAGGAATATGAAGCCATCTATCTAGCAAAATTGACCATTAAAATGATGTCACCTCTGCAATTAGGAAGAAATTTTTCTATACAATCTGGTGCTACAGGTGAGTGTCATTCTGATTTCTACGTCCTACATAAAGGCCTCATTGTGATCAGTCGGCTTTAAGCATTCAAAGCCGCTCCTTTGATAAAGGTAGTGCTTTTGCCTTGGTTGCTCAGTGTCCATCCACATTTTTAAAGCAGAATTCAGTTAATTAAGGTATAGTTAAATATGTGAAAGGCTATATATATATATATATATATATATATATATATATATATATATATATATATATATATATATATATATATATATATATATATATAGTTATAGTTGAAGGACAATAAAAAAGCATTTTCTCCCCGTTTATTTGCCACCCATGTAAATTGGTGCTTTCTAATTGATGAACATCTAGCATGTTACACAGCATTCTGTAATAGCCGATTACAACCACTGTTTCCTATGGGGGAGGACCCATGCTGCCCTTGCACCCTCCCCTATCTCTATAACACAATAATAACTGTGTATACAGTGCTTTTTCATTCTGTATATTTAATTTTAAAGATCATTTGCAGCTTGCATGTACATGCGTTAAGGCCCCCATACACCTTACAATCTTTCCCTACAATTTCTGTACAATCAATTTTGTTCTACCAAAACCATGTAATATGAGGACCTTTCTAAACCTTCTAATCACTATGCATTTTATCAGGGAGGCCACTATACTCAACAGTTGTTGGTAGATCTAATGGAAATCGTATGGATCGATCTTAAGGTGTATGGCGGGGCTTTAGTTAGGCAAAATATAGGCATTTTTTCCTTTACATTATCTATTATCATTATATTGTTGGGGATCATGGTGAAATACAAGCAAATCACCACTTGTGAAAGTGCCTTTCTAGCCGCATTCAATTTGCATGTAGACAATCATCAATAATATGGACACCTGACATTGCCATCTGAGCGGCGGTTGTACATATTGTGCAGGCATTCAACAGGTGGTTGTGCAATAATCGCAACCACCCGCATGTTATCCTTGTGGGCAACTGCCTGTAAATTGCCCGCGGCTTCCCAGTGGTCAGACACCGCAACCTTATTTGATGGGAGCCTATCCACCTACATACAATAAAAGGTTAACCTGGAGTTCATCATCCTTTTATAATCTAATCCTATATTACTATTCTGCTTGTTCATTCAGCAAGCCTGAAAAGAACTCTTGATGAGGAGGATGAACTTGGGAATATGCAGGTGGCGGCAGCTCACGACTCGTAAACCCTAAAGACTCCGACTACAATCGACTCATTACGGCCATGTTCTTGTCCAGGTGCTGCTGTTGTGCTTTATATCAACAATAACGGGACTTGTCCATGGATAAGCAGATGCCACCGATTGTTTTACTGCTTTTTACACAGCTGTTTTACTAAAGAAGAAAAGTTTTTTTCCGTTTGGACGTGCAACTTGGTATTACTGCAATAACGCACTTTTCATACTTGAAGTTTTTTTTTGTATGATATTAATGAAATGCAACTGATGGAAAGGAAATCTGTTTCTATAATGATTAATTTATAAAAGAGATTAAAAAAAAAAGGCTTTAGTATTAAAACGTTTGCTAGACTTGCGTTTTTTTGTAAATACATTTTTATAGGTTTAGAAGTTTAAGACATTTTTAAACTAACCGGATTCTATACAAGTAAAAGTAAAAAAAAAAAAATCTGCTACTTGAGCATTGAGTCAGATTGTATACTATTGAATAACCTTGTGTAATCACAATTCTTTTTATTCTGCAGTTTCTATTGTGGCGTTGGCCTAAAGATTGTTCCTAACTGATTGCTCTGATGTTTTTCAAATAAACAGACTGTAAATTAATTAAGCGTTCCCAGATTCTTGTGATCTGTAAACTGTGTTTTAGCAGCAGGTACTTGGATGGGGGGGGGGTCCTGAGATACAAAAAGCAAGATATACCGTGTTTGCCTGGAAATAAGACAGTGTCTTATATAAATTTTTGCTCCCCAAGATGCCCTACATCTTATTTTTGGGGGATGTCTTTTTTCCATGAAGAAGAATACGGCAGTGGAGGTATCGCTTAAACACAGGGGATATCATAATGGCACAGGAGACTCAATGGGGGGGATTACCATTTAAGTTGATTGCCTCCTCTGATTTCCCCCCCCCCCTCCCACCTGTCCAGAGTTACAGTACCGTATTGTCGGGGTGCCTTATTTTGGGGGGGATGCCATATATTTTTAATACAATTTTTTTTTTATGAACTTTCCTGGTCTAATTAGTTTCCTGTGCACAATTATGCAAGTTCTATCTCCCTTGTTCCTATTACAAGGCTCTTGGTCCAGCCCCTCTGTCCAACTAAACCCATTGTGGCCCATCAGTCAAAAAGTTTGCCCTTGCCTGGACTAAACTGTCAAATTATTATATTCAGGTTTGAAGTGGTGAAGTTGTTTTCCCTGTTAATAAGTTTTCTCCTAAATTGTCATAATCGGCGTTGCTGGGAGTGTAAATAGGAGTTGCCCTCAGAACACGAATATGACACTTTTCATCCGGTAAGGGAAGATTTTCCATACATTGAAAAGATATCCTCACTTCCTGTTGTTCAGGACAGAGAGGAGAAAAAAATAATTTTCATAAATGACAAGGTTGTAGAAACGCAATGTATTTAATTACCATCATTTTTGCACCATAAGATGCACCTTTTTGGCCGTGGGTGGTCACGCGTTTACTCCATGCTGGCGCAAAAAGCTCATCTTCCATTTGTAGTTCATTGTTTATGTCAACAGAGCACCCCTGACAAACAAGGGTAGAGCTGTCTATGAGCTGGGCTGCTTGACCTCAACTCGCATGCAGTTGATACAGATACAGATGAAGTTGCCCAGCTTGCATACAGCTTCCTGGCCTCCTTAACTCCTGCTCTGCCAGTAGGAGCACAGAGCTCTGGCCAGCAGAGTGGGAGAAAGCCGAAGTATTGTTCGGCTATCAGACACTTTGATGTATAGGGTGTGTCCTATACATCAGAGTGCCATAGGGTCTGAAAAATACGGTAAATCTCTTCTCACTACTTTATCTAGAATGGACAGACGCTTCAATAGATACAATAGATTTCTACAGTATCCATTTTAATGTGTGACAGGACAATCTAGTTTAGTGTTACTCCATCCCCCATCTCCCTATTAGATATATGAAAGTCTCCTATCTTATATATAAAAAAAAAAAAAGTCTTCAACATTAAAAATAGAAATCACATAGTGTGTATTATGTCTACTCCAGAAGTAAATGTAATGGCACCCCATATGTGTTTATGTATGTGACTGCCATTATATAATGTAGAGTGAAATGTGCACCGTTGCAAAATTAAGCAAATGTTTACTTAAAAATTCACCATTTTATTGCATCTTAAATATATATCCAATAATTTAAATCCACTAAAAGAGAAAAAACTAGAGTGACTTTGATATTTAGGAACCTTGTACCAAGATTTTTAGGGGACATTCATAAATATTGCACAGTATTTGACCATGTTTATTGGTTTGCTTGATAACAAAATATCAAGTTGAGTGGACATTGTAACCATCTAGAATAGTTGATAAAGGAAAATCTTGTAGTGCTCACCAAGCCTTGGTAGCTGCATTGCTTTTATTTATCCTGCTTTTTTTTCACCTAATGATGAATGACTCCTCTACATGGATGTTTTCAGGCGTTCGCTCGAAAAAGATGTTATATAAAACAACCCCTGAGCGCCTGGACCATTGTACGTGCTCGCGGTCAGTTGCTTTCCAGAAGGCTGCAGTGTGTCCACCCAAAAAAAGACCATGTAAACAGAGATTAAAGGTGGCCATGAATAGCTGTGATGGTGTTTGATCTTTGGAAGACCAGCACATCCAGATAATTGCACAAAACCTTGTATTCCTACTGAAAACCAGAATAAATGTGTTTCTGGGTTCATTGACTTTTAATGAATTCTGATCATGATACAGGTTCCAGTTATTTGGTTTCTACATCCATTCAGGGAGAGAATCAATCCCTAAGTGCAGACGTGATCTTCCAGCGTTCGGATGGAGCTTGCTCGTCCCCATCTGTAGCGCCCGTCTCCCTGAGATCTCAGGGAACATAGACCCATGTTGATAATTAGAATTTCTAATTAGAACACTCCCCAGTCTCTCCTGCCAAATACAGCCCAGGAACATCTTGCATGTGGACTCAGCAGCTGGGTTTCCACAAAATCAGTCATTTGGTATATTTGAAATCTAGTCTATTTAAATAAGTGATGTTTCAATATCATAGCTGTTTCTTGATAAAGCCGTGGTGAAACATGTAGAAATAGAAACTGAGAATTGTAACTGTAAGGAAAAAAATACTGGAACATGTGGTCTGAATTCATTGAAATGTTTTTTTTTTATTTATAATAAAATATTTTAAATGTATTAATGTTGTAAAGGTCAATGTACCTAGAAACCCAAGGCTTTGTACAATTATAAAGATAAGTCCCCTAAACCGAACAAACAAGATGTTGCGACCAGCACATCCAATATAAAGGTTTGTTAAATATACACATAACAATCCGTATAAAAGTTGGATTCAGGTAGAGATTAAAAAAAAAATTATTTAAGTCTAGTATGTAATTTGGCGTATTTAGCTCG
Organism: Ptychadena robeensis; assembly: GCA_036250615.1. Lineage (NCBI taxonomy): Eukaryota > Metazoa > Chordata > Amphibia > Anura > Ptychadenidae > Ptychadena > Ptychadena robeensis. Next base: position 22,543,249 of record CM070043.1, on the reverse strand, counting down.
AGGGGGGCGCAGGTGTGCTAGCTTAGGGAACTGATTGGCCTAGGAAAGGCCCTGCTGGGGCCTTGGTTTGTCAGTACTAAACATGCTGGCACAAGGAATGAAAGTGATTTTTTTTGTGTAGCCGTTTTCCCATATGTAAACTGTTGACAGATGAGTAATGTCTATGTAATGTAAAAATTTTTTTATTTCTTTTTCAAGCTTAGATTCGCATTAAGCACCCAATCAGCAGATTTATCAGGTAAAGGGCCTGGATAATTGTACTGCCAGTCAGAGGACATAAAAATGTTCTAAGTTTGAAGAAATAGAATTAAGATGACCCTTCAGAGTGATCCTAAAACAAGGGTATATTATACCATGATTCTGTCTCTCAAACGTGGCCAGTTTTCAGGACCCTACAAATCACATACACATGACACCATCACTAATGGAAAGGTGCAGTACTGTGACCCCCACCTAAAAACAGAATGCCAGTGAAGCCTCTGTAAAGCAAACATTCTTTAATGTAAACAGCCTAGAATGTTCAGGCATTGAAATCTGTACAGAACCCAAAAGAATAAACCACAAAATTAAAACAGAATTACAGAAAATTTCTAATAAGTTCACAAAATTCAAACTTGTTCACAACTGGAATACAGACGCCATTGGTACACTATTAATGCTCGGTAAGAGGTCATACCCATTACTACAAAGTGATTTCCTACAGCAGAGAGGCGTAATCTTTAAACAGAGAACGTCCCTCTTCCTGTAGATTAGACAGTACTGCCACAATTCTGATGGCACTGCCAATACAATAGTTCTGGATAACACAGACTAGATAGTCCTCCCCCCTAGTCATTTGGGAAGCCCTGACAGTCATCCTCCCTCATAAATAACACAAGATGTAAACAAATATACTGGATGACACAGACAAAACAGGGGAGTGCTTCCTTCCCAGTTCCTGCTATCATACAGTTTGAAAGTAGACCATGTGATAACTTTGTAAAATATATTTATTTTACAAATGCAAAGAGGGAGATGTTTTCTGTATTAACCCTCTAAGCGCTGCACATGGCACGCTCTGATGAAAGGAAATTCTCCTTACTTTGTATGTTGCATTTTCCTTTTGCATCTATGCAAGAAAGTGAGGTTAAATCTTACCAATGGAATTCAACTTAAAAAAAAATGTAAAATAGTTTAAATAAATCATTCCAGTGGTGAAACAATTTGTATTTTTCTGATCCTATTTTGTAATAATTAATCCTGTAGCATTATTTACAAGATTTTTTTTAACAAATGACATTTTCTTTTAAATAGTGTTTTAAAAATATCATGTTATTTACACGTTTTATTACAGCGATGTGCCCAGGTGTCCCCAGACCAGTCTCTATGAAGGCAATCGTCTCTCTAACTCGCTTTGGTAAAGATTTCAGTGGAATTTCAGTCAAAGAATCGACATTGCATGTAGGTCTCATCTGACGAGCTGTAGCCGAACTTTTCATAAAAGGCCACGTTTCTGGGCTTGCACTCCAGCGTCACTTTGTAACAGTCAAGCTTTTTGCTTAGTAACGTAAGTACAGATACCAATCTGGAAATAAGAGAAATCAAGTTTTAATGACACAATAAAAACAAACTAGTGGGGGCAGTCAGAGAGACAGCTGCTTGGTGCCAATCAAATTCTACTGCTGCTGGCTTTGAATGGCATCTCATTAAATCCGATCTACTCAGATTCCTCTTTACTCCAGCAGTTAAGCAGGGAACACATGTATACATACTGTATGTACATAAACAAATCAAACGCGGGACCAATCAATCCTGCTCGAAAATAGGGATTTTGGACATGACCGTAAACCACGGTCGATGTGCATTGCTTTGCCTGGGGACTGCAAAGTCTCCATGGAAAGCATCGTTGGAGCCAGATGCCGCGGCCACAGCTCCTGCGATATTGGGAAGCAGCGCAATTATCATTGCGCTGCTGCAGGGAACCTTAAACGGCTCCTACATTCTTCCAAGGACTTACCACATCTCTACTCAACAAAGCAGAGTATTACATTTGCCTTTATTAGCAATGCGGCATATGCTTCTTCTGCCTTACATTGCACTCACAAATTACTTTACCCTACAAAAAAATTATTTATAAATAACAGTTAGTTCCCACCTTCAAACAGACTCTTAGGTGATCTCAGAATTTCTTTTTTTAACAAAAAAAATGAAATCACTATTACAAAGAAATACTACTGGAACTGGAAGCTGTATACTATATTTACATCTAGGAATGGGATTTTACTTACAATTTTCCCAGCTGTTTCCCTCTACATTCATCGCTCACGACTACCTCTTCTATTCGACCTCTCTGAGGAAAGAGAAAAAAACTCGTCAGTTGAGGCCAAAATTATCATAAAATAATCATGAAGAACAAATGTTAGATTTTTGTATTGTATTTGTTTCCAAAATAACAATGTCCAAAGAAATCTGCTTAGGTCATCACAGGGTCTTCCCACAACACAATGACCCAATGCATACATTGAAGTTAGTCCAACCGTTCTTCAAGTATACTAAAACCAAGATGCTGGAGTGGGCGGCACAGAGCCCAGGCCTCAATCCTATTGAAAATCTGTGGTGGAGCTCATGAAATTTGGAGCAGCTAAAACAATGCAAGAATGGGCCAGAATCCCTGAGGAGACCTGTGCCAACCTAGTAAAGAACTACTCTAAAGCCGGCCATAGACGTCCCGATCTATGGCCGACATTTAGCAGACTCTTCAGAGCGTGGTGACGTCACCACGCTGTGAGCAGTCTGCTACAGAACGGACAGGAATCCTGTGTGTTCCACTAACACACGGGACTCCTGTCAGACTGTAGCCAATTAACGTGGTAGGGGAGGAGACTTCCCCTCCGAGTTAACAGCCTGCAGCACAGTCTGGCAGGAAAAAAAAACAGCAGGACGGATCCGTGTACGATCCGACCTGCCGGCTTTTTTTCTACAAAACTCAAGGTGGGCGCCCTCATAGTTGCGGCCGACCAACCTTTATGTGCTTGGCGGGAGCGAGCACGCAGGTTGGTCTGCTACAACTATGGCCGGGAATCGGCCCGTCTATCGGGGGCTTAAGAGATTGTTGTGGCTCAGAAAAGGTAGACTATTGATTATTTATGGCCAAGCGGCTTAGATTTTTGAATGTCTCATATTGCCGTTCCTTGTTTAAACTTGGTGTATCATTATGTGGACATAGTTTTTATAGTATGTTTGTTTCCAAAATAACAAACACTTGTTGTTAATGGTCATTTTCAAGGAGAAATCAAGAGTGTTGTCTAATTTCCTGTTGGTCTAAACTGTACATTTGATCTTTAGAAATGACAACTTGTACAGTATTTATTACTTACAAAATATATAAAGCTTACAGGAACAGGTAACAGGAATGTTTCTCAACAAAGGGAAAAGGAAGATTTTATTCTTTAAAATAGAGCCAGGATATGGAGCCAAATGGAAACAACACTCAACAACTCCTCGAGTATAAATGTAAAAGCTATGTGTGAAAAACTGGCCACATACCTTTGAACATCCATGTATAAATTTATGCTCTACGATTAAGGTTGCCGTCGCTACGATCTGCCCAAGATTCATATCCTCCACCACGGTCACAAAATAGTCTCCTGTCTTCTTAATGTGATCAAATTTTTCTAGCAATGAAAAGACAATCTGTTTTAATGTGGTTTCTCTACAATAGGGAGATCCTAACGGAGACACAATGGTGTAATTGGTAGTATTACAGTAACATAGATTCCAAAAAACTTGCCATTAGACAACCAGCATGAGGCACAAGCACTCAACTGATTGGGGACTGAGGGATCTACTGTGAATGTAAGGAATTAAGCAGGGCACAGACATTTGAGCGCCCTGCATGCTCACGGCCATCTATCTGGCCCATATCAAATGCGGCTATCCCTGTTTTCCAGTGGGACCAATCAATCCTGCTCGAAAACAGGGATATTGGACATGACCGTTAAATCACAGTTGATGTCCTTTGGTTTGCATGGGGACCGGGGGACCTGGATAACACAGCACTGCTGCAACTTCAGCTCCCTCGAATGGCACATATATTAAGCTGTGTGTTCCCGGTTTCAGTGCCTCACAGCAAAACCTTTCATGGACCACCCAGACCCTGCAATGTCAACATGCTGGTCTAAATAGCTGAGAAAGGTAGAAGCAAAAAGCAGAATTTAAACAGGGACCTGGAGATATGTTTTACAAACATTTAAAAACATTCAGCACAGTACTAATAGAACATCTGATCTCACATATAGAATTGTGTACTTTTCCCAGAGTTTGGCTTTAATGTGCTGATTAGATGTGTATTTCAGTTCTGTTACAATCTCCACCATCACAAGGCTTTACTTACTGATAAAATCTTCTGCTGACACATCCCCTACTTTGGTCAGTTGTCCTAATACCTTGTAAAAACCTAAAAGAAAATGAAAGGTTTTATTGGCAGAGTCATACCTTCTGGCACAACAGACTGGCATTCAAGAAGAACGACGTTCAATTTATTATAACTTCTATTATAATTTTAAAGTAGCCGGGTAAGGAAGGTGTAATTGGCCTATAGCCTGATTTTAGGCTGGACTGGACCAACAGTTAAAGATACATCGACAGAGTAAACACAACATACAAAAAAAAGTTTGAAGACTTCAAGGTGAAGTTTAATGTGCTGGTATTTTCTCAGATCGCTCAGACCCTTTTTTAACATAAAGAAATGATGAAACTTAACGCTGCTGACTTTCTTTATAGACATTATTTTATATCCTTCTTACAATGCATCTGTGGTTTTCTATGCAATGCAGCTGGTGGAAGGGCTAGCCTGGAGCTCAATCTAGCCGGAAGGTACTAACCTGGCCGACAATCCCCCTTTGGTGACCCCAAGGAGAACATATGGATGTGTTTTGAACAGTACAGTTCAGGTGGACGTGTTCAGTTAGAATTAGATTCACCAATCCTATTACCAGCTGCCACAATCTGATTGGTCTTGCACACCATTGCCTGTTATAGCCTCTGTGTGCCATTGTGTTGGCTTACAATCTGCTCACCAATCTGTTTTTGTTGCAGTGATCCGGCCTGATTTCAGATACTGCTTCAACTTTCCTTGCCCTAACTTTGGATTGTCTCTGACCAGGTCTCCTGCCTTATCCACCCATACCGTACTTTCTTGGACTGATGTTTGTAAATGACCCTTGGCTTGTTTTCTGGATTTCCCAATAAAGCCTGTTACCTGGATATCTAGTGTTGGTAATGATTGTGTACCCAAGCACAGGGTCTGGGTCCTGTCACCATGCATCTTCCATTTGGCCCTGAATTGTGATATCTCTGTTTTTAACCCTGTGGGCGTTACCAGCTTTTCACGCCATTTTAAATGGCATGAAAAGCTGTTTTCCCCGCAATCGCGGCGGAGTACACTAGATATGCAGGTACTCTGCCATGCTTGTCGGCTTTTCGCCCAGCCCTCTACACACCGCCGTTGTCAAATAGACACCGGCGGTGTGTGGAGAGGAGAGCGGCGCCCCCTCCATTATTTAGTAAGAGGGATTTTACATGGGTGTCAGAAAGCACTGCGTTACCAGTGCCCAGACGCACAGAAAACTAAAAAGCCAGGAAGATGCACCAGGCAAGACAGAATAGGTGCTTTCTGGAAAGTGTGCATGTAAATACTGCCTTAGGCATTCCAACATAACCTTTCTTCATGCAAAAACTACATATGCTAGAGCATTTCATTCTTGAAAAATTCGGCTTATATTTGAGCATATACTGTAACTGAGTATATGCCCCCTTATTTAGCTGCCAGGCCAGCTCATTCCAGCTGAAAAAACTCATGACACCACAATACCTGGTGTTTAGATTTATCTTGCAATACAGTCCCAATGAACGGTATTGTAATGGAGATAGTTGTTATGGCATCTGCACTGCATGTGTAAATGTGTTCAAAATCAATGGTTTTTGTTTTGCAACCTACAGTAAAAGGAGACGAATTTGCTTATTTTTATTCCTCCAGCTGTTTACTGACCTCGGTTCAAATCGGCAGTGCACAGGGGCCTCAGGACCAGCGACTCTCCAGGGTTCCGCAGTGAGATGGGGGGACTGAATGACACTGTATTCTGACTCCAATCAATCTCTTCCAGTAACTGGGGGTCAAACAGGGGGGTTTCATCTGGGATCATGATTAACGGAGCAGAGCTTCTGCAATGAGAGCGACAGATGAGATCAAAAGTTACATTCATAGGCAAACAAGCTGTGTACATACAAAATGACTTTTGATCTGGTTTGGAAATTGTAATATTTCCTCCAAATGTGAAAAGAAAGCATAGCAATACTGAATACAAGTTCCTGTACAGCCAACCCTCTCTGTGATGAGGACTATGAATAGCAATGACATACAGGGCAGGTGACACTGGTAATCTACTGAGATTTGAACTTTATAATATCCATACGTCCTCCTCTGCTTAACAAGAGACTCTGAACCCAGAAAATGTAATAAAGCTTTAGGTTCCGGCCTTGGACCCTCCCTCGCGATTAAAGGGAGATAATACAAGAATATACCAGCAATTTAATATACCCAGAGTGTTTTGTGAATGATCACACTACAAGGCTAAAGGGTGTATTTTTATATTTGCCCTGGAGAGATTCTCTACCATGACAGCATGTGCCCAGGGTGGGTCCTGGATCGTCACTCTATTTGTAATGTGTTCCATACAAATGCAATGTCCCGACTTCCTTCTGTGCGACAGACATTCCAACAAACACGTCTGACCGGATTCTGAGACATTTCAGCCCGACTGTTTTTTTTAAATGAGAAAATGTACTATAGCGGAGTAAACATGGCTGATCAGATGCAGTCCGTCAGCAGCATTTCCACAGCTTTTATTCTGTTTCTGGATCTCATAGTTTTGTGACCTGCAGGTGATCCTGACAGTGACACGATGTCCAGAAAAAGGGGCAAACATTTGAAAAATAACTGTTGCAGATGTAAGAGTAACTACTAGGGCATAACTTGTCGACTAGTTGAGGTCACAGGGACAGTTGACTAATTCACTTCACTTCGCATGCCAGTTGGTGCACACACATAGAGAACCGCCAACCTGCAGGGTGACCGGCATTATCCCCTAGAGGCTGTGAATCAGAATGCAGCTCGGGGTGATAAAACTTACTGACCTCATAATCTCGACGGGTGAAAACTTAGCTGGCAGCGCCATCTTGTGGATCTTCTGTTCATTTTTTATAGAGGTGGTGGGATTTAATTTTGACTATTACACTATCCGATTTTGTTAGTTAATTAACCTATTTACCTCTTTTGTTACAGAAATCTGGTCTCAGTGGACCACCACAGAGGTGACCATTTTGAATTCCGCTTTTGCCACAGACAACTGGGTTGAATCAGACCACCAGGGGTATTACCGTATTTTTCGTACTATAAGACACACACAGTTTTTAGGGCAGGAAAACCAGAAAAAAAAGGATTTAATATGTTTTCACATCTATTGGGTTAATTCAATGAATGCAATATTCAATTCAGCCAGTAGGTGTCACTAGCAGCAGTACACTGTCAGCACAACGTATTCTTCCTCACTGATTGGCAGGACGAGAAGGGGGGCAGACATCTGCAGAGAGTCTCCTCTCAGTCTCTGCTCTCCTCTCCGGCTGGCTGTTCCTGTGTCCGTGGGAGCTGCAGAGTGATAGCAGTTTCCACAGATGAAGAAAGGGAAAGATGCCAGTTCATCTATCTCTCTCTTCATTGCCTATAGCAGGAGGGCTCTGAGCTCTGCTGGCAATTATACAGTACAGATGGGAGAGCCGGACACTAGCCGGCATTTCACATCCGACAGCTCCTCTAGCTCCCTGGCTAATATCCCTGCCAAGGTGCGACCAACGGCAGCCGAGCACTTAGACCATAGTGCGTCTTATGGTGCAAAAAATACGGTAAGCCCTCTCTTTTTCAGAAGCATGCAAGCCAGCTAATTTGGCATATTGTTTTTATAATGATAATGTGCTATTTTGTGAACCAGTGGACTTATTCTGTGTGTCTTGGCTGCCGCAGTTTAAACTGTACTCACTTGTGTTTTGCGTTTACCAGGAAATTTAAGGTATTAACGTCATCACATAAGCATCCCGGAGCATATCGGGACAGGTCTGCCTGCACACCATCGGGGTGTGTATGGCAGCCTTTATTCTCTCTTTGTTTTATTGTCTTGCTGATTGTTAATGTTACAAAGTTGTTGTTTTTTTATGGACACTTGTGTTCCTTAACTGTCTGTGATCTGTGATGACGTCATCACGACTAGTCTACTCAACCTCAGTGACTGGTGACTCGACTTTATAAAAATCGAATCATTAATGCACTAGTAACTACCGTACTTTGATGATGATGATGATATTAAGTCTGAATCCACTCTGTGGTCTGTTTCCTACAATCTGCTACAGATCAGTGGATAAGGAAGTAAATGTCCCTTTCATATATTTACCAAGAAGACGTCAGCATGTCACACCCTTGTTACAAACAGGATTATGTCCTGTAGGGTGACGAGTCACCACCTCCACCTCATTCCGGATACATGCCACATGTATAATGACACGCCATAAAGAGCAATATAAGAGTAGCATGAGCAACATCAGACAGGTGCCGAGTGTAAACCAATAACTGGCAAGTCAACACATTGATTTTAGCGAAAGAGCTGCACTACTAAGAAGCCATTTAAATATATATATGTAAAGGTAATGCACATATAGAGCATCCACTTGCATATTTAATTGTTTGTTCAGTATACAAAACACAAATTTTTCAAGCACTATAAATGTATTGTAAAGCAGGCCATACACTCTGAGATAAAAATTAGGATCCATTAAAACCGACCAAT
>CM070043.1:22468163-22495844 GCA_036250615.1 Ptychadena robeensis | reverse complement strand
GTAATATGTCCATGTAATGTATGTGGGGGATTTTTTTTTGAGTTTACTTCTGCTTTAAGCTAAAATAGAGTTTATGATGCCAGGGCTCTGGTGCTCTTTATATAATTCGATTTTTGTTGCGTACTAACTGCCTAATTTACCGCTGTCATTATGTAAATGAGACCCAACATTGAGCAGTTAAGGTAGGAATACACGGGTCGATTTATTTTTTCCTGATTTTTGCACAGCCGAGTGCCGTGGTCACTGAGCTGTGCAGAAATCTAGGAAAAAGTTGACCCGTGTATGCTGCTTTCCAAGCGAGATCAAAAGATCTTGCTTGACAGAACAGGTTACCAACATGTTTATACCCACCCTCATTATCACGATCTGCCCCTGACCACCTCCTAGCATGTGTTTTACATTGGTAGATTTGTTGAGCATTTTTCCTCATAGAATGCCTTTGACCTTGTCTTCGAGCGAGTCACAAAATTTGCAGAAATGGACTACAAATAACATTCTGCATTGTATACAACGTATGAGTTTGACACCTATGTTCTAGCTGAAGGAGTATTTGGAAGGTCTATTGTTTGTTGTACAGGTGAAGTTTTGTTCTCAGAATCGCCCAAAATGGTGCTTAGGGTTGAGGTCAGGGCTCTGTGCATAACATCTGCATTTCTCCATCTTTATACACTGCTCACAAAAATAAAGCAAACCCAAAAATAAGACAACCTAGATCTGAATGAATTAAATATTCTTAATAAAAATTTTGTTCTTGCTTGAATGTGCTGATCACAAAAAAATTATCAGTGGAAATCAAATTTATCAACCCATGGAGTTCTGGATTTGGAGTCACGCTCAAAACTAAAGTGGGAAAAAATACTGCAGGCTGATGTAATGCCCTTAAAAAAGTAAAAAAACAACAACTCAGTAGTGTGTGTGGCTTCCATGTAGCTGTATGACCTCCCTACAACATCTGGCCAGTGGCAGATGGTCTCCTAAGGGATCTAATGTATTGTAAGGATCAAGTATTTAATAATATTTCATTCAGATCTATGGTGTCTTATTTTAGCATTCCCTTTATGTGAGCAGTGTAGTATGTCATAATGGAGCTGGCATGTCATGAAATAGAATAGCTCCTACCTCAAGTCACCACAAGGTTGGATTAGCATAACTGTCTAAATGTGTATGCCATTGTTTTAATAGTTCACTGTACTTGGGAACACCTGAGCTCGATAAAGAAATTTTTTGATGTGAAAGTTTATCAATATGTATTTTGGCAAATATTGGATATCTGTGCTATGTAGCACAATCTGTAAACCCATTCACATGTACTATAATTTTTTTTTTCCCTTTCTTTAGGCTGCAGACTTGAGCAAACCGATAGATAAGCGGATCTACAAAGGGACGCAACCCACGTGTCATGACTTCAATCATCTCACAGCGACGGCGGAGAGCGTCTCACTGCTGGTCGGGTTCTCTGCCGGTCAGGTCCAGCTTATAGACCCCATTAAGAAGGAAACCAGTAAGCTATTTAATGAAGAGGTGAGTGGGAAATATCAGCAAACATGGAGCTTTCCCAGGTTTGGCTGCGGAGGAGGCAGAATTGTAATCCTGTTTGATACTATTTTGGGTTAGTGTGCTGTCCCTTCCAACCCATATTACATCAGTTACAGGCTTTTCACCTAAAATGTGCTGTCTCCAGCCTGATTTCTACATTCTACTAGTTAATTTGCACTAAAAGCCACAGAAATGCCATATTGCTTTGTGCCTGATATCCATCCCTGGTCCTGTCCCTTTCAACTCTATTTTTAGATAGTGAGGTTCTCAAAACCTATTGAGGAACCTCCACAGGGAAAATTCACTCCCTTCATCCCTCTTTTTAAAACCAATATTCTTAAATCTGATTGAAATCAATTAATTCTAATTGTCATAATGCATTTGCCATTGTTGGCTTTATGACCGGGAATATTTTATTTTAAATTATATAAAAAAGTTTTTTATTTTTAAATTATATAATATATATCTCTCCACATGACCTCCACGTATTTCTATCCTAACGCCTCCTGCTGAATTTCTTGCCTGACAAACACACAAGGGTGAAGCGGATCCAGTTATGATATAACTTCTGTATCAATTGCCTTTGACCTCCCAGCGGCATTTCTTGCAATTTGCAGCCCATTTCTTTGCTAATTGTGTAGAGGACAATGTTTTGTAGTACATTTTTGTCTTAAATGTGACAAATGGTTCCCTCCATACAGTACAGTGAGGGTTAACAAAAAAACCTCTGCTAGTCAGAACTGGGACTGGTAGGTTGCAATATATTTCATGTGTTCGAGTTTAGATTCTAAGATTTTACTAAAAAAAAAATCTAAAATTTAAGGAAAAGCATTCAGGATATTCCAGGGCTTTAAGCCTTTGTTAAAAGATTTTTTTTTGATAATTTTTATTCATTACACATCTCAATATTGCATTTCATATGATATTTACAAGTTATTTGTCGATTTTGTTTACAAATTTCATCCAACAAGTTACAGTTTTACCCTTCGATGTGTTTCGCTGAAAAAGGCTTTTTCAAGCAGATCTATGAATAATGTTTACTAGTTTCCCAAAATTCAATGAATCTTTTTAGAAATATCATGTATCTTTTATTGATGATATATTTGTCAAAATCTGTATATACTAAGGTCTGTACATAATTAAATCTAATTTTAACGAACTTCCAATATTTATCATATTACAGTTCCTTCTTCAGTGTAATGTATTAAAACCCCAGAAAAACTGGAATGGTTTTCCATTCAAATTTGTGATTTTGTTTGAGTTCATGATTATATCATTATATTATTAAGCCCCAGATTTAGGGCAGGGGGTAGTGTACCCACTATTATGGCTTAGCGGAAATCCCGAGTGAACCACAAATATTTTGAGAGATTCTAGAATTTTATAAACCCATGTTGAATTTTTATGTGTATTGTTTTAAATCCTAATTTCATTAGATTTTATTGTTTGCTGCACTACGTTCGTAGGGCCACTAATAATATTGCTAGTTGCTAATTTGAAGACTGCTAGAGGGAGGCCATTGTTTTGTCAAGCAATGGTGTTTTCTTTAACTATTAGGTCTACTTGGCATGGTCTAGTATGTGCCATTGGCAGCTGGCAAGTAGTATTGCCAACAATCAATGGGCACAAAATCCCTAAACCTTCCATCCACAGAGCAGAAGGGCCACACCTAAATCGATGCATTTTTGTTTTGTTAATCATTTGCCCTTAGTAAATTAGCATTCTGTATTTTCTGCGGATGAGCATGTTAGTTCTGCTGTGACACATTGGTGAAAGGGGGGTTTGACTTTAACATACATATTGAAATGTTTCCTCAAGCAATATTGGTGATCTACAGGATAGTGTTGCTGCATGACCCCTAGAAGAGCAGACACAAATACCGTATATGTATTTATCTGTACGCCTGTCATGAATCTGAAAGTTCACTGCTGTAAGCCTTGGTCATTTACCTGAGTTTTATACACTCTCTCCTTGAAATAAAATAAAATAGTTTAGCTAGAGCCATATTCATGATTAATCTGTAGCTCATTTGCATTCTGAAATATTTTAGCAGAATTCTTAAAAGGCTGTGCACAGGGAGATGACATAGGATGATGATCACTTTGCATTTCAATAGGCATTTGCATGCACAGGTGCTACCGGAGCTTCAATACGTACAGCAGAGCATTCCCTTCTTGGTGGGAAGGCTCGCCTTTATCAGGCAAGGGTTACACACATGCTTATGGTTTTCTGAAAAATGTGGTTTTCTATGACCTCAGTACTTCCTTGGTCACTGTTCTAACGAGTATGCTGGTCAAAAATGCTAATTGACTACTTGCTGCCCAATTTAGACTTTTCTTTTTCCTGGTCTTTTTTTTTTGCTCTTAAAATTTATAGCCAATGATTTGTGCATTAATGAACATCACACCTATGTAACCTTGTTGTGCACCTCATTCAAAAACCATGTCCTTAAAAAAAAACAAAAAAAAAACAAAAAAAAAAAAAATGGTGAAAATTAGAACATAATTGCAGTTTTATATCCAAGGCTACCTGTAGTGAAACAATAGAAAATAGATCCAACCTTCCAGACAGAAGCTGTCCTTTCAATGTTCTGTGGTTCCCTTAACTGATTAATGAGGGTTCCCATCGCAGTAATAGGTCCAGACCAGGGTTGGGGACCTTGGACGTGTGATTGATGCTCATAGAGTATTGTCCTACTGTTTGAGAATGCCGTAACGGATGGTAGGCAGTTGCCTGTACTGCAAGGCTGTCCTGAGAAAACTGTTCTGGTGCTAGTCAATCCATTAAATGACAATGCTTTAGTGAAGACACCATAATAGAAAGGGGCAGCAGAGGGTAGTAAACGATTTAAACACCCTAATTTTCATTATTACTGCATAACATGGGACCTGATATGGATTATTCCAAGATTTGAATAATTTTTTTGGTTACAAGTAGGAATCCTACTGTTTTTTTTTTTCCTTCCTTTAATCCAAATATATTGATGCCAGAGTGTTTTTCCAGAATGTTTTCTGACACTTAAAATAATGCATCTTTTTTGTTTCTTGTCATTAACAGAGGCTAATAGACAAGTCCAGAGTAACCTGTGTAAAATGGGTCCCAGGCTCGGAAAGCCTTTTTCTTGTAGCTCATTCCAGTGGGAACATGTACTTGTATAACGTGGAGCACACGTGTGGTACTACAGCGCCCCATTACCAGCTACTGAAACAAGGAGAGAGCTTTGCAGTTCATACATGCAAGAGCAAATCCACACGGAACCCTCTACTGAAATGGACTGTGGGAGAGGGAGCACTCAATGAATTTGCATTTTCCCCAGATGGGAAGTTCTTAGCTTGTGTGAGTCAAGATGGTTTCCTCCGAGTGTTCAACTTTGATTCCGTAGAGTTGCATGGTACTATGAAAAGCTACTTTGGTGGACTCCTTTGTGTTTGCTGGAGCCCTGATGGAAAGTATATTGTAACAGGAGGAGAGGATGACCTGGTCACAGTTTGGTCTTTTGTGGACTGTCGAGTAATAGCCAGAGGCCAGGGTCACAAATCTTGGGTTAGCGTGGTGGCATTTGATCCCAATACCACTAGCGTAGAAGAGACTGATCCTATGGAGTTTAGTGGAAGCGATGAAGATTTTCAAGAACTGATCAGCTTTGGTAGAGACAGGGCCAACAGTACGCAGTCAAGATTGTCTAAACGGAACTCTACAGACAGTCGTCCAGTTAGTGTGACTTACAGATTTGGTTCAGTAGGCCAGGACACGCAGCTCTGTTTATGGGACCTTACGGAAGACATTCTTTTTCCTCATCAGCCTTTGTCAAGAACAAGGACACATACCAACGTCATGAACGCCACCAGTCCACCGGCGGGAAGCGGTGCTCCAAATCCAGGTAGTAACGGCAACAGCATCACTACGCCGGGCAACACTGTACCTCCCCCTCTTCCAAGGTCCAACAGCCTTCCCCATTCTGCTGTGTCCAACACTGGCAGCAAAAGCAGCGTGGACAGCGCCATTGCTTCTGGTGTCAGCAAATTCGCCACCCTGTCGATCCACGACCGCAAGGACAGGCACCACGATAAAGACCACAAAAGGAACCACAGTATGGGACATATATCTAGCAAGAGTAGCGACAAACTCAACCTAGTTACAAAAAATAAAACGGACCCTGCTAAAACGTTGGGGACCCCTCTTTGCCCCAGGATGGAAGACGTACCTTTGTTAGAGCCTCTTATCTGTAAAAAAATAGCACACGAAAGACTAACGGTGCTGATTTTTCTTGAAGACTGTATAGTCACTGCTTGTCAGGAGGGATTTATTTGCACATGGGCCAGGCCTGGTAAAGTGGTAAGTTTTAATCCTTAATGCTGCGCAAAAGATTAGATTCTGGGCCTATGAAGCGGGTCTGTCGCTTTTGAAACATCTTGCTCATCAATCGGCTTGATGCATGTTAGGATTTTGTAAATAACCTTTTCAGAAATTGCCTTTCTTTAGGGAACAGTTGGTTTGCCTTTCAACTGAGTGGCTTGAACTTGCCTTTTTTGTAGGGCATCTTAATAAATGGATCAGAGAGGCAAATCGGGAGCCTAAGGCTTTGCTAGGATGGAATGAAGGCTTGATTTAGGAGAGGATGAATTCAAAGGAACAATATAGACTGACTTGAGGGTCATTCCAACTGTTGTCTCCAGAAAGACAGACCACTGACATTTTCGGGCGGCTAAGCTTGACAACCTGTGTCAAACTGATGAGTAAAACCTTTCAAAAGTAGCCAGTCTTTCTATTCCCACACTGTCTGCTACACTCAATAAAATCAGTCTTTTTTTCTTTTTTTTTTTGGTGGAGCTAGTATAAACGCAGTCTCTTCCCTAGAAGCTAGCCGTATCGCAACCGTGTATCGGCCTGCTTTTCATTGCTTGTAGTTGTCAGGTCTTCAAACAGTCTTAAAAAAATGCTGACATCTCTTTCCATTGAACGTAGAAAGATGATATTTTTTTCCTTTTCAATACATATTTTGGTTACTGCATGTCATACCGTTTAGAATCATTTGAAATTTTGCCACCGCAATCAGTTTGTTGACAAATTCTACATGTTATAGCAAAACCTTTTGTGCCAACCAAAGAAATAAAAAAGATGAGTGAAACGCCTGTACATTGTAATAACCTGCTGAGAAGGATGTGTTCCTTGTCCACAATGAGGAGGGACTCTGACACTCGAAATTTAATTGTAAGTTAGTGAGGCTGGGGCATGAGGAGGAATGGCGATTTATAGCCTGGCAAACGTTTAATTGAGGCACTTGTTAATGTATCAATGAAGAAGTGTATATTGAGTCACTTAAGAAGCAAACAAAACTTGGACACAAGTTTATTCTATTAAGTTAATAAGATCTGTATTTCTGTAAATAAATCGGTTACCTTGATTTATTTAGTATGCTCAATGTGTAAATCCTTTCTTGCCATTCACTTCCAATATTTTCTTTTTTTGTCAATGTCGATGAATTTATTTCAGATTATGATTAGATAGAAAAAACAAATATAAAATATTGTTTTCAATGGAATAAGCCAATGAAGAAAAGGTTTGTATAATAAGCATTTCATTACTGCATTTAAAAAAATCTCCTTTACTGTCAGAGAAGGAGAGGACCTGGCACTTGTTTCTGAAGGAAATAGGTTGATAAGGCTCAAATACAGACTGCCACTCCCTGACCTCTGGCCTATTGTAAGTAAGTAACACACAGGTCAGTGGTCAGAGTGATTTCATCCTGGCAACATGGTGGATTTTTTTTTATCCTGGCCAATTTTCTATGTCCGTGGCCAAACATATGAGCTTTTTTGCTTTTTTCTAGTATGCTGAGGCTGAACCATTGTGCTTGTTCTTCAAAGCTTGGGGATGATCGCAGTAGAGTTCTGCAGTCAACCATGCTCGTGAAACCTATTTGAATCTATTATACAGTCCAATAACTGCATTCTGCTACCTAGCCCACATCCTAAAAGCTGTAAAATGTAGCTGATTTCCCCCACACACACACCAAAAAAACCTAAATCTTTAGGACCTTAAGTTCTTAACATAGTGATGCTACATTTGCGTGCTCCTTCATGGCCTTAGACCTCTTTAAGCTGTCAGGTTGATATGAGTTTTATGTTACCAAAGCATGCTGAGAATGCAGTTTGCTTGTTTATTCTTGGAACCTTTGTTAAAAAGGGACTGCTTACAGAGCGCCATAGCTGAAGATGCTCCAAAGATACATTTATATTGCTCCAAAACCAGTATAGTGTTCATACTACAATGCAGAAATGTTTCTCTGTGAACCCATGGTTGCCATTCATGTTCAGATGTTTGCTAAAGGGGAGGTTTGTCAGGGATTGGTAGAATCCACCCAACCCTTTCAGCACAGATTGGCTTAACAAAGCATAACCCCAAAGCAGCCATTCTGTCCTATCGTTAGTTACTTGGAAATAAAGGTTGGCACAAAAGCAGAGTGTCCTACTCTGTAGCCAAGTCTAACATTCAAGCATATTCATTACTGAGAGGAGTATCTGTAGATAATGTTTTCTTCTATTACAAAATCTCTGAGGAGACTAGAACAGGGTACTACAGCTTCCAGAAAAGGCCACTAATTCCCAAACAAAATCTGGTCTTTCATAATGTGGGGATGGAAAACTTTGCACTTTTTATTTAAGATGGTTAAAGTTAGCCTAGACTAGGGGTGGGAAAACTTTTTGGCCCATGGGCCACATTGGCTTCTTAAATTTGATCAAGGGGCCGGACCAAGAAGTCGAGGTCTCGCCGTCTTCTTACGGCGGTCGGGAGCATCGGCATGTATGCCGATGCTTCTGGGTCCGCCCCCGATCGCGTCACCGGTGACGCGAAGGGGGCGGGGGTAGGCGGCGCCATAGACCTCCGTCAAACTGGAGGGGCGTCGCCTTTCTTCAGCATAAGTCCGGCGTCTCCAGTGACGCCGGACTTATGTTTACGTCCTCCAGCTGAGCAGGAAATCGCAGCGGAGCATATTGTGCTCCGCCGCGATTGCCCGTGGCACGGTTTTGAAAAAAACGCGCCATGGGCGAAACGCTCAGGAGTTTAACAATGATGGCCATGATGTGTGATGGGCGACATGTTGAATGAACGTTGTTCTCTTTTTAAAATTTTCTATACTTATTCAGAGCAAAGATAATTCTTAGAGGCTGCCTGTTGTTGCCACGAGGGTGCATCTACAGCAGTGGTTCCCAAACTGGGGGGCAGGCCCTCTGAGGGAGTGCAGTTATTCCAGGGGGGGAGCTGCCCCTCAATCTGTTTTTAAATAGAGAGAGGGGTGCTTAATAATGTTCCTAAATAGAAAAGAGGGGCTCTGCAAGGAAAGTTTGGGAACCACTGTCCTACAGTGTCCTCACATGATCACCACTGAATTGTCCCTAAGGCAACTTATGGACTCTAGGCATTACGTGCACTCATTGCAGAGAACAAACAGAGGGGAGCATCTTTTCAACAAGGTGACAAATGTCCGGAAAAGAATGCTTAACGGGCCATATTCGGACCTTAGTTTGCCCACCCCTGTCCTAGACCATCCATGAGTATTCTAATACTCTCCTTCCTTAGTTCCCACTCCACTAGTGCAGGGTAGAATGTATGATGGAAGCCTAGACTGGACATGGTCCTTTAGTAGAGCTCTGTAAATGGCAAGGCCTCTAAAAATGGAATTGTCACCAATATTGTTGATGTAAAGAAGTGTTATAGATGCATTAATATAAAAACTGATCTATAGTTGTTAGATTATAGTTGTAGTGTTTGCATGTATGAAGTTCAGTCAAGTCAAGATTTCTACTTGATTTTGATCTTAATTTATGCAAAAACTACATGTGTGAGAGATATATATATATATATATATATATATATATATTTATTTTTATTGTTACAACAGTGAAAGCCTAGACCGCAATATAGATCTATAGATACAACAATGGGCAAGATTTTAAATTGCCAGCTGGGAACTGTAACGCAAGATCCATCTCTTGCAACCGATCCACTCATTTCAAATCCCAAGATTAAATACAATGTAATGGAGGTTTCATTTTCTGTGTCTGTTAGCACAGCACTTCACAAAAAAACTCTTCTTAGGCTTTTTAATTATTACATTTAAAATGTATTGCCACCTTGCCATACTTGGCGTATGTCTGTGTTTGGATTCATAGCCCATAGTCTCAATCTTAATGCGTGTCTCTATCCTCCTGTAGAGGTATGTTTACTGATTACAACTTCAGTGGTGTGTGGGCTGTTTTTTATTTATTTTTATCTTGTTTTACATCATGTGCGACTGAACTTTAGAGGACTTTATATATTTCTGTCGTGCTGACCACTGTCTTAAAATTGCAGGTAAAGTAAGGCCAGACTAGTCAGGCTACTTGATTTATTCATATTTTGCGGAGGAAAGCCATACATGGGGAGGACTTTTTCAGTAAGTGGTGCATCAGTAGAGTGTGTGTACTATAGCTGTGGCCCATTGGTTACCTTTTTACCGAACATTGGCTAGGAAAAGGTTCTTTTTAATTTGATGTGTCATTTAAATGAATTTTTTATATTCCTACTTCTTGTTTTAGTGTTGATGTTTAGTTGGCATGATAAAAAAATTCTTGATTCCAATTTGCTTAAAAAAAAAAAAAAATTTCAAATGTTTCTCAGAAATGAGTATGCAGTACCAAAATTGGCACCTTTTTAGGGTACAGGGGATTACATTTATAACAGGTAAGTGTTTGTTTCCCTACAAACTGCTTTTAAAAGAGCTCCAGATTCAGCCAAATATAAAGTATGCACTAGGATGATTATGCTGTAAATATGTACTAAATATTGTTGCAAAACACTTTTTCCTTTTTTATACCTGCGTCGTTCTACCTTTTTGTTTTATTAAGCTACAGCTTTCTCCTGGACTGACAGCTGGAATTGTTGCATTGAGTTTTGCATCTCTGCAAGGTGATTATCAGAATCCTACCATCTATACCACCTATCTCTCAAACTGGGGGTTGAATGACCACTTCACAGGGGTCGCGTTGGGTTCACTGAAAGTATCAGCGTTGCTGCTTAGGAGGAAGCATTACCCACCCTTCCCACCCCGCACATCATCCACACGAGCGGGTTGGGAAAATAGGAGGGAGGGACATAAATCTTAGTCGTGACGTCACTTTCTGGTCCACAGCATTACAACCATTACAACCCCTCTTCTGATGATATGGATTGTGTTTTCCGTATCCAATGCACCATCTACAGGAAAGCGATGTCTGGTTTCCCATTAACCTCTCTGGCGGTTCACTGAGGTGCAGATTTCTGTACCAGAAGTGAGTGTTTTGCCTTTCCGCCCCCATCGGCGTCATCGATGTTTGCCTGCAGCTTTGTAGAAATGCTGCAGGCACACAGAGAGCCAGCGGTTGCGCCTGATTCCGGCACGGGCGTAGTTTGATTCAAGATCAAACTGCGCCAGTACTTCGGGCTTAACGCTAGGGAGGTTAAACCAGCCATAGACCCTATGCTTGGCAGGCGTTTATCGAACAATCGGCCGCAGCATGATGACATCATCATGCCATGGTCAATGGTTCGAAATTCACCATTTACCCCATTCAAAGTACTGGCGATCGACCAGAGAAAAACATTTGTTCTCTGGCTGATCAAAGTTTTGTGCGAGTACGAACGGTTGCTCTAGGTGGGCGCGTTCGTTTTGCGATTGATCACCAAGCGATCACCCCGAATGCGCATGGTGATCATTCGCAAAATCGGCCACAGATTGAAGCGCTATGGCCGGCTTTTTTTTTATATTGTTTTCTATTCTTTTGATTTGGATGGGATACAACATTTATAAAATATGAATCAAATCCAATCAAAATAAAAACAAATGTAAAAAAATCTAAGAATTTTTTTTTTCTGTAACTTTAAATCTCCCGCCCGGCTCATGACGTCATCAGGACCCGAATGCAGATCACAGAAATAGCCGGAGGCATGAGCGGGAGCGTTTCTGCTAGCGGGATCCACTTTTGAACTGGATTATAGAAAGGCATTTCTATAATCCAGTTCAAAAGTTAAAAATGATTTAAAAAAAAATCTTTAAGACCGGGTCCCGCCTCCGTGACGACACACGTCGCTCTGGGACCCGGAAGAAGACGGAGACGGAGGAAGATCGCGATGGCAGCGGACCAGATGAGCTCCCACGATGTGCCCGAATCCAGTTCGGGCGTATCGCTAATTACAGCGTCCCTTTGCCCGAACTGGGTTCGGGCATATCGCTAGGGAGGTTAAATTGACTTGAGTAACCTCTCGATGACATTCAGACTTTTTCCACAAAAGAGTCTTTACTTTATATCATTAACATTTATACAAGCTTTAAACAACGGCTCCTAACGCCCTTGTTCAAAATAAGCATTTTTTTCCATTTAACACTAGTTGAGAATTAAAAGAAATCAGTTTGTAAAGCGCAGCAAAATGGATAGAATGTATGATGTCGCCATTCCTAATTTTTAAATAAGGTTGCATTCTCAGTGATGTCACCGGTCTCTAGTGATTGGATAGGCTGCATTTGCATTCTCAGTGATGTCACCAGTCTCTAGTGATTGGATAGGCTGCATTCTCAGTGAGATCCCCAGTGATTGGATTGGCTGCATTCTTATGCCTGCCTCCTAGCAGATCAACTGGCAGCGCATGATGTCATCCTGCCAAGAATCTGGCACCCCTTTGTGTGTCGCATATTACTGGGATTAATGGGATTGATCTGAGAAATTATGGACATGTCTGTAATTTCTTAGATCAATTTTACCTGCCGATATGCGGCCGAATTTAACTTTTAAGCATTAGATTTGTGGCAGATCGACTGGCAGCAAAATTGTCTGCAAATCTAAATGTGTATGGCCTCCCTTAGGAGGTCTCCAGTCCCTATCGATTGGGTAAGCTGCATTCTCCACCCTGTCCATGGTCTCTAATGAAAGGATAGGCTCTAAGGAACGGATAAGATGCACTGGTAGCATGGCATCCAGGTAAATATTACCTTTTTGATTTAGATATTTTTGGCTTCAGAAGAATGGATTCCTCATAGAAAAACTAAAGCAAAACCTACACTGACTGATGGAGCCCCTTGCTGGCCTTCTGAAATGCTAGTTTTCTGGCCCCAGTTTTTTTAATCAGACATATTCAGCCTTTAAGGATCATTTATGTTTTGTCTGTTGGGAAAGAAACATAATCCAGGTTGAGGTCTTGTCCTACTTTAAGTTATTTTTGGAAGAATAAAAAAGAGAACAATAATGGGACAGTGATGAACCAATGCGCTGCTAAGTATAGATGATATTTTTGTTCTTGGGGTTGGATATACTTCAAGATGACCCTTGGCCTTCTTGTAAGGGGGAGTGCTTGAAGCATGAACTGTGTAAAGGCCCCCTTACACTTTACAATAAAATTATGTTCTACCAAAACCATGTAATATGAGTAGCTTTCTAATCCTTTCAATCACTATGTATTTTATCAGGGAGGACCCAGCACTACATAGCAGTGATATACACCTTCCAATCACTATGTATTCTATCAGGGAGGATCCGACACTACATAGCAGTGATATATACCTTCCAATCACTATGTATTCTATCAGGGAGGACCCAGCACTACATAGCAGTGATATATACCTTCCAATCACTATGTATTCTATCAGGGAGGACCCGGCACTACATAGCAGTGATATACACCTTCCAATCACTATGTATTCTATCAGGGAGGCCACTATACTACACAGTTGTTGGTAGATCTAATGGAGATTGTATGGATCAATCTTAAGGTGTATGGGGGGCTTAAACTTGCTCTAGTCAGCTAGTGTTTTCTGTTTGAAGACCTTTTCATGTGTAGGGTGACTGCCTTTACTCTGCCCCCTGCGATAGTTTCTGTAGACAGTATTTTGTGGGGCTGTCGGACCCCTCCTACAGCTTTTCTCTCTACACAGGCTTCAACACAGTGATATCCTTAGGAGGAGAAATCTATTGCACGCACATAGTCCATTTATATTTTTGTTGCCGTTGTGGAATACCGTAACTTATGGGCCTGGAGTTTACCTACCGGTAGTTATTTCTGCTTTCCATGTTAAAACTAATTTTAAGTTTCCTTTTTTTCTTAAATAGCTTTGTCTGAACTGATTCCCTGGTTTGCAGCATTGTACAATTTTTTTTTTTTTTTGTAATCTCAGACTGGCACTGAATAGTGGGCTGGTCATGACCGTGGTGTTCTCACCGGTTTAATGTACTGATGGAATATCAAAATGTTGGCTTCCTTTCTTGTTAAAGTCCTCGCCATTAATATCCACTTTCCTGGGAAATGGTCTCCCCTCATGGAGATGCAAACTATATGCTGATCACATACAAAGTCTATTACCTGGCAAAGAATTTGCTGTTTATCTCCATCCAAATATAATTGTCTCTATCTCCATTAAATATGGTTGGAAAATTTAGACTATTTGAAAAAAAACAAAAAAAAACCCGCAAAATCTGTAGAAAGATTTAAAATTAAATACACAAACGATGAGTATAACCCTTCCCTACATCTCTAACAATTTTGGTGGTGATACCATGTTTGACTCATAGCTACAATGTTCTCTTTCCAACCCCCACCAACTGGACAGCAGAAGAGTTAAAGCCAATTTGTGTTCTAACTACTTTATTCTGTCAACCTACTTGTATCCATTTGTATGTGCTTTTGCAACATCCTATAGACTCCCGTCCCTTGCTAAAGTGCTATTATACAGCGGATTAAATAACCTTAATTGTAGTTGCATTTAATACTGTAATAATAAATAGAGTTGTGTTTGCCTCTGTCTTGGCACCCTATAAGCTGGGTATACACAGTTCGATTTTTCTATTTGGCAGAATTCATTAACCAAAATTTAATCTAAATTGAACGAACAGTGATCCGATATGTTGGTAAATTTCAGTCGATCGTTCAAATAGGTATCTGATGAGTTTTCTTGGTAATTACATCAGTTTGTATCTGATGGTACTATGGAGCATGTACAGAAGGCTAAGGAAAGGAATCGATTGGCTGTGATGAAAAATCTAGCCCAGCTTTAAGCCTGCCATACACCCACCGAGGTGCTGACAGACTTGTTCCGATTAGCTCTGGAATGCCGTGACGTCATCACGCTGCATTCCCGAGCTTACTGCATCGGCGGGCACCCTTTGTGTGCCGGCTGTTACCTTCAATGAAGACGCCAGTCTGTATTGAAAGTAACGGCATCGGCCAGAGAACATCAGACATGTCCATTCTCTAGCCGGCTGATCCCTGTCTAATGGCAGGCATTAGACTAGTTCATGAGCCCCAATAGGATTGGGCAAACGCCTAGCATTTTGAGGTGTGTTCACAAGATGTTTCTGGAGGTTTTCTGCACAGAGGTTGCTTTGCCTTCTGTTTAGATCTGAAATCCTTTACCAACTCAATAGAACACCTGGCTGTACTATATTGGATGGATAGTTTTTTCGATAGTGCTGGGCGCTTTGGAATAAAAACTTGATAAGTATAACAATGAGGTGTATGGGCTACAATTATAGGAAAATTGGAGTGAGAGATTAGGCATGGGAAAAGTGGAAACAAGTCTTAAAACCGCTTTGCTGCATAGTCATTCCTCCACTCCCATAGCAGAGTGTAGAGATGAAGCTGGCATGCTTGTTGGCATTGTTGCCCTACATCCCTTCCTTGGTATAAGAGAGAGAGTAGAGAGTGCTATTAGCAGCTGTGGATCAAAAAAGAAACGTCTGCTTTTTTTATCTACTAATAGGTTTAAAGTAGGGAACATGTGCATAGATATGGCCTATATCAAGTGCAGTGGGCGCTCATGGCCATCTATCTGGGCCATATATAATGCGGCCATCCCCGTTTCTGAGCGGGATCAATAAATCCCGCTCAAACAGGCATATCGAACCTGACTAAATCACGGTCGATGTCCATTGCTCTGCATGAGGACCGCTGGTCTCCATACAAGGCATTGTCGGAGCTGGATGATGCAGCAGGGCTGTGCGTCCAGCTCCTTCAATGTTGGGCAGCACTGCTGCCGGGGATCTCAAACGGCTTGTATATCGAGCCGTGTGTATCTTGCTTATGTTGTGCCTGAAACCCAAGCTGTTATTGCCAAGTCCTCAACACTTAAGTTGTCAAACTTGGATTTGCTAACAGGATTTAAATGGAGAGTAAATTTATCAATAGAAACACCTGTTGGACAATCTGAGGGAGTTAAGCAGCCCATACACGGGTCAGATTTTCAATCAATCGACTTAAAACGATCAATTGAAATTCAGTCAGTCGTTTTTTGATCGGACTGGATGGTAAATTTTGATCGGTCGATTGAAAATTGGTTCGGTATTTTGAGAACCAAGTGTGGTCAACCAATTTTTGATCGTTTTTTTTTTTTTTTTTTCAATCCACAAAACAATCGATCCAAAATAGTCAGATTGAAATTTCAATCAGAAGTGAGGTAGAATAGGTAAAAAAAAAAAAAAAAATCAATCAAAAATCTTGTACAACATATGGCCCATGATACAATCGACATACATTTTTATACCAACTTAAAAATTGATCGTTTTAAGTTGATTGATTGAAAATCTGACCCGTGTATGGCCTGCTTTACTTTCACATTCTGTTAATGGACAGGAAGTAGACGGAGATTTCCCCAGTGGCACAGACTGTGTAGAACGTTATTAAGGTTCTGGATAGCGCGATGGTGGGTCTAAGGGTTAAGCTGGCTGTACACCTTTAGAGCTCTCTGTTTGGTATACTTTAGATCTACCAACAACGATATAAGGCCGGGTCCTCTGCGTAAACAGGTAGACTTGATTGTTTAGAAAATTCCTCATATTACATGGTTTTTGTACAAAAGTAGATCTAAAGGAAATCTGACAGTCTAAATGCCCCCATACAATCTCACCATACAATTTCTGTACAATCAACATTTCTTCTACCTAAACCATGTAATATGAGGACCTTTCTAAACCTTCCAATCACTATGTATTCTATCATGGAGGACACTATACTACATAGATGATGGTAGATCTAAAGGAAATTGTATGGCATGATCTAAAGGTGGGGGGCCCTTATATATAGTTTTGTCCTTGGGGGATCACAAAAATTTGGTAGATCTTAACTATAAGAGAATTTTAACTACTTCTGTTTTTGGGGTGTTAACTGTGTTTTTTTTTTTTTTCCCCCTTTTAATTTTAAGCAATTGGTGTTTTAACATTTCTTGTTCTTGATTTAATAAAAACTGCTTTGTTTGCAGGGTTTATTATCCTCCCAAAACCAAGCGAATTCTCCAAGTGGAACTGTAGTATAGCCATCACACTACCGCTAGCGAAACATAACAGGACCAGACGTAATGACAGAGGAACCGGGATCTAATCTTCAGCCACAGAACAAAAATTTAAATGTCGTTTGTGGGATTCTATTTTACAACAATGACAACAGAACACACAACAATAACACACTTGGTGGAGAAATTCCTTGTGCTTGGCACTAAGTCTTTGACAACTCACCCAAGAGTTCCTTGACAAAAACACAAATATATGTGTATATATTATATATATATAATAAAACTTAGACGTTACAGTGAAATTAAATAGTACATTCATTCCTCCTTGCTTTATACTTTTCAACTTTAATGTAATTTAATCTTTTTAAATATAATGTAAAAAAAAATAAAGTGTTTATTGAAAGAAAACCCGGTAATTTTTAGATGGTTAAGAATTAATTCACCATTGTGTGTATTGCACTGATTTTATTTTATTTCTAATTCTAAACCTGTAAAGGTTAGTTGAGCGTCTGGAATGCACTTGATATGAAAGAAAGTCTTCGTGTTGATTTGATCCGTAATTCAGGAAGATGCTATTTAAATTTTTTTTTCATTAAAAAAGAAAATGTTTGCACTTATGGTAGTCAAATTCAAGTTGAGAATCATTTTGGGTGTAAAAAAAAAAAGAAAAAAAACTTGCAGGAAGATAAAAAATAAAATAAAGAAAAGGAACTTGTTGTGAAGATAAAAATATCCTTTGTACCTAATTAAACATTTATTTTAATATTTGTGGTTTCTAATGCCTATGTATTATATGTATAAATCATGTAATTCAGTGCTGGGCTTCAAAAGGGGGTTTGATCATTACAACTAGTCATTTTCATTATTTGAAAATAGTGGTTTCTAATTAAAAACATATTAATATAAAAATATTTTGCATACGCAGTCTGTTTTATTGGTCAGAAATGTTGCTGTGCTGACAAATGTGTTTTGTTGCGGTACGTTTACATTACAATTTTGAAGATGTCTTGAAGACTGTCGGTCAAAAAAAGAACCTATGGGGGACAGAACTAGTGATCGTCCTCAAGAATAATGTTCAGAAATGAAAATTCTTAGGGTTTGTCCCCACTTGCTTCCATTCCCTTAAATAGCCCTGTGGCCGCTGCGGCTGATCGCCACACGTTGTGCTCATAGACCTAAATGGACACGGTCAAAAATCGTTTGTGGACGGGATTTTTAACCATGTCCATTCATTCTCTATGGACACGGTCAGAGGGCTGCATTGAATCTGCATGTTGAAATAAAGAAAAAAAACGCTCATGCACTAGTAGCAAGCTGCCCCACAGCCAGCTGCCATAGTGGTGATAAGCCCTAAAATGGTTAGTTTCAAAAAGATTTTGTTGCGAGCATACATCAGTGGGCAATTGTTTTGTAAGGAATTGGATTGCCCGAGCTTATGGGGGAAAAAATGAATGGCCAAACTCCCTCATTTATACAATATACCATTTTGTGTTCTTTAAATTTGTATTACTTTTTAGTGGTAAATTTCAGATACTTTTACAGGCTGAAGAATTTTGTTTCATTGCAGAAGTACTCTGCAATAAAGCACCTGCCTGCTTTTAAATATTTCAGTGTTTAGTTACTGTGTATACTTGAGAATAAGCGGCTGCCCCAAAATAAAGATGAAAGTGTCAGCAGAGCCCCCAAACAATCGGCAATCACAGCCTGCTTGGTGTTCTATCAGAGGGCAGGCATATATACATTGGTAAATGAAGGGTTAATGTCTTAGGCCCCCCCATACACATATTCTGTCAAGGGGGACCTGGCACTACATAGTGTTGCTAGATTTAATGGAAATTGTATGGAGTGATTTAAAGATATAAGGTGTATGGTTGTGTCATCATTTGGGGCTTATTCACATTCGGTTGCACTGAGGTTCAAGGAGAGTGCCCCTGTGGTACATACATTGTCTTTTCTATCCAATTCAAATAAATATGTCTCATAAGTAATGAGATTGATCAAAAAAAAAAAAATATGGACATGTCCTTCCTTTGGCCGATCAATGATCATCCATTCAATCGGCTACAGATCTTATGCCTCCCATACATACACAGATTTTAGCATCCGACAGACTAAAAACGATCAATTTTTTTCAATCGTACAATTAGAGATTGATTGATGGAAAATAGAATATACTTCACATGGAATAACCAATTTTTGATCGATTTTTTTTGGAATCGTAATTTGTACTCCATTTGTACTCGACCGATCAAAATTTTCCGACATGTCCGATCATGTTTTGATCGATTTTTTTCACAATTACGATCAATTAAAATTGATCGGACCATGTGGGCATGTTCCGATTTTCATTTTAACCTATAATGTAATCCTGAAGCATTTGTGTGTTTCTTTGCCTTAGCTGCTGCTTTCCTACATTCCTTAGGTAAAATTAGGTACCTTGGCTTATATTGAAGTCGGTCTATACTTGATTATATACGTTTTTTTCTGCTTTATTAACTGATCTATAACCAGAAAAAAAGGACAATTAAGTTTTCACATTACAGGTGCTCTTCGTTTGTCCCGGAAGTAGACATTGTACCAGGTGGTCAGTACCACAGACAGTGCGGTAAACCTTCTAGCAGGGTTAAGCCTCATCCTGCCGAACTGAAACAAGAAGATATGTGTATATACGTATTCTTTTCTCCACTATGCTGCTAGGCAGGATCTTTTCTATGTCGCTAGTTTGAAGCAGCCAGGGTCATCCTCTTCTCAGCTCCTTTCAGTGCTCTGCTGTATTTTATGATGGAACGGACCATTCTGTAACAAACATTTCTTTGGAACAACCTATCACTGTGGCACTTTATATTGCTGTAATTATCTGTCTGATTAGTTCTCTGTATCAGACTCTGTAGCGTTTATATAAGTCTGGATTTGATTATTCATAAAGCTGGTGTAGAACTGAAATGTAAATTGGACAAATATATATCTCATTTGATTTGTGTGCATGTTTTAATTTCCGCCTCCATTGTAACATTAAATCGGCAGGAAAGTTTTACATTTATTACACGCTGCCAGCTGGCTACGGCACCTAAACTGTTTTAAATTCTGGTGTCTTGGTGGGTAATGCTTTTGTGGCTTATTAAACTGACAAGTTAGCATTGAGATGTATCTGGTTCTTCAATTCTGAAAGTTTAAAAACATGGAGCTTCCCGGCAGGAGAAACCATTTTCAATATCCTTTGTTCCCCTATTTTCACACCTAATATTTGAAATAATTGGATGTAAACTGCTGATCTAATCCTGGATTTTTCTTTTGTTTCTATTTTGTAAACTTAATATAAAAGAAGATGGATGATCACATAGCATGCTGAATTATACAGAAAAATAGTGAGTGTTCTTTTCATTTTTACATTTAATTGCAAAACATTAAAAATCATATACAGTTTTTGTATAAAAGGAAAATAGGCAAATCACTTTTCAACACACATGGAATTAAAAACAAAAATCAACATTGTAAAGTGCAGCTTGAGTTAATTATTAAATGTTAACATTTTCACACCATGAGGATAAGACAGGGACATGGAATCCTATGTGCACAAATATTTGCTAACCCCCACCCCCCAAAAAGAAACAAGAAACTGTAAAGCGAGGTGTGGTCTGATAGCACGTATATTTGGAATGACCCCTTACTGCTGGGAGCAATGAGATGAAAGATCCCCATCTGTCCATTTCCCAGACACTGCTTAGTTTAGACAGCCACCATCAAAACCCACCTTACAGTAGTGGGGTGGTATAACGATAAAGAACGACATCAACTACTATAGACATTGCCTAATTCCATGCCTATTCTAGCATCAGTGTACCCTATTGCTCAGTGAATCTGCTCATTGCAGTGATTGGGTACCTGTGAGAGGAGACATATGTGCCCATGACTGTAGTAGGGCAGTTGGTTAGATAAATGATATGTTGGCCTTCATGAATATTCAAATATACATGGGGCCAAATGTAAAAACTTGGACAAAGTTGTGGGCTAACCATGATATTATTATAAAATGAATCTTGATATATTTAAAAATAAAATTATACTGCAGGACATTGTTGGCACCCCTGAACTACACAGTAACACTGTATAAACAGTGCCCCTATTCTTTTGTGTACCTTGCCTTCCCCCAGACCAATCCTGATACCCCAGCTCTGCAGCCCCTTACTAGCTGCATTCATTGCGCTTCTGTCCTCCAACTCTGTGAGTAGAGAACTATCCCAGCATACTAAAGCGGTTGCTGATGATCTCATGGCAATGCACCGCTGAGCAGCTAGGGCGCCCAGTGAGGAGGGACAGTGAGTGCATGTGGTAGGGGGGCTGCCGGGGTGGCAGATCTATTAGATTTCTTCGATATTTCTTCCGTTGGCCAAATTTGATGTAGGTATTATTTAAATGCAATACTGATAAAGAGGACCTGAGGTTTTTAATACTTAATGAGGGTTGAAAGTAAATTTATATAGTCTTAATGACTTAACTATGAATTTCTAAGTTTTTACTATACCTTAGCCTGTTCACCAATCCATAGGAGGGGGAGGGGGGGTTATTGTTTACAAATTAAAATTTATATTAATTACAACTTTTGCATATATTTGTGCTCACAGGATTGCTTTAAAAATGATTTTTCTCTTGTCCCCGAGTTGGAGTGGCAGCTCTCTCTCCAATGTCTTCTGTTCAGCAAAGGCACTGAATTGTTTTTGCATAAGAGATGGTAATAAAATATCAGAAAGCTCCTCCTTTTCTGTCTAGAGATGGTAAGTGGTATGGCTTCATGTGTGGCTTTCCATGTTGGTGATTTTCAAACTGTAAGATAAGACACATTCAGTATCTGAAGAACTGTGCACCCTGCCACCAGAGAATATCCGTAATAAAGGAACATTACCTTGGAATCAATGTACTTGACACTTGGAATTATGGGTAATTTCCCACTGTTTCCAGGGATTGGGAATACAGACTGAAACTTCAGCGAAGGGAAGGAGACCGGTTTTGTAAGGGCAGGCACGTTAAGTTTTGGCATCTCCATTGGGTAGGTTGGCCCTTGATAGTGGAAAGGAAGGTCTGGGATGGTTTTTAAGGCCTGCTTAAAAAAAACAAATACAATTTTTAAAAATGACATCTCTTAAAAACACAAGCTATTTGGCTACTCTTCACATCCCTGATATCTGGTAAGAAGTCCAACATGAGCTGACTTACTGCTCGAGTTTGGCATGACCACCAAAGCCTCACGATTGGTCCCTTCTTGGTCAGCTATTAAATTGCAGACAACTGAACAAATGTCTAATACAATGACAGGATCCCAAAACTCTTGTCTCCTGTTACCTCCAATCTCTGAGAAATGGCTTTGGCTCTATCCATATTATCCATTTTTCTTTTTTACTATGCAAAATATCTTGTCAAGGTTGCTTGACCTTTGTTTTTGCTTGCTGGAAAAACAAGCTGTTCTGAATTCCTAAAGATAATGTAGTTTGCAGAAAAGCCTTCCCATGTCTAACAGATGAGCGCACAACTATGAAGGCATAAAATGAAGAATAACCCTGTTCTATGTCTGCATCTGATGGCATAATAGACTAGCTGCTGAGGCGGAGAGAAAGCTAATTAGGGATCAATCGTTCATGTTTACAGAGAAATAAGAAATGTTTATATTTCTTAGTGAACACATAAGGTCTAGTTTAAAAAAAATGTTAGAAGAATTAGGGTCACATGGTCAATACCAATGTTGCTGGGCAGTGTGCTGTTCTTTCAATTGTCAGGCTCATAAAGAGAGCATTTACATGTGTTCTGAGAATCGATCTGATTAACCCCCATGGTGGTATGCCTGAATATGTGGGTTGACGTTTGCACGATCATTCGTTGATCCCACTTGTGAGTAGAACATTGATTGATTGTATAACCACAGTATGATCAATTTTCTAACCAAGCAAAAAAATAAAACTTAAAAAAAATTAGCTTGAAGGTGTAATTCAGGCCGAAATCAACTGCCATGTTACGGACATGTCCGTAATTCTTAGACTAATGTAATTACTTTAGGTAGGGACCAGCGTCCCCATCCAAAGGAAGTTTCGGCACACAAAGGGTGTTCGGCCGATTCTCGTCATCATGTCTGGTCGATCTGCTGAGATATAGACAGAAAATCTAACCATGTATGGGGGGCTTAAATGACTGACTAGAATTTACAGCTTTGTCATTAACAGGAAAATACCAGCTCAGCTGGTATGTGGGGTACCCCAAAAGATAAGCAACAGTGATTTCCACAACATACAGCATCTTCAGTATCCAGTATTAAGCTGGCCATACACCTTTAGATCTCTCTGTCAGATATCCTTTAGATCTACCAACAACTATGTAGTATAGGGTCCTCTGGGATTGAACACAGGTAGACTTGATGGTTTAGAAAGTCCCTCACATTACATGGTTTTGGCAAAACAAAGAAACCTCTAAAGGAAATCTGAGAGAAATCTAAAGGTGTATGGGGGGCCTAAAGCTAGCCACACACGGGTAGATTCCCGTGCAATCGACCACCAATCAATTGAACGGAAATCAATGTGCACCACATATGCACATCGATTACCGTTCAATGAAGACCTCCGGCTAGCTAGAGTTCTCTCCGGCTTTCAGCATGTAAAGCCGAACATGCTGAAAGCTGAAGAGAAATCCAGCCTGCTTCTCTCCCCGTAGAGCCCGGCTGGAGTGAAGAGTGCTGACTCCGCCCCCTTTACACAGACTCCGCTGTGCTGACTGCCTGGCTGGCTGTCAGTTCTGTGTGAAGATGTCGGCTTTCCCTGTACTCTACATGAAAATTCTTTTTCATGTTGAGTGTTGGTGATTGAATGTGGTTTTCCAACATGTTGGAAACCCGTTCAATCGAGGTACTTCGAGGGGGCTCTATTGAACCCCCTCGAAGGACAGCACACACAGGAAGGATTGTAAGCAGATTCGAGTACAATCAATCACCGTGACCGCGCACATTGATTGATTGTACTCGAATCGTTTTACAAATCTACCCGTGTGTGCCTAGCTTTAGGGTGGGGGAATCTGCATGGGTGTTAGCAAGACAAGTGAGCTTTGAAAAGTAACAATAATGAGAGGTTCTCTAGGGGGTTATAGGGGTGGAGCCACCACTTATCTGTATGGTGGCATAAGAGGAAAGCATGACTATAGAGCTAAATATTGCTGTTGTGCCATGGTCATCTGCTGCTACAAAACAAAGTAAATCAGCTAACCTACAATGTCAACATGTAATTAAGGTATCCAATTTGCAGGGACAAATTTATATGCCTAAAGCAGGGTACAGACGGCTCGATATTCTAGCCGTCCGATGTACCCCGCAGCAGCGTGATGACGTCATCACACTGCTGTAAGATATCGGAGAAGCCAGGGAGAGCAGAACTGTCTCTCCCTGACTCCTCCTCCTCAGCCGAGCTTTGCCTGGAGACCCAGGCAAAGCATCGGATATCGCCGTATTAAAGGTCATGTCCGATAAGGCTGTTTTCGTATGGGATTGATTTGTCCCGCTCGAAAACAGCTATAGGGTTATATTATGTGGGTCAGATAGATAACCGTGAGCATGCACGGCACTCAAAACGGCCATCGATTTGACCCATATGCCCACGTCTGTACCCTGCTTAAGTGTAGGTAGATTATGGCTTACCTGGTGATACCGGGGCTATAATACAAAATACAGATATATGTCCCAGCAACACATGGATAGTTTGGATTCTTTGTTTTCTATCTGGAGCCAAAATCAGAGTGTAACAATCTTATGCTAGCCATACACATGCCGATAAGCGGCCGATTTTTAACCTGACCGACGGGCGTGCGCGCTCGCGACGTCGGTCAGGTTAAAAATCGGCGGCTAATCGGCATGTGCCCACATGGGGCGACAGGTCCCTGTCGCCCCACTGCTCGGCCGGCCAGAGAACGGACATGTCCGATAATCTCTGGCCGATGGGAGCCGAGGGCATTAGCTTCAATGAAGACCGGCGTCTTCATTGAAGCTAATGCCAACACACAAAGGCTGCCGGCCGACTGAAGGGGCCCCATAATGCACCAGGGTGCAAACTTGATGACATCATCACGTTTGCATCCCGGTGCAGATCAGGACTGGTCTGCCTGCACCCATCGGGGTGTGTATGGCTAGCATTATCTTTAATACAATTAGGTGAAAGTTACTTTTATTCTGTAATGTGGTTACATTCACAATGACAGAGTACTCAAACCGCACCATCTGTCTCATCGTATAGGTAAGTGGATTTTATCTCCAAATGACGAGGTGTAAATTTTACCTGCCTTCTTCCTTGGCCAGCAATCCGCATCAGATAACTCATGGAACCTGCAGTGTTTGACTTTTCAGGCATCCCGAATTTCCGGGACAGACCATGCTTTTCTAATGTCCTGAAATTGTAACATACCAGAATCGTGAGAATGGGTGCAGGACAGGCTGAGGACAGGAGTAACCATACTTCAGAACTATTCATACTAGTATGAGGGTGAGGGCAAGGGATAAAATAATACATTCTTACTATGTTTGATATGAATTATCAGTATATTATATCAGTACAAGAAGCCTCTGAGCAGGTTCTACTGACATCTCTAGATGTAGGCATTGTGGAGTAAAGCATTCTCAAAGTACAAAGCAGAAACACTGAAGTGGTCAGATAGATAGATGGCGTCTCTTCCTAGATCCTGACCAGAGCATCACAGAGCTCCTGGACCGTCTGAGGTGCAACCTGGCAGCAGTGGATGGACCTAAACATGATGACCCAGAGATGTTCTGCTGGATAAAGGTAAGGGGAGTGTGAAAGCTAGTCAACAACCTTTAGGAACTGCCAGCATAGTTTTGTCACATGGACCATGCAGGCATATGCACTAGAAGGATCCCAGGGCCCACTGCACCCTTCTTCAGACTTAATACAATTCTGGTCTTTGAGACTCACATTTATTCACAAAGGGCAAGGACATACATATTTTAACAAAAACAACTGTTTTGTCTTGGCACACTTGACTGATAGACTTAAATTTCCTTTCTCACATTTTGAGAAGTATATATATTTAGTCTGTGGATGGTTTATGGTACATAAAGCAACCCTAGCACCATCTGAGAATAGAGAATTTTAAAAGTAATTTTAAAAGTGAATTTTGGGTTATTTACCTTTTGTGTAAGTTGCACGTATCAAAATTTCAAGACTTCCTAGGTGCTTCAATGTATAAAGAAAGGAAATTGGATATTTGGAAATCTAAAGCCCCCCATACACCTTTAGATCACTTTCCATTAAAACTACTACAACTATGTAGTGCTGGGTCCTCCCTGATAGAATACATAGAGATTGGAAATATTAGAAAGGTCCTCATATTACATGGTTTTGGTAGAACAAAAGTTGATTGTACAGAAATTGTATGGGAAGATTGTAAGGTGTATAACTTTGCAGACATTGGTCCAATCTAGTTGGCTCCTGTATGACACTGTTACTTCTCCAGTCCATGTTCCTGCAGCCATACATACATACCTGCATTCTTCAAAGTAAAAGTGCTGGAGGGACTGTCCGGCGGTGATCCTCTCCTCTGGGTCATATTCCAGCATGGCACATATAAGTGAGATGCTTTCAGTTGAGAGACCTGGGAACAGCCGACTAATCCCAGTTCCTTTTTTGGATGGGAAATCAAAACTCATTGCTTTTGATCTACAAACAAAAAATTAAACCTCTATTGAAATGGGAGCAAAAAAGGGTTATACCCCAACACAGAGCATATTGCTGACACATCCTGACTAACGGTTAATTTATGGTACATTTTACATGATGCAATTTATGAAATTATAAACAAAATTCCCATCCTGTGCTGCATTTCATCCCCTGCATCATCTTTACATTCCTTCTAGTCTTCGTGCCTTCCAGAGATGGCTGCATAACATTTCTCTAGGCAGGCTGCCTTATAGTTACAATAGACGGTGCTATCTCTATTGAAATGGTTCACAACAGCAATACTAGAAATGGATGGGGAAGCGGTGTTACACTATACCAGGCGTGTCAAACTCAAACACAGTAAACCAAATTCAAAAACTTGTCAAAGTCATGGGCTTACCCTGATATTTATTGAAAAAAAAGTCTACAATTGAGGAAGTATTCTCTTGTCTTTAGATATAGAACTAGGAACCTTCTCATATGGCTTAAACATTGAATCAGTAATACTATAAACTATACTATAAACACCTGTCAAATAAAAGACACATCTGTGCCATTTTTTACTTAAATATTTCTTACATTTCGCATTCCAAATATAACTTTTGGCCCCCAGGCCAGAGCTTAACATCCCTGCTCAAGTTCCAAACAGTCCTCCTCTGCCCAGGGCATCAGCATGTTCGCACTATGGACTAACATTTATGGATAGCTGACCATACCACCTGTGTGAGTTTGTTGGATATCTCATTCCAAAACCATAACTATTAATAATAAGTAATGTGACCCTTCTCCCAAGTAAATACCTGTATCTGGGAGTCTTCAGGCTGTCAGCAGTGCTTCATCTGCTTAAACTTGCTGTATACCAGTATTTACCCAGGAGGATAGGCACTGATAAAACTAAGTGCTTGTCCCCACAGCTGAAGCAGGCCACGGAGCTGGCTAGCCGCTAGCGGCTGGGCGTGGCTTGCAGTCGGACAAGCCCACTGAAATTAATGGGAGCAGCTGCCCGCGCGGCCAACTTCGCCTGTGAGGACAAGCCCTTAGAGAGTCTCACAGAGAGACTCACTCTGACTCTTAGCATAACCCCTTAAGTAAAAGGGTAGTATAGAGGGAGTGCAGAATTATTAGGCAAGTGGTATTTTTGAGGAATACTTTTATTATTGA
>CM070043.1:22450768-22461390 GCA_036250615.1 Ptychadena robeensis | reverse complement strand
TTGTGCAAGGTGCCGGTTTAGTTGTTTATTGGCCCAGACTCTCTGCTCCCCTGCTCCTTCATTTGCACTGGAGGCAGATAATGCCTAAGGGGTCAGAACGGGCGGTTTCTCATAAGGTTAAGCTGGCCATACACTCTGAGATAAAAATAGGGATCGATTAAAACCGACCAATAACTGCATTTATCTGCCCTGAAATCCGTGCCTGTCCACATGGTACAGCCGATATATTACGATCGTATTTCCTTCCGATTTTTTACGGTCGTATTTATTGGACATGTTCAAAAATTTTTATTGGTCTGGGCAACTCGGGAGACTTCCACTTGGTGGGGGGGGGGTGTGTTGGGGGGGTTTCGGCGTAGGGGTGGTGTTTAGGTCTCGGTCAACCATTACTCTGTACCTGCCGATGGCGGACATTAGCCATATTTAAACTTCCAGGACCCGCACGTTGCTCACACTGACATGGTGTCTAAACAGCATGTCAGCCATACTTTACTAGTATCAAGATTTCATATTGGTTATTATATTACATTTATGTAGATGTATGTATATTACATCTGTATAGATGTTATGTATTTATCTATACATCTACATAGATGTATGTATGTATATATATATCTACCTAGATTTATGTATCTATATCTATATATCCACATCTTATATAGTGTGTAATATATATTACCTCTATAATGCTTGTATATATATATTAACATACACTCTTATAGATTGTGGTATACATATATATTATATATATACATCCTCTATAGATTTATATTCTATTATACATCATCTAATATGATGTATATCTATATATACAATCATTCATCGTATAGCGATGTATAGTATACATACATCCCAAAAAAAACCATCACATGGCCGCTATAAACCCTGGCGATTAATTTCATTTTCTGACATCCCTCGTAAAAACAAAATTTACGATCCCTAATTGGACCATAATTGGATTTTCCCAATGTGTTAAGCTTTTTTTTGCCGAAATTTACGATCAACAAAGATAGCGCGTGTTTTTTTGTATATTGGTTGGTTTTAATCTATCCTAATTTTTATCTCAGAGTGTATGGCCAGCATAATACAGCAGCAGCGTGATTATTTGGTCACGGCAGGTAAGCTTATTTAAGTTGTTATAATTAATTTGTTAATTTGTGTATAGTTTTTTCATTGGATTTTTTTTCCAATTGTAATTAGTTCTCCAGTCATAAATTACACCAGGATATAAGGATTTGAGACACCTATAGACAGCCCTTACAGGCTTTGGATCTGGCCCCTTCGTCATATTTAGGAACCCATTGTGGCCCATGAGTCAAAAAGTTTGCCCACCCCTGTCCTAGAATCTGGAAATTGCTGTGGTCTACAAAGCCCCTCCGGCACTTAAATAAATCCATGCACATTCTGCATATTGATTATTGTATTTTTGCTCACCATTCAATAAGATTGGTACCTCTTATTCTGTGATTGCAGAGGTAAATCGCATTTTAAAAAATCCTAAAAAGGGCTTTGCATTTTATTCCAAAAAAAGGTTTCTCTCAATCTACTATGGGGGTTCCGCCTCAAATGACATCAATCCACATAATCCATATCTCTTTAGGGCTCCAGTCCATATGTATTGTCAAAACTAAAATTACCTTTGCAGGGGTTAATAGTATCAACAAAGTCCAAAAAAGAAAATGCCAAGCATACAGGCATCGACACAAATGTTTTGTCTCACCTTTATTAGAATATTTTCCGGCTTGACATCACGATGAAAGATTCCATTTCTGTTATAATTACAAGGTAAAATATACACAGGTATAATACACAATGTGACACATGATACTTCAAAAAATATAAATAACTATAATAAATGGAACCTGTGCCACTGATAGATTAATGATAGTAGTCAATGAATGATAGACCATTTGCGGAATCTATCCCTGACCTGACCCTCAGTCCCCATCTAAAGTAATGGAATTTGAACAGGGATTTACAAACATGTCAGACATTTTCTTGGAGCGGGATCACTCCAGGTGGGCAGCTTTCGATTCCCAAAAGATCATTTGCCGAACATGCAGTGCGATTGATTGTTGGTGTATGGCCAGCTTAAGGACATCAGCAATTTTTTTTACATAATATGTGAAATATGCAGTGTATAGAAAGAGTTTCTAATCACGCAGCTACTATCTGGGTGGCTGACACAATGAAAACGACCGGGTGCTCCTGTCTGTGAGGACTTGCAAACATTTGCATGGGGGGGGGGGGAGCAGTTTAGATAACGCCCCCATGACAACGTCTGGAGAACCCGATGGATAGGCTCTTCCCTTCATGCAGTACTCATGTCTTCATACCATCCATTACAACTGTAATACTAGTAATATATTATAATAATATTACAATATTAGAAATGAGAGGATATTACTAATTTCCAAGCAGAAAGAAGAGGCAGCTGGAAGGAGCTGGAGAGCTGCCGTTACAGGTGACTATTACAGTTATATAACCAGTAATGTCTGCGACTGCTTCTTGGCAGGAAACCCAGCAGATACAAAGTGCTGCGCATGAACCACATCCTGGATATACAATGTGGCCTAATAAAATCCAGTCCACTCTGACCTACCTGTGAATGTGCTCCAGGGATCGGCACAGCTGGTACATATAATTGCGGATTTTATTTTCAGGTAACGGGTGTCTTCGCTCTGCAAGATGGAAAGACTTGTGAGTAGATCTGGTGTGATCTACAAAGAAATCTTACACACAAACTTGTACTAATACAAAAATATTAAATTTAAAACACACAAACAAAGGGATCTTAAACTGCATTATGTGTAATGAGTTATCTTAAGTTCACCACACATCTGTCAATCTCTGTACAACTGCCTTTAGGAGCTACATCCTGCCATAGGGTGCCGACCTTTGTGTGCCAGCCATTAGCTTCAATGAAGTCGCCGGTTGGTGAAGTTAATGGCATCGTCCGGCATCGGCCAGAGAACATCCGACATGTCCGTTCTCTGGCCGGCCGAGCTGTGGGGCGGCAGGGATCTGTCGCCCCATGTGGGCACCCCCGATCGGCGGCCGATTTTGCCGCCAATCGATGGCCGTGAGCGCACACGCCCATCGGTCGGCGGCAAAATCGACTGCCGTTCGGTGGGTGTATGGCAGCCTTTAGTTGTGCTGTAAAAGAATGGTCAAAGGGAAAGGGACTCTAGCGGAAGCCAAAACAATAGTTTATCAAGTATACCAGAGGCTTTGCAATTATCTCACAAAGTCAGCTAGTTGAGATTTCATCATCTAGTATTAACAGCTCTATAACCATTGAACAACATTTTCTGAAAAACAATAAATAATATTTAAATGACATAAATAATCATTTCTGTTCTATAAGACACACCTTTCCCCACAAAATCAGGGGGGGGGGGTTATCAGTGCATCTTTTAAACACTGACCAACTTATGGAGAGTCACATTTTACAATCTGGCACTAACAACTTACCCATGCCGAACTATTTACATATGGGAGGAGGGATAAGTCTGTGTCATAATATATTCGCTGCAATGCAGAATGTGAATCAACGCAACTCATGCTATCTAAATAGCCTCAACTCACCCGACTATTACAAGGAGGAGTCTCTGTAACATTATAAATCTACTGCATGGAATGAGCCGCTCATGAAGTACGCACATGCCAAAAAAAGTGAAATATGTGACAAAGATTACTCCTGTATGTTAATGCACAATTTGGTCAATGGGTTCAGAGAATAGGTACTGCTAGTCCATTGAAACAAATAACTGTTACAGCCTTGCAACTAAGCCTTGCCTCCTGGCACTGGTGCCTGCTTCGGCAAATTCGTGAAGCGTTCTATATTTTTTGCCTCCTGGCACTGGGCGTATATGTTAATGGTATATGGTTAATGGTTTGTCTGTGACTTTTTTCTCTTGAAAACCATGGGTGCATCTTGTGGATCAAAAACTATGGTACTTTGAGGTCCACAATAAAAAGCTTGTCCATACACAATGTAATAAGATAAACAAAAGATAACTGTTGAGTACTTAAAAAAATATTTAAGAATGGCTGAGTTTGCTCTCTCTAGTACTGTTTTATGATCACCATTTCCAACATGCTAGACAAGTGAATGATTAGGCACTTCCCTGTTCTTAGAGCAAACTTTCTGAAAGGAACGGAGCACTTGCATTGAGATCGCCCTACAAAGGTCTTACATGTTTCAAGGATAAACATACACATACATGTACTCAGCATTCTTTACACAACAACAGCTTTGCTGTACAAAGCAACAGGTAAGAACCTGATATGACATATGCCTGATATGACAAAATACTCTTGGGACGTGTTATATACAGAAACTCATAGCAATTATATGGATTTACACTAGCATTTCTCCGGAACAACTGCTTGTTTCCCTGGCTGCAATGACCAACAGCTGCTTGACTCTAGCAGAGACAAGGCCTTAAGCTGGCTATAGGCATCTGATTTTTCATGCGATTTCTTAGAGATCGATCTCCACGATCGATTGTTCACAAATCAATGCATGCATTGTGAAGTGTGTGATCAGCTGACGACCACACAACCATCAGTGCATGTAGAGAGGAAGTGGCTGAAAGATCAGAAGAGCCCGTATATATAAAAAATTTAAAAGTATAGGGCACAGAGCTATAGAAAACTAAATATATTCTGGGGTTTATATCTAGTTTAAGTAACTACACCGGAAATACATTTTACAAACTGCAATTTACATAAACCCCAGGATCTGAGCTTTGCCGTGAGTGGGAGATGAATGCTTATGCTTGAGGGATAAGACTTCTAATGACAGAATTCATTTACCTCTTATCAGCTCATAGATATTCATGTCCATCAATTCACAAATCAGAGCCAGACATCCCGATTTCCTGTCACTGGAACGCAGAAAAGCATTCAGATTAATGCGGAAAGATGAGCCGTGACTCAGAACTTATCTACAAAGTGCGAAAGTAGGCAACCAAACTGTTATATTCTTACATGATTAAAAACACAATAAGACAGAAGTCCGAAGACTTTCAGAAAATAAGCAGAAGGATGGAATACATACAAAAGCACTTCATGTAGAGCCAGGATGTTGGGGTGTGGACTCAGCCTCCTCAATGCTTGGATTTCTCGCAGATTATTCACTTGCTCTGTGCTTGAGAAAGAACAATGGACCAGTTTAATAATAAAATATTGTTATTAAGGGTTTAAATGTAAATGAAAAATTGGATAGAAGATGACATTGGCATCACTAGGTTTGGTTTCACTCAGTGCCGGAAACCAATGGTGTCACCCATGGTATGGCATGTTACGAGTATATATATATATATATATATATATATATATATACACACACACAGCAGGAGCAGAGGGCATCATCGGCAAGTGATGCCAACTATGCACATATGTGTAGCCAGGGATCCATTGACAAGGTGGGGGCAAGGATTGGATTTCTTTTTGAAGTTTTTAACAAAACTGTCAAAGGGAAATAATTCTGGACAAGATAGAATAATTAGTTGGGACTGGACCATTGTTGACCAAGAGGACATGGCCATTGTTGACATTTAAAAATCAAACTGACTGTGAGCCACAGTAGTGGGGGACATTTTGGGACTGACCTATAATTGCAAACAGAATGGGACCAGTTGGAGATGGTTGACAGCTGCTCACCAACCACACAAAAACTGCTCATCATAGTGCCACATGTCACTATAAGCCGATATCATAGACAACCTCATCAGTCAAATATTTCTTAGCCCTCCCTGTCCTTTTATGAGACACTATAAGGCTGGAAATACATGGCTTGATGTTGGCAGCAAATCGATGACGTCATCGCGCTGAAGCTTACCTTCCCCTTCATCAAGCAGCCATGTACTCCTACCTTAAGGGCGTTTTCCATTCCTTCAGTAGGTATCTCATACAGTAGCCAAGGCATAAATGAAATAATGTAAACTAATGTGGTTTAGATCAAGTTGTATTTCTTCTTCTCAGTCTGAATGAAATTTAATATCTAGGGGGATATGGATAGTACTAGACGTCCAGGTAAATGGCAAAAGCTTTTGCCTAAAACGAACTGAGCAGGATGAGCTACCGTGGTCCAGCTTTGCACCAGGTAGGGCCCCCTCGGTGACAGTGTCTTTAGTAGTTGGAGTATAGGGGTGACATTAACTTGCACAGTGGCTGGTGAACATCATTTAATGCCATTTAAACCACAGCACCATAGCACCTTTTTTTTTGCACCAGCCACCTAGGGGCGGCCTATAGGACATAAGCAAAACATTTTCATATCTGGCCTGAAGGCCTGCCCATTGACCCTTCACTGAGCACTTTTTTATTATTATTTTAATGTTTGTATGTCTCTCCTACACACTTATATTTTTGTTCAGTTCAGTTAATATTCAGTTTTATCCCTTAACCTTGGAAAGTGGTGGAGAATAGCTGCCAGTGGCATATCCTCTGACGAAGGGACCCTCCTTGTGAAGGGTTCACCCACCTGTCTCTAGTGTTAAGAGACTAGACTCCGGTCCTCAGCACTTAGGGAAGGGTGCCCACCTGTCTTTAGTACATGAGAGACTAGACTCTGGTCGTAGGCACCTAGGGAAAAGGAATCCGGGTCAGGTAACTTAGGCTACCTGGACCAAGTAATCTAAACCCCTTTTTACCAGATTAATGAACGCTAGTCTCTTTCGAGGCAGGGACAAGAAAACCACTCATGTTTTCTGTGTGGTTCACTTGATATGCAATCACTTTTTTTGCGCCAGGTGTATAGGTACATGGCTCCTGCATGCTTGGCACACACCAAGAGTGCTTTAAAAAATTTCATCTAGCTCACAGTACATAAGGGCAAATTATTTGCAGAGGAGCAGACAGAAGTAGGATTGCTTATTATGTGCTCCCATAGCACTAGCAAGATCTGAGTTCTGAAGTTTTATAGCACAAGCTGGACAACACAAATGATTTTACCATTTCTTCAGATCAGCAGAGCTTAGACATTCAATATTTTCAGATTTACAATAATATTCCTTTTTTAGGCTCATATTTATAATACAATCAATAACTGTACTTGTTATTTTCCAGTAATAGTTTGGTTTTATTAGACAAGTTTTATTATTATAGGTTTCAGTTTAACATGTTATAATGAAAAGAAAAAAATAATACATAAAAGGCATCCATTTAGAGAACATATCAACTGTAATTTTGCAGAAATAAATGTGTTGGTGAAAAGCTTTGTGAAGTGGAATTTATATGTACCGTATATAAAATGTAAAACCTATTGAACTCAGTTGCCACCCTGCACTGGCACCACAAGAGTTTAGAATCCTATAAACCCCCTGAACACAACAATTATTCACCAAGCCGAAGTACCTTTTGAAAACCTGCTTCATCTTCTTACAGGCGTAATACTTTCCATCTTTTAAACTTTGGACCTTCAAGACTTCTGAAAAAGTCCCTTCGCCTATTTTGTTAATGGTCTTGTACTCTGGAATAAAACGCATAAATATAAAGCTGTCAATCAATTGATCCCCACATGATCTGATACAGGCATGCTTGGTTCCCCTGGCCTGTTCTTCTTCGCCGTTGGCCCACTTCCCCAATCCTTTTTTAACACCACCCCATTCACATTTAATCACCTTTACGCCAACACAAACAAGACATGGAAGACAGAAAGAGCCACAGCCAGTCTTGCTCTGCACTGCTCCTCCTTCCGAGTGAATACTGGTATACAGCATGTTCAGGCAGAGGGGGAAGCATTGCTGCGAACCTGAAATTAATCTCACTCTGAATCTTTCTGTGAGTAAGTTTTTTATCATGATTTCACTCCCAAAAGTCATGGTGCGTCTGTCCAGGCTGTATGCCTATATTTACTCAGCAGGAGTGTCCCTCCTCTCTTGAATATAAGGACACAATTTTCCCCACAAGTAAAAAATACAGTTATCTTTGCAAGATCCTTGGAATTTAAGAATTATTAAACCCTCTTTGAAAAATTATGTGCATGTACTAAGACCTAGACTTCGTTTGGTGTTATTGACACATAAGCATTATGTGTTGCTTGTGTCCAATGGAACGCTCTGGCCACGTTTTAGTGCATGGAATTGCC
Source organism: Ptychadena robeensis (assembly GCA_036250615.1). Classification (NCBI taxonomy): domain Eukaryota; kingdom Metazoa; phylum Chordata; class Amphibia; order Anura; family Ptychadenidae; genus Ptychadena; species Ptychadena robeensis. Next base: position 22,453,292 of record CM070043.1, on the reverse strand, counting down.
AAACAAGGTGATAACGCACCCGTTAAAAACAATGGGTATGATGTGTACAAAAGATGCAGAGTTTTTATTTTGCATGTTTTGTACACTTCACACCCAGAGTATTGTACAAGTCACCAGCAACTCTGCACTGATGAGGACACGCCTGTGGAGACAGGTACACCCTAACCTTAAGGTAAGTATTAGCAGTGTCTTCCATGTACCTTTTCCCCCACATTTGGCATGCATTTAATGCGGTGAAAAAGGCGCAGTGGAGTCTAGACCAGCACGGCCTACACAGTCCGTTCTTCGGCAGCAACATCGTTAACATGGCGACGTCGGGAAACGTGGCTGCGGCTTTCTATACTGCCCGCGGAGCGAAGGGGTCTCTTGTTCTCCCCTTCACTCCTTTGCCAGCAAAAGTGTTACCATGGCGACATCTGCAGACGCGGCTGTAGCTTCTTCTTCAGAAGAATGCAACACTGTCCTGCGTTTGCATTAATGTTAACACCCTGCAGTCTGCATTATTGCATGAGCACATGCACATGGAAAACGTATGGCAGACGCAAGCTCTTCACACAAAACTAGCGCTTCCTTCACTAGGGTGGAGGAGGGGAGTGTAACACAGGCAGTGCACTACAGGGGAATCAGGGTGACAACATGGGCCAGTTGACATCGGGGCGGCAAATACAGCAAGAAACTAAGATTTTCTTGACAGGCGAAGTTGGCTGGGTGGCAGCGTGGTTCTGAGCCGCGGGCAGCCCCTTCCATTAATTTCAACGGGGTTGTACCTCTGTTGTCCCATTGTTCCAGCCCTTCACTGGCTTATACTGTTATTTCATTATTATCTTAAGCTAGCCACACATGGTTAAATTTTTGCGTTCAATCGACGTTAGATTAGATTGATGAAAAAATGATAAATCGATTTCATTTAATTGATGTACACTACATGGGGGGTACGATTATTTTAAAATTTCGACTGAAAAGTTCATTGAAGTAATCAAAAATTGTCGATTAAATTCCTCTTACGATTTTAGTTTCAATATGAAGTGATGTGTTAAAGGGAAGTAGCCACACACATCCAGTATCATTGACTCGACCAAAAAAAGCTGCAAGGAACGTAGTTCGATGATTGTACAATCGACCAAAATTTTTCAACCTGTCTGACGATTTGACAAAAATTTATCAATAATCGTCGATTGTACTATGTGAGCAGAAAAACGATTTTCTTTGAATCTATCAAAATTTTAATCGAAAAACATCGATTGAACACTAAAATCGAACCATGTGTGTCTAGCTTTAGTGTCAGATAATTTTTTTAAAACATTTTAACCAATAAGAACAATAAATATAAGAAGAAAAAAACACAACAATAATTATGCGGTATGAAAGGGCATAAGGGGTTATGTCAATATGCTATATAGCTTCTACCTTCTGATTCAGTGAAATACACCCATTTTAGTGTTATCCCTACTCTAACAAGCAGCTATGGAGTAGGAATGTAGCCACCACTGGAAAGCACTACTGTTAAACTGTATAACAGGGACGAATAACACTAGATGGCATTTGTATAAGTGACTAACAATCAACAAAGTGACTAGCTGATCATAGTAAGCACCCCTGTCAGTGGTAAATGGTTTGTTCCAGCCTGCTAGTTTTACTTTGCTCAGTCTGCTAAGGCATGCTGCAAGATGGAGACTGTCTGGCAGGATCTACAGGTAATGGGGGGGGGGGACTATTATTTTTGATGACTCAGACAAACTGTATCGCATCGAACATTTTTAGACAATTTTGTTAGCTGGAGTGTCTTGAAGCATGCCAGATCATTTTCATATAATGGTCTTATTATTAACTCGTATTTATATTGTGCAGACATATTGTGCAGCTCCCATCCTTATAGCACTAACTGTCTCTCAGAGGAGCTCCCAATCATATGCCCCTACCATAGCCATATATGGATCGCAATGGACACTATTTATGTATTTATGATACATTGTACATTAAAATCTCACTATTTTCATTGAAGCTTCTCCATCTCCCTGATAAGAAGCTGATTTTTGAGCCATGAATCGCATTGAAGCTCCAATTGCTGTACCACAAAATGAAAACACTTCCATGTATTTATTTTCCTATCACAAGCATCTCTAGTGACTAGTGAATTTACATTTCTATTTTTGATGCAGAAAACTCACAAATCAGCTACAGATGCCGGTACCTTCAGCATGTGAATGCCACCAGTGAAAGAAAAGCCAATGCGATTCAGGGTCAGCATAAATCATGCCATGTAGTCTACAATCATGCAGTCTGGGCTGTGGGTAATCATCACTTACAATGCAAGGCTTGTGGCCCAGCATTGTGGGGTATGATGTCAAAGCGCAGCACCTGTTACCAGGTTGTATTCTATAATGTCAGAGCTTTGGACAAACTGTTATACCAAGAGGAGTGCTAACAATGCACCACTGTATTATAATTCCCAAAAGAAAACCTAATGACTAGAGCAGTGGTTCCTAGACAGGGGGGCGGCCCCCGGGGGGGGGGGGGGGGGGGG
>CM070043.1:22431129-22450712 GCA_036250615.1 Ptychadena robeensis | reverse complement strand
GGGCTGAGGGAGGGACAAGCAGGAAGCCAAGCATGGAGTGCATGTAATGTGTGTGTCTCTGCATGTAATGTGTGTGTCTCTATGTAAATCATGAAAGTTTCTGTATGCTGTAGAATAAAGATGGCAAGATTGGAGAAAATGACAGTTGGGTACATTGGATGCAATAAAGAATGGAGATGGCAGTGACTGAAGGAGAGGACAGTTGGGTACATAAGTTACAATGTAGAATGGAGATGGCAATGATTGGAGGAGTGGACAGTTGGGAACACTAGATACAATATAGAATGGAGATGGCAGTGACTGAAGGAGAGGACAGTTGGGTACATAAGTTACAATGTAGAATGGAGATGGCAATGATTGGAGGAGTGGACAGTTGGGTACATTGGATACAATATAGAATGGAGATGGCAATGATTAGAAGAGTGGACAGTTGGGAACACTAGATACAATATAGAATGGAGAAGGCAGTGACTGGTGTAGAAGACAGGTTGTGGGTCTAGAGTGAAATGGCCCTCAATCTGAAGGGGGGCTCGATAATGTTTTTATGTAGAAAAGCAGGGCCCTGTAGGGAGAGTTTGGAAACCATTGGACTAGAGGTGACCCCTGACCTGAATAAATAACTACCAATGGCATCCAAAGCTGTGCCCCATGACCGGGGGTACCCACCTCTGGTATATGGAAAATACTGCCACATGTCACATGACTCTATGCCCTCCTATTTGTTGATTCCTAGTCCCAGAGCCAGGTCTTGACCCACATGGGGCAGATTTATAACTGATTACCCCCCACCCGACAGGAAATTGGCACCCCAAATAATGATGGACGAATAGGAAGCTGTATGTAAGCAATGGAATTGACAATGTCAGCGATGCCAACCCCCCTCCTGGATCCCCAAAAACCGTATACAGCCTTTTCTTACTGTTCATGGTGTCACCGGCAGCGCACGGAGCCTCTCACCGCAGACTGAGCGCCTCGGGCCCTCACTGACATCGCTCCGTCCTTTCCATTAGAGACCCGGCCACTGTCCTACGGAGCACAAGGCTGCCATGTTGTATCGCCGTCTCCTAGGCAACCGTTCGCAACCCTGACACCGAGGCCTCCAGTGCCTGTCACTAGGACACCAGAGAAGGCGGGGTTTCCATCCTATAGAGAGCTGAGCGATGCCGGCCCCGCCCACTTGTCTGGGTAGATTGTGCAGGATGTGTACGCCTCACGACTTAATATATATCTATGTATGTAAATGTATACCGTGGTTCCCGCGCGTGCCGATGAGTGTGAATGAATAGACGTTTTAATGTGGAGAAAAAAAATTATTCAGCGCCCAACGTGGGGCTCGAACCCACGACCCTGAGATTAAGAGTCTCATGCTCTACCGACTGAGCTAGCCGGGCACCTGTGGTATATTGTAGAGTGATACACTGACTCCGTACATTGTGTGCAAATAAAGTACCGGTACATTTCTCTTTTCATCTACATTATTCATATATATATATCAACAGGTGATGAGTACTGCCGCAGATCACATGACACTATCCATCCAGGTTTTATTACTATTTATAAACTCCCAGCGCCAAATCCTGACCCACATGGGGGCAGATTTATGTCCTACCAGATTTATTGCTTACCAGACACAGCACTTGTGGCCCTTATGTTAGGGCTTGTCCCCTCAAATGATCATCCGCGGCACGTTTTAAATCCCCACATCCGCGATCGGACACAGTGTGGCCTGTGATCTGAATCAAGACTCACCGCGTTTTTTAACAATCGGGCCCATAGGCATAAATGGACGTGTTTAAAAATCATTCATTCTCTATGGGAGCGATCATGGGCGATTGTCTGCCCCAATCGCCTCCAGAAGAAGATCGCTAGCAAGAAAAATCACTGTTTTGGGTAATTAAGGTTAGGGGTTGGAAGGTTTAGGTTAGGGAGGTTAGTTTAGTTTGAACCCCCTAAAGTTTACTCCTAAAGCTCACCACTACAGTAAAGCATCGCTCCCCCAAACCCAAACCCCTAACCTTAAACACCCGAAACACATAAGATTAACCCTGTAACTCCTGAAAACTAGGGCTATCTGCGCATGTGCAGTAGTAAGGGTAGAAAAATATCTCAGAACACCCTCACTGGCATTACTCTATAATAATAAAATAAATGATTACATATAAAAGGTACCTACAATACATTGAAGCAGTAAAAACAGACCATTATTGTCTGATTTATTGTTTGGCAGATGTTTTTATATGTAACAATTGATATTATTATTGCATAGTAAAGGTTTTTAATGTATTTTAAAAGCGTGTTTTTGTTTTTTTTAATTAGTGGCTGCCATTGCCATTTTAACCCTTTGGGATTGAGTACAAGGTCCAATGGATCTCCCACTTCCCATAGTAATGATTACCTTTAAATATAAAAAAAATTTCATGGGTCACCTACCCCAGGATACCTCCCCCTGTCTTCCTCACCATCCCTTCTCCTTTTTCCCCCTTCTCTCTCTTGGCTTTAACACTATCAGGCCAGCTGTTTATCTGACTTGTGCTCTGCTCTTCATCTTAATGTTTTGGTCTATGTAAATTTGTTTTGTCTTTAAAATAATAAAAATGTATTGGAAAAAATTTTTTTTTCTGAACTGGAAAATTTCATTTTAATGTTGAAAATCTACAAAAAACTCGAAATCATCTCATGGAACATCGCCCTATTGAAATTCCAACTTAAAATTTAAATGGTCAAAACAATTGACCATCTCTACCCGTAACTAGCCCTGTGCACTCTACAGTAGTAAGACGAATACATTAAGCCGGCCATAGACGATGCAATGCGGGTTTAATTTTGTGGCAGATCGACCGTGCTTCATGGTGACATTATGCATGGCCGGTCGTTCAGGCACTGCGCGTTTGCAGATAGCCCTAGTTTTTGGGCATTTCAGGCCTATGAATTTCGGGTGCCAAGGTTAGGGCTTTGGGGGGGGTTAAGGTTAGGGGGTTCTGAGGGTTAAAGTTAGGGGATTGGAGTCAGATTAATTTTAACCCCCCAGACCCCTAAAATTTACTCTCCAATCTCACCCCTATTATCAAGTACCACTCCCCCTTAGTGTTAGGGTAGTATCCTGATTTCAACTCGCTACAAATGGCCGGTTAGCTCAGTTGGTTAGAGCGTGGTGCTAATAACGCCAAGGTCGCGGGTTCGATCCCCGTACGGGCCATTACTTTTCCACTTGCCGTTTGTATAGTATACACTATGTATATATTAATTACCTTATGGGGGGTGGGACGGTTAAACAGATTTTACCTGACGTTCCATCATCTATTAATAGTAAAATAATAAGGGAATAGCATTCGTGTCTGTACTTTGACGGTATCTCACCTCCGTGATTACATATAGCACAGGGGTGTTCATATGACTGTCACTTACAAGCCCCCACACGAACATCAGCCATGTTTTTATTTGAACGTTCGGAGCTCTAGATTAGATGGAACGCATGAGATCGCCAATAGATTAGACACGCTTGATAAGTGACAGCCCTTCTCTGGCATTGCGCTGTCACCTGACTAGTCAGACGGCAGAGAGAGTACGCGGCGGGGATTGGTCTTTGCCTTGCTCCGTAGCGCCTGCACACGCCCCCTTCTCCTGACCGTCCCCAAAATCGAGGGAGGGTCCCGTCTTTAGAAACGTGACCGGTGGCGGTCGTAGTGTGTCAGTAGGCAGACGGTTATCGGTTTTTAGAGAGATCGAGGCGATTTGACCTGTGTTTGTAAGTGCGTCATACCTCCGACAAGATGGCGGCGCTGAGCGGCCACGACAAAATGGCGGCAGAGACGGCGGGCGAGTACATGCAGTTGATGGTCGGTGGTGACTTGGAGCCCGGGCAGCAGGTGGTGGTACTACAGGGAACGAGCGCGGAGGAGATGAGGGTGGCGGATATCAGCCAGGAGCTGTTGCAGACTATTGCCCACACTGACACCATCTACTACGTGCAGCCTGACGGGAGTCTGGTTCCCGGGGGAACCCTGGCCGAGGTGACCGGAGGGGAGGACACCATAGGGGCCCCTGTTATGATGGACGCCGCCTTGCAGCTGAAGAATGTTGCAGACCACGTGGCCCTCAAGCAAGGGGCCCCAACACAAGTGGCAAGGATCCTCAACCAAAAGGTAAGTGCCCTGCCATGGTGACACAAGACAAAACTCGCACTGTTCTTGGTGGAGATTCGGAAATAGTGTTAAATTGCCTGATTATTTTGTGGTGACCCATATCGGAAATGTTCCCCTTCCTGTTTTGGTGACAACCATACATGTTTATGATAGCTTACTATCCTTACAGCTGGTGGCTCTGTCAGTAATGTCCAGACAAAGGTGATAACCTTTCCAAACACCCATAAAAACCCATAGGGTAGTATTGAGGACAGTTCATGAAAATGGCAGACATTGTTGTTGACCTCTATGAGTCTGCCTGGGTGCTGAGCCCTTTTGACTGTCAAGCACTGGGCCAGGTTACTCCCATATAGTGTAAATTTATAATATTCCATTATCTCAACGGTGCCAGAATTGAACCCTGACCCCAGGATAGGACTTTTTTATTGTAGATGTGATGTCTTGAAATACATGCAGATATTGGTGGGTTGATAATTCCCTATCTGTGAGTACATTCTCTTTTGAGTTCAGGGTCTTCTCAATAGAGGAGTCGTATATAGGTCAGGGTGGGGGGAGCTGCAGGCAAATCCTGTAGACGTCTAGGAGGAGGGTGGGCTGCATGTGAGACACCTGGGCTTCTGTGGGGGAGGGGGGTGCAGGCTAGGCCCATTATCGACTGGTGGTAGTTGGGTGGGAAAATCACTTTCAGAAGTCACCAACTTTCCCTTGCATGGACAAGGTCACAGTGTCTCCTTAAAATTTTTCTTCATTTTTGAGACCCTGTTACAAGTAATTGGGAAAGTTGTTGTGCTATAAAGTATTTACAACAAAGACATGGCATAGAACTGGGCAGTACTTAGGCTTTGTTTCCATTGCGTTGGGACCCCTCCGCTAAGCGTACACGCTTAGCGGGAGGTCCCAACGTAACAGATAGACTTACCTGCTTGGCGGACGGGTCTGTCTTCATTGCGCTGAGCTGATCCACCGGTGTAAGGCTGAACTTAGGCGAGTACGTTCAGCCTTTACACCGGCGGATGTGTAAACGGACCATGCGCCGGAAGGCAAAGTCTGTGGGATACGTCGGGACCCCTGCTAAGCGTATGCGCTTAGCGTACGGGTCCCGACGTATAATGGAAACAAGCCCTTAGACTGTTGTAACATTGGATAGGTGGTATGTTGCCAGAAAAATTTTGTTTACTTGTGCTTGTGTTGTCTTACAGCAGCTGAAATCAATCTGTGTCCAAGTACCAGGCCTGAAGTCTAAGGAGCCTAGCAAATTGGTGAATGATGAAGAAAACACTTCTGCCCCTGTGCATGTGAGCTCGGACAATACCAGCCTTGTTGCCACCCAAGTTCTGCAGATAAAGGCTGTCCCTCGCCCGCCACCGCCCTTGGTTGTCAAAGCTGTGCAGCCTCCAGTTCAAGTTATGATTCAGCAAACTCCAACACAGATGAACACAGACCCCAATAGTAATGATGGCATAGATTCTGCTGAGGAGCATGGCTGCTGTGTAGCTCACCATCAACATGGCAATTTAGCTCCGGGCACCAACGAGAAAGGCCTCAAGAAGGGTCAGAAGCGCAAAAAGCCTATCAAGATCAAAACCCGTTCTGGGCGGATCTCCCGGCCTCCCAAACACAAGGCCAAAGATTACAAATACCTTAAAGTGGGAGATTCAATTCAGGACACTTCTGCCGATTCTGACGACGACTCGGAGCTAAGCTCTGAAGACGAAGAAGATGTCAGCAAAGAGAAGGCACCTAAAGATGGGCAGCCGTACAATGTCAAAAACTCCCTTTTCCAGTGTCAGAAATGTGAGAAGTCTTACATGGGTAAAGGAGGACTATTCCGCCACTACAGACTTTATCCTGCCCATGGGCAGATAGATCCATCCTTTACTCTTGATGCTAAGAAGGGTGGTGACAGCGGAGGCACAGGGGAACACAAGGTAAGGTTTTCTAGTGGTCGGGTTTATGGGAATTAAGTAGGCTGGAGCTTTTTGAAGAACCCTTATATATGAATTGTGTTACCCAAGTTTGATTGTTTAAGGTGTTTGGCTATTCCCTGATATTGCATCAAATGGCAAGCCACAAACTTCCTCCTACTGTTAAATCATATTTTTAACTTACATGTGAAGTCAAACATGATTTTGTTTTTGTAGAAGCCAATCCCAAGGCCTAGAAAAAGACTGTTGGAGGATCCTGCAAACCCCATTATATTCAGCCAGCAGACCCTGGGTAGGGATGGCTTGGAAATTGTACAAACAACCCAATGCACAAGCCGCCGGCAGATGTCTGGGAGGAGGTTCGGACGTCCCCGGAAAATCTTGCGTAACGGGAATGTAGAAGAACATGCCCTGACAGTAAAAGAGGTGTGTGTATATGCTTTCATACTATTTTCACTAGGAATTTTTAACATCCCATTGTCCCTTAAGAGATGTATGAAATCTGGTTGGTGGCTTCCATTTTGTTTTGGTCCTGAATGGATAAGGTGATGGTGTCTCTCTAAAAATTTAAAAATATATATTTCTTGCCCCTTTTATAGCAGCCAAAAAGGCCTTCTGATTGTTTTGACTTTCCTAGTCATTGTGGCTAAACTGGCCGTGTCACTGTTCCTCTGCCTAACCAGTGTGCCAGTGAGGTTGTTACTAGATGTCAGAATGGAAGTTGTAGTAAGGGAAGAGCACACACATTAATTGGCAGTATTGTTTTATTTTACAATCTTATTCATAAATGATTTCTTTATTGGAGACTGCATAAAAGCAATGTGTTTCCTATTTTCTTCCAGTTGATCCAGCAGTGTGATGAGAAAGATCTAAAAGAACAAGTCGCACCAAGTTTCACAAAACTTCTGTCAGTTTATGACTTTTTAGTTCTGAAGGTTAGTATATGGGCAGTCTTATTTTTCTAGTGGTCCGATGGTCCTATAGTCACATTCTGTGCATAACTTATTTGAAAGAAAAGGTTAATACAATAGGTGTCCATTTTTATCAGGTGAAACAAGATCACATGGACAACAAGCCATTGTTTCCTAGAGTGTACAGGGAGTTGGAGAAGCTTCATTCTATGGTAAAGAACTTGGCTGAGGAATATGTTATTAACATGGATCAGAACGTTGAAAAACCACTGGAAGTAACTGACACCAAGGTAAGCTGGGGTGTTGATGATTTTTTAAATTTACTTCTCTTTTGGGACCAACTGCCACAAACCTTTAACGTTTACATTTAAATACAAACCATTGTTTTCAGTCGCAAATGGTAATGGATAGAAGGTGCATAGTGTACAGTTAAGTGTTATTAAATAGCCAGTTAAGGTAGTATCAGAAAGGGTAAATATTTGTTAGGTTACTTTTTTTTTTTCTTCTGTTACCCTCTGACAATTGTAGAATAGATGCCTGGATGATATTTTAGCAATCTTTAATTTAACAATATGCAGACTTGCTATAGAGATTTGACACTTGAGTGTGTCTTCAAGTAAGTGAAATACCCTTCTTGGACCGATGTCCTTATTGGTAGAGACAGTGGTCACCAATACATATGGTGGTATAATGAGACCTAAATGCTAGTAAAACTTCAGAGGATCCTAACCAGTCCCATCTCCATCCATAGCTCAAAGGTTTCTCTTTCAACATGCTTTCTAAAAAATGAAATGTTTTTTTATTTCCTTAAGCTGGCGGAGTCACTGGGCATTTCTAAGGAGATGACGGTCAAAGTTCCTACTTGCACCTCTTCTTCAGTTACTTTTCATCAGGAAACCTGGATTGAGGAACATGATAAGGTATGTATCTGTTTTGTCACAAGCTGGCAAACCCCTGTTTTTAAACTTGCTGGTATTAATCAGGCACTTTGTTAGTCTTCAGATGAGGAGTTGCCATCAGCAAAACGACTAAAAACCTTTGAGGACTGCAATGATCATTCTGAAAAGGTGACTGCGGTTATCAGTGAGACAGCACAGAATGGAGGTAAAAAAAAAAAAAAAGATTGTTTTTTTTTTTCTTTTGAAGTTTCTAACCTACTAATGATATTGATTTAAACAGGTCTGGGACAGAACAATAATGAAGTGACCCTTTCATTGGAACTCCAAGCTAACACTGGCATCGTCTCTCCAAGTGAAGAAGCTGAGCATGTAAATGCTGCATACAATGATTTACCAGTGGAAGTTGCAGAAACTCTGCCGGACCAGATGAACTTGGAGACTGAGGACACTTTGGAGGAATCCCTGCTTTCTTCTCACAGCGCGGATACATCCCAGACACAGGACCTTCCACTTAACCTCTCCTGTCAACTTACAGAGGAGATTCTAAGTCTTCAATCCAAAATGCCAGCGGCAGCTGAAGATCCTTCAGTAACTGTTCCACTGGCCTGTGAGCTCCAGAGAAAGCCAGCTAACCTTGAAATACCTTGTGATGCCAGTTTAGCTTCCATTGACTGTTCGCAGGTGGTGGATCACACAAGAACTGTCATCAGTACTTCTGTTCCAACAACATTAGCAGAAGCAATATGCAGGGATGCTCCTCAGCTGTCATTTGTGGAGGTAGGTGGTGCTTTGATCCCTACCACCAGCACCTATACCACAGGAAATTTAAGTGTGAGTGGCGTCGCTCCAGCTTTTAGCCTTATTAATGGACATGAAGTTCTGTTTATTCACAGCGGAGAAGAAACCGCAACAGAAGAGGCGGTTGTGATTTTTGACAATACAGGAGCCACAGAAACGCATTCGGACACAGTAGTGGCATTGGTAGAGATGTAGATGTTCATAATACTGAAGTAATCAGTATTGGAATGATACTTCTGCCTGGAGTAATGCCATTGGTCCTCACCTTTTTAGGAGGCATGTGAAAAGCTTAAGTTTTTATAGAACTTAATTGTTAACACCCAAGTAAACTTGCACATGTTTCTTCCCCTTGAACAGAAACCTCTATGCTTTAAACCTTAGGGGTTAAAAAAGGCTATGTTCAGACACAATTTTAATAGATTTCTAACGTGATCGGGGATGAATAACCAGGCAATAAAAAAAAATGCCCATAGAGAATGAACATTGTCCACACGCAATCATAAATCATGTCTATGCCCACACCCGATCCTGGCCATTAGTTGAAGTGGGTACAAGCCCATTCAACTAAATGGATGCGATTGCAATCGCGAGCACATGTGGGAATATAGTCTTAAGCAGGACTTCCGTTTTGATACTTTTTTTTTTTTCCCTACAAGTTTTTCAACCCCAATTCTCCTTGGCAGATAATACATTTTAACTCCCAATTAGAACATAAATATAGCATTCCGAAAATGTTCTTGCGCACCAGCTCAGTCTTTACTAGTCAAGTTTTCTTACTGTAAACCTTTGCTTTAAAAAGGGAATAGTGTGGGTGTTGTCATAAAGAATTCCTGCAGAATATTTGTTACTGGCAAAAGTAATTTTAGGTTTTTTTTTTTTTTTTTTTGTTTTAAAGAAATTAGGATATTTCCTATATATTCTTGTATACTGTTATAACTTATTTATAAAGTGTTTCTACTTTAAGAAGAGTTTTATTTTTTACAAACTTAAAAGAAGATTTTGTTCTAGAATGTAGAGAATGTCATTTGCACTATCGTGGTGTATAAAGGAGCCATGTTTGTGATCACTGATATGCTTGCCAATTCTACAGCCTTATTGAGAACTGTTCTTTAGAGTGGAGCCTAACTCTACCTTTATGACAAATGGGACATCTGCTTTGTTAATCATTGGATCCTGTTTAATCAAAATAAAACTCCAGAAAAATGACATTGCTGTGTAACCCATTTTTTGTATTCAGGTCCACCACAATAAAGACCTTTTTATAGATATCCATGTTGTTTATGTTGTGCCTTTTAAACCTTACCCATAGCTGGTCTTCCAGGACCTTAATCTGGTGTTAGGGCTCTTCTTTAACATTTCTAATCAAGGGTGGCACATAACAAACCTAACTTTAGATCCCCACTACTGGTACCAATATACATAATTAGTAAATTGTTGTACTGTGAAAATGTATTGACTATTACAAGCCCAGGGTAGGAAATGCAGCAGCGATTTACAAAGTCAAATAGTGGCATAATGAAATTCCACAATGTCCAGTTAAAAATAATAAATTGTTCACAAGATGGCGCTGCCGCCAAAGTTTGTTTACATCTAACCAGCTGAGCTTGGGAAAGCTGCAGATAGAATATTGAGTACAAATCTGACCATTCACATAGGCTGCCAGCGAACACCCTGGACAGGTAAGTAGGACCATGACTTGAGTATAAGCGGAGTAGGGCTTTTTCAGCACTTTTTTTTTTTTTGGTGCTGAAAAACTCCGCACAGTAGTTTCTGTTTTCTAAGAAACTTTAGCAGCATTTTAGTGAGAGAGTCTTTAGCACTAGGACATACATTAGAAGATACATTACATTCTGAAAATACTTCATTGGTTATTTAACAGATCTGATTTGGCTAACACAATGCAGATAGTCCTCCAGAGTTCATGTGAATGTAATAAAGAACTGGATATTACACACAAATATTTTTGTAGACAACAGGTTTTGTCAGTCTGCTTTCTGTCTAGCAATATGTGGCCCAGTGCACAAAGCCATATCCATAAAGGTTGGTTGGTAGTAAAGTAATGACTATGAGATTGAAATGGGAAGCTCAACAAGATGAAAAATGTGCGATAGTCTGGCTCTCCCAACTTTTGGTCATGGAGTATCCCATCACTTTTCAGGAACAGTGCTCAGACTTCATTATATTGGTCTGTGGCCTGTTTCCAGCAGCATGCTTTCCAGTAGAACTTTTATATTGTTGTCTACATAGGGCTGATACAGCCAACATGATAAATAGACCATGAGCAAGTTCTGATCCTCTGTGTGCGCTATCTCGCCAACAACTGTGCGCTTAAGTGCCATTTCCTTCTTGTACATGTCTGACATTTTCCATGAGGTTTCATCTGCAAAAACAAAATTATTTGGTTTACAAACTGACTGGCGATGAGCAGGAATACAGAGAGGCCTATAAAACAGTCCATTATATTTTACAAATGTACTTTTCAGTTATAAAGAAGCAGCATATGTTAGAAAGGGGGAAACCTTAAGGGCCCCCATCGGCCTTTAGATTTTTCTGTCAGATTTCCTTTAGATCTTTTTGTTTTACCAAAACCATGTAATATGAGAGACTTTCTAAACAATCAAGTCTACCTGTGTTCAATCGCAGAGGACCCTATACTACATTACATGTTGGTAGATCTAATGGATATCTGACAGAGAGATCTAAAGGTGTATGGCCAGCTTAATGGTCATATCATAGCTTCTGGGAAATTTTTACTTTTTAAAGCCGGCCATAGACGTCTCAATCTAGGGCCGGCTTGTAGCAGACTACTCACAGCGTGATGACGTCGCCACGCTGTGAGGAGTCGGCTAGAGAACGGACAGGAATCCTGTGTGTTCCACTAACACACGTGATTCCTGTGAGATTGTAGCCAATTAACTTGGAGGGGGAGGAGATTCCCCCTCCGAGTTACCTGCCTGCATCAGGATAGAAGGATCAGGCACAAAACGAACCAGCAGGACAGATCCACGTGCGATCCGACCTGCTGGCTTTTTTGGTCGTATTTGACCGGCCTTTATGAGTTCGGCAGGAGCGAGCACGGCAGTCGGTCGCAATTATGGCCGGCCTAATAATTAGGCTGCAATAATACTGTATGCCAGGGTGATTAGGTTTACCCAACACACCCCTGAGTCTCTATTTCCATGGCTGATTTTCAGCACTTTTAGTGCATTGTAAATACAGTCCATAAAAAAGTGCATGCACCATAGAAATAAAGCCTTACAGATCATGCACAACAATATGACTTGGCCCAAAGGTAGCGCCTCTAAAGTAAACCTTCTTAACATTATTTATTTAACGCTGATGTATAAAACACCCTGAGCTGAAAAATCTGATACAGAGAAATTGTGGAAAATTTGGTAATTTATACAAAGAACTGAATTATATAACAACTGAACTGCTTACAGAAAAGTGAAGTTGGCCAAGTATGAAATAGAACAGGACACGATGCTTCGGATCGGCACTGGAAAGCCTCCAGATCACAAATCCCTTTAAAAGTTAAAGTCAGTTTTTCCATCTTCATTTGTGCTTGATGCTGAGGATTTGAAAAGTTTTAATATTTTGGAAGCATTGAAAACTGGTCATCCAACAAAGACTATCTATATATGAATCTAGTTATATGATATATATGAATTTAGTTATACTGTAGTTAAAGGCGCCCATACACATTTAGATCTCCTGGTGAATCGACATACATGAACCTATGTAAAAAAAAAAAAAAAAAAAAGAGTCGGATCTACTCAAACTGCTGTTGCTAATTACCTGTCCAATCATTAGCTGGGAAGGTGACCTAGTTAAAATCCTGAGAAAGTGCCTTTAAGAAGGGCAATAAAACCAAGATTTAGGGATGTGCCATGTTTTATAACAGTAAAAGAACACTCCTGAAAAAGCCCATTTTCCAAAAAGGAAAAAACTAACCGCTGATTATTCACTATTTATTTTCTTATTGACTTGAAGTGTACAAAACTGTTAAGTTTAGAAGAGTCAATTTCCTAGGTTCTTCCAATACATAGACCTCTCCTTGTCTACACTGGCCCAGCTCCTCCACTGCTCCCTACATAACCTTTTACGTAGCAGCTGAGAGAAGAAAATGTAATACTATCGAGTGACAATTTTAAATCTGCCAACATCAAAGATGGTGGCTCCCAGCAAAAGACTCCCGCTTTTACAGCTTTAACATGTCATAAATGTAGCTATACACGGGTCAACTTTTGCAGTTTAAAAATCGACTGTCAGTCAAACATTGATCGATTGACACCACAGAGTTTGATTTTCTGAGTTCTGTGCACATTTTCCATAGTACCATGGGATGCAAACCAAATCAAAATACCTAAAAAAAAACAACATGAACAATTGACTGAAATTTACCAACCTGTCCACTTTTTCAATCAATTTTCTGTTCTATTGTTCCATCCAGTGTTTATATATATATTTCATTTTTATTGTTGGTAGATATTTTTGACTTATTTTAAAAGAAGTATGCATGACAAAAAAGTGTGGACACCCCTGGCATAAACAGACTCCATGAGATGCTAATGCCTATGGACGCAGAGTGTGGCCACACTGCCCTCTAGTGCTGGAAGAGGGAGGAGAAACTGTTGGTGTGACCATATGTAACAAGAAAAAGACTGGACAAGCACAGACTGAATGACAGGTAGTAACATGCCTGAAGATTTACAAAGCTGAAACCGAGGAAACCAAGCAGGTAAGGAAATTTGTTTAATTCTGTTTATAATATGAGAAAA
Source organism: Ptychadena robeensis (assembly GCA_036250615.1). Classification (NCBI taxonomy): domain Eukaryota; kingdom Metazoa; phylum Chordata; class Amphibia; order Anura; family Ptychadenidae; genus Ptychadena; species Ptychadena robeensis. The sequence continues at coordinate 22,437,256 of CM070043.1, read as the reverse complement.
GAGTGATGATCAACCTAATGAATATTATGATATTTCTTGTGCCTCACCCCCATATATGAATAAAGGATACATTGTTAGACACTTCCTTCTACAAGGGTTACCTTAGATGGGGCTATAACAGCATGCATTTACAACTTTCTTTAGAGAAAAAACATTTTTATTAATACAAGATAAAAATATATGTATATATAATTGCACATAATTCCATAAGTTTATCAATTTTAATAGATCATAGATATTGCACGAATTCGCTATGGCTTTCCCTGGTGATGGTCACCAAGCCGATGTGTTTCACCCTCAGAGAAAGGGGCTTCCTCAGGGAAATGGGATTGCCTGTGCATGTAATCAAGTGTGCTCTATGGAATATTTAGAAATGGTTAAAACCAAAAGGGACCCTCAGTGAGGATCTTGTGTGTTCCAGGATATCCTAGGAGTCGCCCATCGGGGGCCTGACGCAAAGATGTGAGGAGGAGGGTGGCCCACAAAAATTTCAGTTTCCTGGGAAGCAGTCTCCAATCTTTTTATTCACTCTCGCCGTATATGGCCCATATCTTTCATGGAACAGAGAGCTCTCTGTGGGAAAGTTGCCGCTCCCAAGGGCAATCGCTGTCCTGGGTTCTTTCGTGCTCGATGAAGTCCTTCTGAGGAGTTTGTTAGGGTGTCCCCATGTGTATTTGGCATCTCAGTCCCTGAAAGACGTCCCTCAGACGCCAAGTACACGTGGGGACAAGGCCCTTGTAAAAGGAAGTGTCTAACAATTTATCCTTAAAGCTGGGCATAGATGAGTCGATTCCTGCCCGACTTGACCCGTGTCCGGCATCCGATCGGGTCAGCAAGGAATCTGGAGCGCCAACTTGCAAGATTGGACTAAAATCAGCTGTTCTGTCAGATCGCACAGTGATCCGACATGAGGGATAATTTTGATCCGATCCCATTAGTTCGGATGGGGACAAACTCACCCTAAACTAGCTCTGAATGGCCACCCAGGAGGTTAAGAGAGTCTAGTGCAAGGGTCTGTTTAAAAAAAACCTGTATAAATCATTTTAGAATGGTACTGGCCTCATGCCACCTCCCTCTTCCAATCCTTTTTACACAATCCGAAATTTCTACCAGCATATGAGTCAAGTGCACCCCTCTAACCTCTGGCAAGCCACAAACATCACAGGGAAAATCAACCTTCTGAAAGAGGGGGTAATGAAGACTTTCTAAAGGCTCCAAGAACAAACAGTTGCCTAATTCTGAGATGTTTAGATACCTACAGATAAAACATTTCTGGCAGAGGGAAAGAGAGCAGGAAAAGGAACAGATATGGAAGTAGACTGAGCCGTATGGCATAACAGTTTATACCGTAGAAACCAACTACGAAGTTATGATGAGGGGGTATGCGGTACCAGCTAGGATAGCAGCTAGAATACCAGGTACCGTGTATTTTGAACGATTGACCATGGCATGATGATGTCATCATGCTCCGGTCGATTGTTCAATAAATGCCCGCCAAGCATAGAGTCTATGGCCGTTTTAACCTCCCTAGCGTTACGCCTGAAGCAAGTACGGACGCAGTCTGATCGTGAATCAAACTGTGCCCGTGCCAGAATCGGGCGCAGTGTGCCTGCAGCATTTCTACAGAGCTGCAGGCACACAGAGCCTTTCCGCCCCCACCGGCGTCATCGGTGACACCAATGGGGGCGGAAAGGCAAAACACTGCATCACTTTTGGTACAGAAATCTGGACCTCAGTGAACCGCTAGGGAGGTTAATAAAACTTATTGAAACATTTAAAAAATAAACCTATATGAATAACAGACCCGATGGTTTTGTAATAATCTAGTTTTAACAATTTTGGAGAAATAGAAAATTAGGCACAGCGTTTTTGAGGAAAGTAGGAGGTAGCAAAGACACCAATATAAAGAATCATGTGTTTGCCAAGTATTACCAGCTACATTCATACCATGCTTTCCAATAGGTCCACCAATTCTGCACACATCCTTTCTAGATCTTCTTTATCCTTACTAACATTTTCTGTAACAGGTAAGGTGTCATCTGCCAACATCTTTTCATTTGATCTACAATGACAAATATGCAAACAATTGATAAGTCATACTAGTCATTCCACCTTACCCTGGCTTCCGCATCGTTGCTCATCCTGGCTTCCAGATCATACAGGGAGAAACTTTTGAGCTGCACATCAGGTCACAATCTTCACTTGCTTAAATATTTCACTCTGAAGTAGAGCTAAAAGTGGATGTAAACTTTTATTTCAAATTTCCAGGTAAAGTCAGGATGGTATACTATAGACCGTCTCAAGAATCATTATTTTATTTTGCACACAATATGATACAGAAGACCACAAGATGCACCCATCGTTTTGGGGAAGAAATTAGGGAAAATTGCTTACAGAAAGACCCATTCCTGGCTCTCAGCAGTGCAATTCCATACTAACGAGCCACGCATTAAGTTTGTGCATGTAGAATTTTAAGTGCAGTGAATATATTACCTGCTGTTCCCAGTCAATGCACCTTGTGTTGTGAACATCATCATGTGACAGATCGCACAGTGACCTGAACAGTGACTGTGGCAATAGCAGGAAATATATTCACTTCACTTGCAATTCTATATGAGCATACTTAATGAGCAGATCATTAGTATGTACCTTGGTAATTGCAACTGCAGTGAATTTATAACCTGCTGTGATATAACAACATCAGGTGAGGCATACAGCATATCAGAGAGAAAATGATGCTCACAGCCTGAAGATTCACTCTTTTTCGGAGTCTTATACAGTGACTATGGTAGTAAAGTGTTCCGCCACATTAGTTATAATTAGCTTATGTCAGCAATGGGATAATCGACTGTTACTATTGAAATTTGGGAAATATTCTGAAGCAAGTATACTGTTACCACAATTTTTTTTTACTTTGGGAAAAGACTATATGTTACTTTCACACCTAAATTTTCTTACCCCATAGATATGGGGATAGTCAAAGGATTTGTAAGGCAATAACAGGCCCTAAATATCCCTCTACTTATCTACATCTACGGGGTACATAGATTTAGGTGCTAAAGTAACAAATAGTTTTTGTCTAAATGACAGGAATGATGGCAACCCGTGTCATATGACACATATGGTACTTGGTAGGGTTGGTTCATTTACCTATAGAAGTTTTCTTTACTTTGCTTGTGATTAAGAAATAAAGTTCAGCAATGGTAGTGCAAAAAAACCTCAAGAGGTGTGTTTAAACACAGGCAATTAATGTTTTTGTGTTAAAGGACTTATTTAGCAAATGTAACCTGCAAACATGTAAGTGAAATCTGATTGTAATAGTTCCTGTTTTTTGCCATGGAAGCCCACATGCATGCAAAACACTTACAAGCTGCCTATTTTCAGGTTGACAATCTTCCTTGCTATGTCAAATGCAGAGTCATTAAGATTCTCCCACTTCAGGATTAAGTTGTGCCAATCTGCAGCATTATCTTTGATTTTCCTGGCACTGCCTGTTAAGGCCGACTTCTTAGGGGTCACGAACCCGGGGCTTTTACCTAAAAGTGAGATGTAAAAAGAGGTTACTGAGCAAAGCATCCCAAGTCATCTAATGGAGCCCTATGTCAGTTATGTGTCTTTAACAATGGTTACAGGTGATAAACCAGGACACTCCATGCGGGGATTTGAGTATAATAGTGAATGGTGGCTGTAAAAGTGTGTATGTAGTCTTCGGTTTGTTATTTGGTCTTTAAAATGGTACCATACAGGAAACAATGCTGTTAGAGGGGATGTAGGGGTGATTGAGGGAATTTTATATATATGCAGGGGTGCTCCTCAGATGAATACAAGGAGATTGTGTTTGGTACTCACTCCATATGTTGTGGTCTTCCCTTCCTCACTGTCCTCCGCTTCAGCTTCCTGTATGGTAGATTCTGCTGCAGATGTTCCCTGTTCTGATTTAGCCTCTGATCTTATACCTCAGTAGTACAACCCTGACATTTTCTGGGTTAGTAACTACTACCTGCAGTCCAAATGTTAACCTTAGTCATATTCAAACTCTTACATTTGCCTACTCTGATTTTCAACCCCCAGATCTTCAACATACTTATAAGTCAAATCTATTTTTTTGATTAGTAATTTACATTCCCAATTTGACACCCTTAACTGCAACCTTTCATAGTTATTATTTCCCTGTAGTATTCCAAGTGACATAAATTGTATACATTTAACAATTTTTAACAATAAAAACTGAAAGACTATTGGCAATCTAAATAATATAACTTTTACAGCAGTGTATACATAATAAAGTGAAGTTGTTTGTACAGCTATCTAATGTGTTCAAGCTTTAATCTCAACGTAATCTGCAATATCAATTTCAGCCACAAGATGCCCCTAGTGAACGCTTGCCATCACTTTACAGATCACATCTGGCTTCTTTCTGACACATGAGGGAAGGGGGTCAGCTGCGTGCTGCAGATGTTTCCTCTCTGGCTAGTACACAGGTGCATGAAGTAAGTAAAAGCAAGGTACGCACAGCTAGTTTTTCTTTCCTTGGTCCTTTTGCACACCAGCTTACCAGCTTGACTAGCTTGCCCTGTGTATATGTATATACCGTTAGGGCTTGTCCCCACTTAAGTGATTGCCCGTGGTGTCGCACAATTATAATCACACCGTGGGCAATTCTTTCCCCCTTTGAAGTGGGGTGGGGCAAGATTTTCTTGACCCGATTGCCCCTGATTACGCCCAATGATTTGAGATGTGGTTTTTAAACACGTCCATTCATCTCCGCACCGCAGCGGTGGGGATGGGCACCAATAAATACATACATTATCGTGGGTGATCGCTTACATACATACATTATAAGTGGGTGCAAGCCCTTAAGGTTCTAATCGCTGTCTGTGGCCTCATGGTGAAATGTGTGACTCTCCACTGCATCCATTGGAAACATCAATATAGTTTCCATTGGTGCGTTTGTGCACGTTCGAATGCGGAAGCGGTTGTGAACGCTAGCTACAGCGTTTTTGTGCAGAAACCGCAACCGACTGCATCACTTAACATGGGGGCTGCCCAGAGTCTGCATCCGAACGCACGGACGTCCGCGTGCATCCACATGACATAAGGCTTGCGGTGCGGGCGGGAGCGGCTGTAGCTGCACGGATACAACCGTAGCAAATCGCATCAGTGGAAACAAGCCCTTACACATTTTGCTTGGCCCTGGATTCGGGACCACCACTAACAGTGTTATCATTCTGTAATGTTACATGCAGCTTTTCTGTACAATTCCACATTCTAATGCCACCTGCAACAGGAGCAAGGGGGATGCGGCTACAGACCGCCCAGAGCACCTGTAGGAATAACCTCACTCTTCAGGGTCACTTACTCTCCATAGCAACGCCGTCAGGGCAGAACTTCAGGCAGTACAGCGTGCGCCGCCCACGTGACTCTCCCTCACAACAAGCACTTCCGCCATCCGTACAGAGACAGGATGTGCGCTGACATCACACGGCGAATGTCCCCGGATTGGTCGGCGTTGCTGTGTGTTTTGATTGTCTAGAGGGGGGCTGTATTTCAGCTGCGTCAGTGAGAGGCGGGCGAAGAGGCTCAGGAACCCCACCTGAGGAACCTGAGTGAGGGTGAGACTGGCCGCGGAGGGACGTGTCTGTGTCATCATATGTATGTGTACAGTACAAACGTGCCCTGAGCATACGTGTGACAGGATGTGTGCGCTGATAAATTCACCCGAGTCCTGTCAGCTGTCACCTCTGAGGTAAAGCATTGGGACAGGTGTATGGTGTGCATAAGTTATATAGATATATACTGTACTGTGTGAGTGATAGGTGTATGTGGGGGTTAATAAATATCTATAATGGTTATATACTGTGCTGTGTGTGATAGACAGGCATATGGAGTAGAATATAGAACTATATGTACTGCACCATGTGGATCATAAATGTATGGGAAGAATATATAAATATGTATACAGTACTGTGAGGGTGAAAGGCAGGTGTTTGGAAGGGGGCAAATATATATAAATGTATACTGTACTGTGTGGTGATACAGGCATATGAGGGAGAAAATATTAATATAAACTGTACTGTGTGGGTGATAGAGCCGTGTATGGAGAGGCTTAACTTATATAAATATGGCC